>QNUK01000370.1:272500-507500 GCA_013621035.1 Clarias magur
GATGGTTTCAAGAAATACAGAATAAATTAGGTAAACTTCTAAATATTTAATAGTCTAGAATCAACAAATTTCTTGAAAATGTCCCAGACAAACTTGCGTCTTCAACAAAGAACTTGTGAGAACACTCGCATTTTATGAGAGCATTACTGCTTCATCTTCTTCTTCTTCTTCTTCTATGTTTATGTGTACGAGTGGTTGTAGTGAGGGCGGGTGTGGCTCAGTGGTTAAGGCGTTGGACTACCTTCTGGAAGGTTCCCAGGTTCAAACCCCACCACTCCCACCAGCTGGCCCCTTGGTCGAGGCCCTTAACCCTCAACTGCTCTGATGTATAATGAGATGCAGTCCACGTCTCTCTGGATACGGGCGTCTGCCGAATACTGTAATGGAAATGAAATAAAAAGATTATCTTCGATCTCTTCGTCCAATCTGTAAGAAATCTAGCTCTTCAAGGCGAATAATAGAATAACAGTCGATAGTCACAATCAAATCAAGTCTAGCTTTAATCCACAGGTCTAATACTGGTGTGTGCTGGTTAGGTGATGAGTTTGATAAGTAATTAGTAAAGCTGTTCATTACTTCTGAAGCTCTCGGCCTGCCATCGTGGACCTTCTTTCTCTGATCGCTTGAAAGGTGCAGAGAGTTCACCAGACGTTACAGAGCAATGCTTGGAACACGGCGTCATTAAAATAAAATATCATGAAAAGTTTCCTTTTTTTCCTTTTTTCTTTTTCTTTTTCTGAGTTTTTTTTCTGACTTACCAAACAGGAAGTGAGGGCGTCTCTCGTCGGATATTTTTACCAACATGAGATGAAAGTCATGCAGCTTGGTGGAGCCCCCGCAAACAGGATATGAAGAGAGATCTCAGCAACAGCTTGACTTTGACCTTTGACCCAGGGCGTAAGGTTTAATCCAGCTCCTGCGCTGTTGCTTCATCAGTACGAAGCCAGGAAGAGAAAGTGCTTGGGCCCATGGAATTGTTATATCGCGTCTATATTTAGATAATGTCGTTAGTCCTCAGCCTGCTGCGCTGCGCGGCTAGCACGCCTGATTACTGGTAGCATTCCGCGATTTAATTGAACACTTATTCTAATACGCCCGAAGCTCCGCCCCTTGTTGATCCCCGCCACCATGGATCGTGGAGATGTTTCTAGAAAACGAAAGCACAGCGTCTCTGCTGCTGCTGCTGAGGAAGTTGAGCTGGGAGGACGATCGCCGCGGTCACGTTCGGGTCAAAACCATGTCGAAATCGAGCAAGTCCGAGAGGGACTGCTGACTAGAGTTCTTTCAAAACCAGTATCTATCAGATCAGACGGGGTGTGTGTGTGTGTGTGTGTGTGTGTGTGTGTGTGTGTGTGTGTGTGTATGTATGTGTGTATGTGTATGTGTGTGTATGTGTGTGTATGTGTGTGTATGTGTGTGTATGTGTGTGTATGTGTGTGTATGTGTGTGTATGTGTGTGTATGTGTGTGTATGTGTGTGTATGTGTGTGTGTGTATGTGTATGTATGTGTGTGTGTGTATGTGTGTGTGTGTGTGTGTGTGTGTGTGTGTGTGTGTGTATGTGTGTGTGAGCGGGCAAGTAAGTAATGCGGGTTTGGAAATTAATGCGTAACTCGTTCTTAATAGTTAACATCTTCTGCAGTGCCGATCGCAAGCCCGGATAAAATGGGAGGGGTTTCATCAGAAAGGGCATCCGGCGTGAAAACCCTGTGCCAAGTTGTGGTGCGGATCGGATGATGCGCTGTGGCGCCCCCTCGACGGGAACAGCCGAAAGACTGACAAGAGCCTCTCTCTCTCTCTCTCTCTCTCTCTCTCTCTCTCTCTCTCTCTACAGACATTCCTCCATCGCTTCATTCCTCCCTGGCGGATTAATTCGGATTACAGGCCGAGTTTCCGCTGAAAGGTGTGAGGACGAGACGTTCCCGAGGAAGAGAGGTTGCGTTTCAAGGTCGTCTTTTCTATTTCAAGGTTCTCGTCTTTATTAAACCGGCGTGATGCTGGCGGGCGTTAGAGTGAACGCGTGTTAAACGATGTGCTGTTGACTGGAGGAACAGTGTCTAAAATTATTGGCACCTTCAAAAAGTGCGGCAAAAATGGGTGGATAAAAACTGTTAGCTATTTACGCGGTTTGAGTAGAAGGGCCACGTTGTAACGATGCCGTATGTTGGTATGAGTTTTTTTTGCCATGTGTTCTTGTCCTGAATTTGCGCTGGGTGTCATTTACTTTTTAATTAAATAGTTAGTTGATCAATCAATCAATCAATCAATAAATAAATTAATTAATTTTGTGTAGCTTATGCAAACAGAGACTTTAGCATCACACATGACGACCAAAAACGTAGAAACAAACAACGTAGATACAAATGACTGTAAACCGACAGAAGGAAAAGAAAAATACTTTATTACTTTTGTATTGTTCAATGCAAAGTATTCCTTATTCATTGAAATCAAATTTGAATTTGGATAAATAACGATTACTTTGTATTGAACAATATCTATCGCCATGTGCCTAATCTAGCTAACATTAGCTACATACGTATAAACTCGGAACAGGACTCACCAGGGGGGTCACCTGATAACCAGGTGCTGATTTCATTTGTATTGCGATTCTGTACATATCCTGATTTTATGAATATCCTGATCCTGATATAATATTATATACGTATGTTATTTTTTATTTTGCTACAATTCTAAACAAACCTAGAGTGCACCATCTACAGGATCTTAGAGGAACTGCGCCGTTTTACCGCCTCAAATGGAGACATATGAAAATTTAAAACTAATAAAAAGAAAACAGATTTCGGTGAGAGTAGGACAGAACATGAACTTCTACACTAAAGAATCGCGATACGTAACTGATTGATTTTTACCCCGTCTCTAATATCTGTCTCAGACATCAGTTTATCTGTGTTTATAAAGTGAAAACAGGAAACTGTCTCAGTCCAGAATTTAATTATTTATTTATCCATCTATTTATTTATTTATTTATTCTTTTGGCAACGAGGAAGTGCATAAAATCCCAGAGCTCCAATCGACTTATGAACCAGATTGATTGCGTTAAAGACAAAACTCCGCCCCCTTCCACAGATGCTCGTCTCGTACTTCCTGCTTGAAAGAAGCCCTGATGGTGGCGTCCCGACTTTGACAGATAGAGATTCTGTTACTCTTACTAATATGCAGAGCTACAGTATCATAAGCTAGCTGTGTTTATATAATGAAAAACAAAAAATACATATAGATACATATATAAATTTTAATGTTAAATCAAATGCTTTATGTATAATTAAAATGAATGCCAGAGTGTTTTGAAGAATTAACGGAAGACATTAAATCACCGATTTGTAAACGGATTACATCGAAAGTGCGTTCTTCTAAGAATGACAATTTTATGTAATTCTTCATTTTTATCAAACTGAATTTATTCTTATAATAACTTGTTGATAATATCTTTAATAAACAGAAAAAGTATTCACACGTTGAAAGACAGTTCAAACAAATTGTCCTACAGAAGTGCTGAGAGACTGCAACATGCCCGTCACTGTTCAGAGCTCAGTGGGACAAAGGGACACACACACACACACACTCTCACCCACATACACACACATTTGTGTTTGATTAAGACTTGCTGGAGATGAAATAATAAACACATGCTTGTATCTCCACACCAAATCCCCCACGGCCAGGCGCGGAAACAAAGAAAGCAAAACGCGCACACGCGCACATACACACACACACACACACACACACACACAGAGACACGCACACACACACGTTGTTGTTGTTGGCGTTGCGGAGGAGTCAGGAGTTTGGAGGGGGCACGGGTTCAGCGGGCAGGTCGGGGTTAATGTTACTGTTATTATAACCGGTCGAGCAGGTTATTATAATGATCCGCGCTTGTGGTTTGATATCTCAGGTGCGCAGAGACGAAGCTGAAAACCGACTCGAGTCTGGAAACTTATCCGCGTATCACCCTTAAAAGTGTTTCATTTTACCTCCAGTAAGTGTGTGTGTGTGTGTCGGAGTGTGTTACCGGTAATGTTATGTTTAGGATGCACATAACTGTTTGCTGTTTAATTTGAAAGTAATTCCAGTGTTTAAGTGAAAACGAAGACGTGAATGATGACGTCGTTTGTGTTCAGAGCTTCTTTTCTGTATCGAATGACGCGGAAGTCGAGGAAACTGGTTTTTATGGACAGACAGACAGACAGTCAGGTAGACAGCCGGACAGAAAGACAGACGGAGAGGCAGGATGTAATTCAGGAATGTAGACCAGCACAAAGGCAGACAGACAGACAGAGAGAGGGGCAGACAAAAAGGTAGACAGGCAGACAGACAGACAGACGGACAGAAGAGCAGTGGGGTAGAAAGACAGACAGGAGCATATTGGCAGACAGGCAGGAAGAGACACAGTCAGAGGGGCAGACAGAAAAGCTGATTGGGGCAGGCTGCCAGCAAGAAAGAAAGACAGACAGAAAGACAGACAGACAAGGAGGCAGACAGACAGACAGACAGACAAGGAGACAGACAGACAGAGAAGGAGGCAGACAGACAGAGAGGCAAGCAGACAAAGGAGCAGGTTGGCAGACGGGTAGACAGTAGAGGGCCAGACAGAGCAGTAGACAGAGAGAGACAGACGAACAGAGAGGAGGGTTTGGATTCAGGCAAGCAGAGAGGCAGAGAAGCAGGTAGACAGGCAGACAGGCAGACAGACAGACAGAGACAGACACCGTCTGTCTGATGGACAGACCAGCAGATGGATTGATAAGAGAGAGCTACAGACTAACACTCAGAGAACCAGACAGACGGAGAGACCAACAGGTAGACTTACAGACCAACTGTTTCACACACAGGCAGACGGACAGACAGACAGAAAGTCCTATAGAGGGAGACGGACAGACCAACTTAAAAACAAACAAGATGGCACGATTCGATCCAGACACACAGTTAGACATTTACAGACTAAATAACTGGCAAGCTCACAGGCAGACAAGACAAAAATGTGTCTCTCTCAGTCTGATTGTCTGTACCTGTCCTCTCTCTCTGTCTGCAAGTGCCTGCCAGTCTCTATCTGTCTCAATCCCCCCCCCCCCCCCCCCCCACTCCCCCCCACTGCTCCCGTCCAGGGTTGCATCTCTCTTTTTACCCCGCAGAGATAATGTAATAAAAACTCTTCTTCACACACTTGAGTGTGTTTCCTGCTGAAAAACACTTCAGCCATGTGTGTGTGTGTGTTTGTGTGTGTGTCTGCTATAAACGTTCTTGTTTGTACCCGAGCCACTTCAGAGCTCTTGGCTGTTTCAGTCGCTCTGTTTTTCGCAGAACTTGATGCTACCGCGGCGCTGGATTCACTCGCATGTTTTCTAGCTGGCGCCGCGTTATAGGACCGTTTCTATCGCACAGGGAGGATAACCGCTGAACTCACGGCTAGTAATCACACCTGAGGGTGAAGCTCCTGAGGGAGGAGGTCAACTTCATCCACGGGTTTGCAATTTAATTCCTTGTATTTATTTAAGGAAAAATCTGCCATTGAAGTGTGCACACGCAAGCGGGATAGAAAATGTCAGGAAAGTATGCTAAGGTAAATGTTTCTAAAGAAGCTAAGCTGCCTGATGTGGTGATTAGCATGCTAATTTAAAAATGTTAAATTTTGTAAAAAAAAAAAAAAAAATTTTTCAATTAAACTAGTATTTTTCTTTTCAGAAAACATTTAAACACAATTTCTAACCGGTTCCTTTTCTGCATTTTGTTCTTCTTTTATTTTATTAGCCTATAATTAGCGAGGCGGGTGAACTAGCGGACTTAAGCGGGACTTTAGGAGTTCGCTAAAGTATTATTTATTAATTTAACTAGAGGTTTCGCTTTCAGAGTGACCTGGTACGGCTGACGATGAACGTTAAAAAAGAGAAGATGCTTTTTTTTTTTCCCCATGTGATTTCCAGGAAATTCAGACGCTCACAACTTCCTGTTGGAATGTTACAAATATGCCGTGTGTGCGCGTGTTGGGGGCGGGGGGTGGCGGGGTAGGGGGTTGGGTTGTTGTTCTGAGATAAAGGGGTATAGTTTTTAGCTAAGCACTTTCATTAGCATCTTTCATCGAGTTACGCTGAACATCACAGCGTGTCCTGAGAAATCTTTTATCTTCAGATTTTGTCTAATTTGTGTGCTGCCATCTCAGACAGACAAAACAAGTCAGCGGCGATATGATCTGGTGTAACGTCGTCACTCCGTATCGGAACGGTGGGCGTGTCCCAGCAGTGTGATTGGTCAGAGAGATGAGCCATCACACTGCTGATGACGCTGGCTGACGGAAATGACGGGGGATGACGCTGTCTCTCAGGCTGCGTCCTGATTGGTCCGTCGCGAGGCTCCATACCGCGGTGGCGGTGAAAATGACGCTTCTGAATTTTATATCCTTTTTTATAGACTGAAGGAGCGGTTTGGAGAAAGTTGTGCGTTTTGGTTAGAGGTTCGTGATCAGTCATTTCGCTGCAGTTCTGCGTTTCTACTGTAAACGTTTGCATTTAGACTTTAAGCCACGCCCCCCGTGTGTGTGTTTTTCTCTTTTGCTCGGTCTCTACTGTTCTCTCTTTCATTCTGTATTGCTATTCTTCATTCTCTCTACCTGCGTCTCTCCTTCTCCCCTGTCTCCTGTTTTTCTTTCTTTCACTTTTTCTTTAATATAACTTTAGTTTTTTCTTTTTCTTCCTTCCTTTCTTTCTGCCTCTGTATTTTTATTCTTCATTCTCTCTCCTTCTGTCTCCGTTTCTCTGTCTTCTACTTTTCTTTCTTTCCACTTTACTTTAATATAATTTTTCATTCTTTCTTTCTTTCTTTCTTTCTTTCTTTCTTTCTTTTTTTATGTAACTGTTCTGCTTTTCTTTTCTTTCTTTTCTTTCTTTCTCTCTTTCTTTCTGGATATTTGTTCTTCTTTCTCAATCCTTCTGTCGTTCCTTTTCTTTTCTCTTTCGTATAACTTGTCTGCTTATCCTTCTTCCTTTCCTTTCCTTTCCTTTCTCTCTCTCTCTCTCTCTCGAACAGTGTTAGTGAGGCAGAAAGGGAGCGAGGGATGAAGTGCAGGAGACTCCCGGGTGACGGATAAGGCTGCTTGCGGCGAGCTGGAGGCATTAGCGCTGATTAAAACTCATGCCGCTATCCATCACCCACCCCGGCGTGCCCTCTTCCCTCCTCTCACTCCCTCATTCCCTCTTTTTCTCCCTCCGTCTCGTAATGGATGGATTTCCCACAGTCCAATATTGCAGGAGCCGTTTGCATGCGGAGTCGCTCCATCATGGCAGAGTTGTTTTTTTTCCTGACACAACATGGGACTCCTCCCCCTTAAACCCCCCCACCCCACCCCACCCCGCTCCCTGTCTCTCTCTCTCCTTCTGTCTTTGTCTCTATTTCTCTCTCTTTATCGATCTTATTTTCTTTTCGGTCTTTTCTCAACTTTTGTCTTTTCTGCGATGCTAACCCGTCTCTTTCTCTCCTCTTTTTCTTCCTCTTCCTCCCCCCTTTCTGTCCTGAATGCGCAGCGGTACACCTCTCCAGGTGCAGTGCATTCTGGGAAATCAACAGGATGAGAGACCTGCTGCTGGGAGGATGATGGAGAAAGCTTAAAAAAAATCATTGCTTGATGTGATATAAGATGAATAAAACATTAATATCAAGTAGATAAACTCCTCCCCCTTTTGCTCTGTCTCACCTGGAGGAACGTTGTTTCGTTTCACTGTGTACTGAACTGTATAAGGTTGAAATGACAATAAAAGCCTACTTGACTTGACCTGCTGTGGGCTGCACTGACAGGATGATGTTAGGCAGACAGTGGGAGACGCAGACAGACGGACAGGAGAAGATGCAGACATATAGACAGACAGGAGGTGAGACGGACCTGCAGATAAATAGGAAGTAAGACGGACACGGCGACAGGAGGAGTGACACAAAGACACATGGAGAGGGAGACAAATAGATGGAGAGACGGACAGACAGGAGAAGACACAGTCATGCAGACAGACAGGACGAGACACAGACATGCAGACAGATAGGAGAAGAGAGACAGATATATTTGAGGAGAGACAGATATAGACAGGTGGGACGAGAGACATACAGACGCATGAGAGAAGAGACAGATGGGACGTGAGACATACAGATGTTCAAGAGAAGAGACAGATGTACAGACAGATCGGACGAGAGACATACATACAGAACATATAAGAGAAGAGACAGAAGTGATAAGACTGATATACAGACAGATGGGACAAGAGACATACAGGCGTATAAGAGAAGAGACAGAAGGGACGAGACACATACAGACGTTTAAGAGAAGAGACAGATATACAGACATATGGGAAGAGAGACATGCAGACATATAAGAGAAGAGACAGAAGGGACGAGAGACATACAGTTGTATAAGAGAAGAGACAGATATACAGACAGATGGGACGAGAGACATACAGGCGTATAAGAGAAGAGACAGAAGGGACGAGAGACATACAGACGTTTAAGAGAAGAGACAGAAGGGACGAGAGACATACAGACATATAAGAGAAAAGACAGAAGGGACGAGAGACATACAGACGTTTAAGAGAAGACAGATATACACATAGATGGGACGAGAGACATACAGATGTATAAGAGATGAGACAGATATACAGACAGATGGGACAAGAGACATACAGACAATTAAGAGAAGAGACATATGGGACGAGAGACATACAGACATAGAGAAGAGACAGAAGGGACGAGAGACATACAGATGTTTATGAGAAGACAGATATACAGACAGATGGGACGAGAGACATACAAACATATAAGAGAAGAGACAGATATACAGACAGGTGGTGAGGACAATTTGCACAGACAGGAAAAAAGAGAGATGAGAAAAGACACACAGGCAGGTGGAGATGGACAGATTAAAAGCCTGACAGACAGACAGATGGGGAGGCAGGTATGCAGACAGACAGTTTCACTCTCTCTCACACAGGTAATGTCGTTTTCGTGAACTGATCGTATAACGAGGCGTAGAGTCGCAGGCTTCGTGCCATTCTCCATCCGCTTACCTGAAGCTTATATAACACACACACACACACACACACACACACACACGCTCTGCTCCAAGTCTGTGCTGAAACGAGGTCAGTGCATTCGGTATCAGTTTACAGCCTTTAGCATGAGAGGAGAGAACACGCTTTCATGCCACGCTGGTGAGACGCGTGCTGCTGACTGTCTCCTCTCGAAGTCTCCGTCCAGCTGCAGGTGTCTCGCTCAGATCCGTGCAGATGTTACGGAGCCGAACAAGAGTAGTCTTGTCTACTCGTCTACAAGACGAGCTCCTGAAAAATCTCCATCAAGAATCAGATAGAGAGAGAAGGAAAGAACGCTCGCTGCTTCAGTGTCTTTATCTCAGATGGATGTGTTCATTAGCGTTTAGCATTAGCGATGCAGAGAGAGAGAGAGACTAATGGAAGTGTGTTGGTCCAGTAATGACTTCCTTTTCCCCGGTCCCTCGTCCATTATGGCGTCAAAATGAAGCGGAAGCAAATGAATTGAGATTCTGCAGACGAGACACGAGAGAGTCAGACAGGAGAAGGAAAGACACCTGTGCAGACCGAAAAACAGAGACGGAGACAGGCGAGACGAAGAGGCAGATCTATGGGTAGGAGGAGACAGAGAAGAGACATGACGACGGAGACAAGGAGATGTACAAGACATACAAAATAGACAAGCAACAGAGAGACAGGCAGAAAGATAGATGTAGAAGAGGATATTCAGTCAAGAGGAGGGGACCAGGTGGACATGAGACAGGTAGGAGGGAGAGAGAGAGAGAGAGAGAGAGAGATGGGTGGAGAGGCAGGCATACAGACAGACAAGACAAGAGACAGGAGGAGAAAAAGACTGGAATAGCAGATGGAGAGACAGGCTGGGAGAGAGAGACAGGAAGACAGAGAGGGAGACGGGCAGAGACAGAGAGAGAGACAGGAAGACAGAGAGGGAGACAGAGTGGGAGACAGACGTTAGTGGGGAGGTGAGGTAAGCAGAGTCAGTAAATGAGCTCATTAGCTCTGTGTAGCTGTCACGGCTAAATATATGGAGCAGAGACCAAGGACACATTTCAATTAAAGTCTCTCTCACACACACACACACACACACACACACACACACACCATACACTCACTGACACAGCTGCTGGAACCATCAGCACGATTCATCTGGGGTGTGTGTGTAATGTACTGTGTGTGTGTGTCTAAGGCTAATGTACTATGTGTGTGTGTGTGTGTGTGTGTGTGTGTGTGTGTTAGAGTCTGAGAGAAGACAAGGTCTAGATGCAGTAAGACGCATAGAAGGCAACACTTGACTGAGGTTAATAAACTGTCCTGCTGGGAGACAACACACACACACACACACACACACACACACACACAGAAGGAGGTGAAGTGTGATGTTTAGATGTTTATGTTTTGAGATCAGGGATCTCACTCTGGCCACGCCCACTCACTGATTCACTTCCTCATCTGTCAGTGTGATATGGCAATAACAAATAGTCTAACAGTGGAGAACACACACACACACACACACACACACACATCTGGACTTGATGTAGATCTGTTGATCAAAATACGTGATAACATGCAAGAAAAGCTTACAGCTTAAATCTGTGAGAGTGTGTGTGTGAGAGAGTGAATTAGCTCAATCAATGAAAGAGAGAGAGAAGATAATCAATCAATGAAAGAGAGTAGTAGTGATGATGAAAATGAGAGTATTAATGAAAAATGAAAGGGGGAATTAGTAGTAAGCCCAAAGGGGAAGTGTGTGTAGAAGTGAATTAGTAGTAGCCAAGGGGGGAATGTAATGAAATGTGAAAGGGAAGTGAAAGTATTGAAAAAGCCCAGAAGTCAAGTAGTAATGAAAAAGAAGCCCAAGGGAGGGGAGATGAAGTAATGCTTAAAAGGGAAATTATTAGTAATGTGTGTGAGTGTGTGTGTGTAAAAGTGAAGAGTGTGTGAGAGTGAGTGTGTAGTAGGAGTGTAATGAGTGTGTGTGTGTGATGTGTGTGTGTGTAGTGTGTGTGTGTGAAAGTGTGTGTGTGAGAAGTATGTGTGTGTGAAAGTGTGTGTGTATTAATGAGAGATGTGTGTGTAAAAGTGTGTGTGTGAGAGTGTGTGTGTGTGAGAGTGTGTGTGTGTGAGAGTGTGTGTGTGTGAGAGTGTGTGTGTGTGAGAGTGTGTGTGTGTGAGAGTGTGTAATGTGTGAGAGTGTGTAATGTGTGAGAGTGTGTAATGTGTGAGAGTGTGTAATGTGTGAGAGTGTGTGTGTGTGTGTGTGTGTGTGTGTGTGAGTGTGTGTAATGTGTGAGAGTGTGTAATGTGTGAGAGTGTGTAATGTGTGAGAGTGTGTAATGTGTGAGAGTGTGTAATGTGTGAGAGTGTGTAATGTGTGAGAGTGTGTAATGTGTGAGTGTGTGTGTGTGAGTGTGTGTGTGTGAGAGTGTGTGTGTGAGAGTGTGTGTGTGAGAGTGTGTGTGTGTGAGTGTGTGTGTGTGAGAGTGTGTGTGTGAGAGTGTGTGTGAGAGTGTGTGTGTGAGAGTGTGTGTGTGAGAGTGTGTGTGAGAGTGTGTGTGTGAAGTGTGTGTGTGAAGTGTGTGTGTGAGGGAGAGTGTGTGTGTGAAGTGTGTGTGTGAGAGTGTGTGTGTGTGAGGGAGTGTGTGTGTGTATGAGAGTGTGTGTGTGTGAGAGAAGTGTGTGTGTGTGTGAAGTGTGTGTGTGAAGTGTGTGTGTGTGAGAAGTGTGTGTGTGTGAGAGTGTGTGTGTGTGTGAGAAATTGTGTGTGTGTGAGAGTGTGTGTGTGTGAGAAGTGTGTGTATGTGAGAGGTATGTGTGTGTGTGAAGTAATGTAATGTGAGAGTGTGTGTGTGTGAAGTGTGTGTGTGAGTGTGTGTGTGAGAGTGTGTGTGTGTGAAGTGTGTGTGTGTGAAGTGTGTGTGTGTGAAGTGTGTGTGTGTAATGAGTGTGTAATGTGTGAAGTGTGTAATGTGTGAAGTGTGTAATGTGTGAAGTGTGTAATGTGTGAGAACCAATAATGTGAGAAGTGTGTATGTGTGAGAGTGTGTAATGTGTGAAGTGTGTAATGTGAGTGTGTGTGAGTGTGTGTGAGTGTGTGAAGTGTGTGGGGGGGGGAGTGTGAGGGGGGGTGTGTGAGAGTGTGTGTGAGTGTGTGTGAGAGTGTGTGAGAGTGTGTGAGAGTGTGTGAGAGTGTGTGGAAGTGTGTGTGAGGGGTGTGTGTGAGAGTGTGTGTGTGTGAGTGTGTGTGTGTGTGTGTGTGTGTGTGTGTGTGAGAGTGTGTGTGTGTGTGAGAGTGTGTGTGTGTGTGAGTGAGTGTGTGCTGTCATTTTCTCCAGGTGGAATATATTTGGCATGGGAGCCAGAGGCACAGATCATGCCAACAGTGAGTGGTGCTGACATTTGCCGTCCATTCACTCACACACACACACACACACACACACACACACACACACACACACACACACACACACACACCTCATACTTGGCTGGTTCTGACAGCTCTTCTCATGGTGCGTGTACGTGAGACAACAGGCCGCGCCAGCAATAACCACAGAAAGAGGGTGTGTGTGTGTGTGTGTGCAGCATTTTGATTTGGCACAAATATCTTACATTGTGTTTGCTGTTAAAAATTAAAGGTCAAAAGTCTTTTCAAGTCAGGAGACAAAAGCTCCATTAGACTCACTAGACACACACACACACACACACACACACACACGTACATACAGAAGGGACTGAGGAGCGACAGAAGTAGAGAAAGAAAGTGGAACAGGATCAGATGAGAGACAGTGAAGAGATGAGATGAGCAAAGAGACATGAGAAGAAACGGCCGGAGAGAGACAGACACCCAGGAGAGATGGACCCATTGATGCATATCAGGAGAGACAGACCGCCAGAAAGGAACAGTGAAGGACGCATAGACCAGAGAAGAACAGACAGACATATAGACAGGCAGAAAGGAGAGACCAAGGAAAAGGGACAAACAGGAGGAGAGATGGACAAACAGGAAGAGAGAATGACGCATGGACCAGAGAAGAGACAGGCACAGACAGACAGACAGACAGAAAGGAGAGACCAATGCAGAGGAAAAGAGATGGAGAGGACAGGTGGACAGACAGATCGACAGGCAGGAAGAGACATAGAGAGGAAGAGAGACGGACAGATAGGAAAAGAGACAGACAGGATGAGAGACTGACACATTGGTGGACAGAGACAAACAAGACACACATGGAGAAGAGACCGGCATAGACAGACAGAAAGAAGAGACCAATGGAGAGGAAAAGAGACAGACAGATAAGAAGAGAAACCGATATATACAAACTGGAAAAGAGACGGACAGACAGGAAAAGAGACGGACACAGACGGACAGGTGATGAGACGAATAGACAGATGGACATGAGGAGAGATATGCAGACAGTCATGAGGAGAGACAGACACACAGACGGGCAGGAGAGACAGACAGGAGAAAAGACAAACATTCTGTGAATAATTATGTGAATAATTTCTTTCTGAAACCCCGTTGCACGGAATTCCTCGCAGTCCCACGCTCCAGTAAAAGCCCTCATCCTCCTCCTCCTCCTCCTCCTCCCAGTGATCATTAAACCCCCTGCTGCAGGTTTGGGGCTGTGACTCGTCTCCTCCTGCTGCTTCATACCATTTTAATTTGCTCCATAAATAAGTTAATGATGCCTCTCGTCAGCGCTAACGGTGCTCACGTGACTGCTTCTCTCTCTCTCTGTCTCCGTCTCTTGCGTTTGCGTCTCTTTCGTCCGTCTGTCATCTTTCTGATCAGTAAAAAACTAAATGGGACACAGTGTACATCAACTAAGACCGATTAAGACGTTGTTATTTATCTGTTTGTTAAAATATTTTCCTTTAACATTAAAATAATAAGTTGACTTTAATAAGTGTAGTTTGTATAGATTTGGCAACCCAAATCCTCATTTAACCCCTGTGCATAAGTGAGATCTTTTCACACTTGCACCCATCTCTCTCTCTTTCTCTCTCTTTTTCTCTCTTTCTTTTTATTTCTCTGTACATCCGTCGCCCCCCCCTCTCTCTCTCTCTCGCTCGCTTGCTCTCTAAACACAATATTTAAATGAAATTCTGCAGTGTGTGCTGCTGCATTCTGGGAGATAAATAATAACCCTCGGTTTTTGGGGAGGGAATGTCGGGGGTTGGGGGGAGATTTATCAGTGCGGAGCTGTGTGTGTGTGTGTGTGTGTGTGTGTGTGTTTGTGTTTGCGTGTGCTCGGAAAAACTCGATTAGCCAAAGATAGATGGTGGATGGAGGGATGCTAATATGAACTGGTGACAAGAGGGGAAGATGGATGGGTAGATTTACACAATTGAGAAATGATGCACAGACAGGCTGATACACACACACACACACACACACGTATACACACACACACATACTTGCGAGCACACACAAACACACAATCAATTCGCAAGGCGTGGGCTGTTATTAAATTTTCATACCATGATAATTGCCTAACATTTTATCATGATTTACGATACGGTCATGATATTGAAGCAGTAATACTATATTACGAAATAAACGGGCTAAGCTAGTACCACATTTCTGCCTCCATGTTGGACCTCTCGTGTGCTGAGCATGATTAAGATAGAACGATTGAAAAAGTACCTTACAGCTTTTGTCCACAATAAATAAGTTCAAGTCTGCGGTTTAGAGTTTAGGTAACAAAACCACCTTGACTTGATGTCCTGGAAGTTACACGACCGCAGGCAGCAGGTGTTATGAGAACAGGGCGACAAACGCGACATCGGTGAGGTAACAAGTAACCGTGCCAAAAATGTCACGGCAGCATGGAAACAAATCGACAGACAACTAAACAACAGTCATCATTCCAGCGTTGACAAGGCCATCACAGACCAGGCAGCAAATGACACCGTGGCACGAAGACCAGGAACTGGACAAATCTCAGACAGGGAAGCTTCACGGCGACGGGACGGGGGATGTTGAAAAAGAAAAAGAAAAAAAAGGAGGAAACAAATGATGAGGACAGGGCACAGGCGTTATGGTGACAGGGAACAACAATTGCTATTGCGAGAAATGACAGGGCAGCAGGCTGACTACCACAGTGACAGGACAACAATCAACAGGCTGATAAACATCATGATGATGGGGCAGAAACTGACCCAGACACAAGAAATAAAGTGACGGGCATTGCAGCGACAGGGCAGCAAGAGGAAGTGAGAAAGGGAGTAGTGTGGTAAGCATCAGTGTTACAGGGCAACATGTGGAAGGGGGCAGTTAATAGGGTGGCATGCATTGGAACAACAGGACAGTGAGCAGAAAATAGGGTGGCAAGGATCAGAGAAACAGGGCAACAAGAGAGGAAAGGAGACAGGGAATAGGGTGGTGAGCAACAGAGTGATGGGACAACAAGTGGAAATGGTTCCGTGAACAGGGTCTTAAGGAATCAGAGTGACAGGGCTATGATTTGTGGGGAGAAGGAGTGCGGTAATGAGCACCAGAAGGACAGGGAAACAAGCGGAAAGAAGACAGGAAATTGGGTGGTTAGCATCAGAGTGGACCGGGCAACAAGAGGATAGGGTGATGATTATCACTGAGGCGGGACGGGGCGAAAATTTGTGGGGACAAGGTGTAGGGTACTAAGAATCAGAGTCACAGGGCAACAAGTGAAAAAGGGACTGGGAACAGGGTGAAGAAGCATTAGGGTGACAGGGCAACAGGTAAAAGGTGGTTAGGGTATTAGGTGACAAGTTTCAGTGCAACAAGGCAACAAGTGGGAAGGGGACAGGCGATCGGTTGACAAGCTTCAGGGTGACAGGTCACAGGAGGGGAACAAGGAATAGAATGACGAGCATTGGAGCAATAGGGACTAGGGCAACTTAGGGTATCTTTGAATGACTGGGGAAGAGGTAACACAGGAAATAGGATGACAAGCATTGCAGTGACAGGACAAGAAGTGATTGGTGGACAGGACAGGGTATAGGGTGACAAGCAGTGCAATGGCAGGTCAACCCGTGACGGGGAAAAGAAATAAAGTGACGAACAGTACAGCAGCAGGGTGGGACATGGTAGGGGGACAAAAAATAGGGTGACGAGGGTTAAAGCGACTGGAAAGTAACATGACATTGCAAGAAGAGATTACACAAGAGGAATTGGGTGACAAGTGTTACAGCAAAGTGTAACGGAGACGGGGGGATAGGGTGACGAGCAACCGGGAGGGAAATGATGGGGACAGGACATTGGTGTTACAGTGACCGGGACCAGAGTTTCAAACAGCACAGCAGCTGGGATCACAGGGAGTAGAACTAGCATAAGACGTCATAGGGGCAAGTGGAGTGATGTCTGTTAGGGGACGGGGTATCAAATGAAGGGTTGGCAATGGTGTAGCTAGGCAGCCTCCACTGGAAGTGTCCTTTTATGTGTTTACAAGTGTCCACAAAGCTGATGCCTGCATATTACTTCATTTAACTGATGTATGGCTAAATTGAGTTGTTTTAGAGTGTCCGCGGGGATCGTTTGCATGTCCTCTGGGATCCTGGAGTCAATGGCTGTGTGATATCTCCTGTCGTTTTGTCCCCTCACACCCTTCCTCTCACAATTAATAGCATGTACTTATGTTTTTTTTTTTCATCCCTCTTCTAGGAACATCATGTGATCTTCAGATTTTGTCCTCACTTCATCCGTACACACACACTTTGGAGTTTTATTTCCTGCAAGGACGTATGATACCAACCTCGATGCATCTCCGAGCTTGCGCCTGATTGGACGGATGGGATTGTAACCATTATTTTCATGTTGCGATGGATTTGTAGGCGTGCGTGATTGTGCATCACCATGTCTGGAAACGATAAACCGCTCCCACTCCCTGGCTCTGGCCACTCCCATGCTCTGGGCGTCTTCCCGATTCCCCCGTACCCCTACTTTATCCCTCATATGTTGGGTGGGATCTCTCCTCCGGCACTGCCCGCACTTCCTGTGAGTGGATACAGCACACCATCTCCTGCCAGTGAGTACTTATACTTATCTTTCCTTTTTAATTGTTTGAAAATGGGCGGGACTTATCAGGGGACACCAATCAGAAGGGTTATCCAGCTCACACCGCTTAGCGAGCAAAAGGTAAGCATTGTGAGCGGAGGCTAACGTAGCATATGTCTCGGAGGGGGCTGTCAATCATGGGTGCTCTTTATTGTATTAGGCCCCGCCCACTGGAACGCCCTTAAACCAGTATGATTTTAGCATTTAGCTGCAGTGTTGGGTTTTTTGTACTTTTCTGACTTGCATATGTTTCGCTAGAAATTTCGCTAGATGTTTCATAAAACACCCCAAACTTTGAACATTAATGATTCACACTGTCCAGTTTGTTGATTTGTATTTTATTATTTAGTCAGTTGTCGCTAGTTAGATGAGAGTTGAGATCTGGATGGTAGCGCACAAGAAAATAACTTGGGTGTTCCTCGATTTCGGGATTGGCGCAGTCCTGTGTTGCCTAGGCTTAACGTCTCCGGCTAGCCATGTTTAGTCATTTAGCTTCTCTCGTTACCGTCTGCCCCACAGCAGCGATTAGCGACTAGCCCGTGCAACTCCTTGCCTGCACAATATGAAGTCGGTGCTTAAAAATAGACGATGACATCAAACGTCCTGGAGCAGCCGTTCTGTATTTGGACGTTTCTTCTCAGACCAGACAAATACGAGACATCCCGGGAGATTTCTCCTCACACTCGTGTGCGATGTACACACGGCTTAGCGCTGACAGACTGATGATGTGTGTGCTGATTCCTGCTCTTTGTGCTTTCTTCTGTTTCAATCTGGATGTCCTGCGGATATTGGGGGGATTTTTTTTTTCCTCGTCATGTCATTCGAGCTCTGTGTGTGTGCGTGCGCATGTGTACATGAATGTGTGTGTTATTGTGCTAGCCGATGTGTCGGATCACGTCGACGCGTTTGGCGAATCGACTCGTTCGAAACCCGAGACGTAAAACCACCGGAATGTTCCCGAGCAACACAAAAGATGCCGTTTTACCCGGCATGCCTGGGGAGAAGCTTGTCCTGGTGTGAACTCTTATGTGTGTGTTGGGTGTGCGTGCGTGTGTGTTTATGTTGATACACACAACACCAGAGTGAGGTTATTAAAGGTACAGCAACGCACAAGGTGTGCAAGTCTGGCGTTTTAATGTTTCAGAATTTCTGCATCATTCAGATCACAGATCAGAGTATTGAGCTTGGGTTCGAGTCCCACCTTCGGGCCTGTGTGTGTGGAGATTGCATGTTCTCCCCGTGTTTGACGGGCTTCAACCAGGTACACCGGTTTTCTCCTACAGTCCAGAAACATGCAGCTTAGTTTCATTGCCGTTGATTGAGTGTGTGAATGAGTATGTACAGTAAGTCCCCTATATACGAACAAGTTCCCATCGAAGAGCTCGTTCTTAGGTCCAGTTTGTTCATAAGTCCAACAAACATTGTCTAGGTACTATGATACTAACACAACTGACTACACGCAGTATAAAACTAATGATCTTGTCCTTGTTCTTTAGAATTGTGCCAATGTTTGAACGATTCACGGTAAAAGAAAGAGCGATGCCTGCCATCTTTGCACCTCGCTCCATTCCCGCAATTATTTTCACGTTTGTCTCCATCGTTGTTGCTTGGCGCTTCTTAGCAGTACCAGATTCATCGTCGCTGCTTCATGTCCACTCGCTCATGGACATCCTGGGAGTTTCGCAGCGAAAAGTCAACGATTTGGTAGGATTTGTTCCTGTGAGGGTCTCCAGATCCCTACATGGAGATTTTTTATAATAACCACCGAATTGGCTGGTCTTCACAATTGTTTTGTAGCAAAGCTAGAAAAAAATGCGCCAAGCAATACTTAGCCCAACCGCAGGAAGCTACGAGTCAACACTACCTGGTAGGTCACGATCTTACTCAGGAGTCATGACGAGTGTGGATTCGTAGCCAAGCTGAAACCGAGCTAAATGTTCTGATGTGCGTTTATTAGTGTACTTACGGTAGACCTGCTACTCCAGTACTTACGGTAGTTCCCTTTACACAGCACCAGAAATCCACCGCTGGTGCCAGTCAGTGAGGACGTCCTGTACTGACTCAAACCCGAGGACATTTTCTGTGCACCCCTCTGTCCTCGGAGAGAAAAAATTGGAAAAGGGGTGTGGCCTTTGTGGGTGACTCATTGTGAAAACCACTGGAATGTTTCAAGGTGACGGGGTGAAAAAAAATGCCGCCCTACCCACAATGCACAGGGAGATGCTCGTCCTGGTGTGAACTTGTACATTTGTGTGTGTGTGTGTGTGTGTGTGTGTGTGTGTTTATGCTTCGTTATTTGATTCCCACAACATTAAGAGTGAACTTGTTAATAGGCGTAGTCACTAAAACAAGCTTTCACTCTGTCATTTTAAATATTGTGTATTAGTGCCAAATGCCCCCCCCCCCACCCCCGAGAGTAAAAACATGCTGATGATGTCATGATGTCTATTATGGGATGTTTTCAGTTTGGCGTCTGAGGTAACGCTGACTCTGAGCAGTCAGGGGTCAAAGGTAATGGGGTGGGGAAGTTCAATACATCACTTTTTTTGTCCTGCTTTGTGTGTGTGTGTGTGTGTGTGTGTGTGTGTGTGTGTGTGTGTGTGTGTGTGTGTGTGTGTGTGTGGATCAGACCTCTAAGAGCCGTGCTTGGAAGTGACACCATAATTTTTACCCGTCACTGTTTGTTTGTTTGTGCTGACTGCAATTCAGGGCACAGGTGTGTTTTGTGTGTGTGTGTGTGTGTGTGTGTGTGTGTGTGAGAGTGCTGTTTGAAAGGCTTTCAGCTTATCAGCAAAAGCCTCTTCAGACTGAATTGATGTAGCACCCATTATATGTTAGTGCACTCAGACATTGTGAAGAGGCCTGCTTGAACACACACACACACACACACACACACAGGAGGATGAGGGGGAGGTCGGGATGCCCTTGAGGGAGTGTGTTAAGCTTTAAGTGTGCTTCAGGGTGACACTGTTAAATAGATGGCACTCCCTCAGTGCTAAAAGCTGCTTTTATTGCCTCTCTATAAACACACACGCACACACACACGCACACACACGCGCACACACACATGCGCACACACACACACACAATATTTAAATGTGTTTAAATACTAACAGCGTGGCAATTTCAAACTCAGCAACAAAATCTCCTCTGTAAAGCTGTGTGTGTGTGTGTGTGTGTGTGTGTGTGTGTGTGTGTGTGTGTGTGTGTGTGTGTGTGTGTGTGTACAAGAGGTCACATTCTTGGAATGGCCCAGGATGCACACTGAGGGGCCCCAGACACACCACACACACACACACACACACACACACACACACACACACACACACACACACACCTGAGTGAACGCCTCTGCTCTTAAACGTCTTGACATGATTTAATAAGCGTGTTTTGTGATATTTATAGAATGATTTAGTGTGTGTGTGTGGGTGTGAGAGAGAGAGAGAGGGAGTCACATGACCGGCTTGTCATGTGCTATTCCTATTCAGTGGAGCCAAGACAAGCGATACAATGCCCCCCCCCCTCCCACACACACACACACACACACACACACACACACACACACACACGTGCGTTGGTGTATTTAAGGTAAGGCCATCTGTGAGGTAACCAGTAGCAACCACAGACACACACTAGCAGTTTTAACCACACACACACACACACACACACACACGATTGATTAGTAGCACACATTTAATCAAAGAACTGAAAGCTTCACTTACACCAGCACTAAAGGACAGGTGTGTGTGTGTGTGTGTGTGTGTGTATGAGAACTTCATCTCCTTCTTTGTGTGTTTTGGGTCTTTGATGTACATGATGTGCCCCACATGTGTGTCTTGTCACTCTGACTGTGACTGACCGTGTGTGTTTGTGTGTGTGTGTGTGTGTGTGTGTGTGTGTGTGTGTGTGTGTGTGTGTGTGTGTGTGTGTGTGTGTGTGTGTGCACGCTGTGGTTTATAGGTGTGCTGTCTCCCTTGTGCTGAATTTACAGCTCACAGACTGTGTTTATCACTCACCAGTGCCTAATGGAGAGAGAGAGAGAGATGAGTGGAGCGAGGGAGTGTGTGTGTGTGTGTGTGTGTGTGTGTGTGTGTGTGTGTGTGTGGGGGGAGTTCTCCCTCTCACTGTACCGCCATAAATCTCCTCCTCTATCCGAAGAGAGAGAGGAGAGAGAGAGAGAGAGAGAATCAGGGGAGGCATAAAGAAAGGGGAATGAATGAAACAAATAAGACAGATAGAGGAGAGGGGGAGAGACACATAGGGACAGGGAGAGAGAGACAGAAAGAAGTAGAGAGACAGATAGAAGAGGGAGACGTGGAAAGAAGGGGAGAGAAAGAGAGATGAAAAGAGAGAGAGAGACGGATAGAAAAAGGGGCGTGAGAGATGGGTAGAAAGAGTCAGAGAAGGGGAGAGAGAGAGAGAGATGGAAAGACATAGAAGGAGGTCGATGGACAGATAGAAAGTCTGGGAGAAGGATGGATAGAAAGAGGGAGAGACAGGCATAGAAGGAAGGGGAGAGAGACAAATAGAAAGTGGGGGAGAGATGCAGAAAGACAGAGAGAGAGAGAGGCGTGAGAGATGGAGAGGGAGGAGAGACAGATCGAAAGTGGGAGAGTGAGACAGACAGAAGGAGGAGAGAGACAGTGAGACAGAGAGAGACAGACGGGGAGAGGAGTGTAACACTGAAGTATTTTTTTGCCGAACTTTTCTTCAATAACAGTCAGTCATGTGACATTGTTGTATCCCCTCATGGTGTGTGCGTGTGTGTGTGTGTGTGTGTGTGTGTGTGTGTGTGTGTGTGTGTGTGTGTGTGTGTGTGTGTGTGTGTGTGTGTGTGTGCGCGTGTGTGTATTATATGCTTTGTTTTAGTGTGTGAAGTCACTTTTAAGAAATGTGCCTTCTTTCCACTTCCACCTTGTTCTCACACAGACACAGGCACACACACACACACACACACACACACACACACACACACACACACAAGCTCGCGTGCACTTTGGTGTGTGAGAAGTTAAAGGGGACAGAGTGTGTGAAAATCTCACTAAAATCTCACCTCGTGTTTCTTCTTCACACTTTCACACAGCAACGCTCCTGACCTTTTATCTCTCTCTCTCACACACACACACACACACACACACACACACACACACACTTTATCCTGTCTTACTGTCACTTTCCCCTCTGGGTTAGTCAGTGTGTGTGTGTGTAGAACAGAAGCTGTGTGGGTTTATTAACAGAGATTTGGAGATGAATATTATCTGCTGTTGACGGATGATTCGGGCGTTGACAGAAATTCCTCTGTCAAAGTTCTGTTGGGGAAGTGGACGAGTGAAAGTGGACAACTTGAAATGTATGACTGAAAGTGGATAAGTAAAATTTGTGCAGTGAAAGTAGACTAGCTGAAGTGGACAAATCAGTGTGGACAAGCGGAAGTGGATGAGTGGAAGTGGGTGAAGGAAGTTATGTAGGGAAATTGGACAAGTGAACCATCTGTAGGCAAAGCGGATGAGTGAGAAGGGAACAATTGAAGACCAGAGCAGAGAAGGGGACAAGTACAAAGCGGAGAGGGGAAGGGGACAAGTGGAAACAGGGACACGTGGAAAGCGGACTGTAGAAGGAGGCAAGTGGAAGGCGGACTGGAGAAGGGGATGAGTGCAAAGCCGCATGGGGAAGGGGACAAGTTGAAATCCAGAGCGGAGAAGGGGACAGGTTTAAAGTGGAGCTGACGAGGGGACGAGTGGAAAGCTTAAAGGAGAAAGGGAAGAGTGGAAAGTAGAGCTGAGGAGGGGACAAGTGGAAACTGGATGGGAGAAGGGGACGAGTGAAAAGAGGACTGGAGAAGTGGACTAAATGAAACTGGAGTGGAGAAGGGGACAAGTGGAAATCCGCATAGGGAAGGGGACAAGTTGAAATCCAGAGCGGAGAAGTGGATAAGTGAAAGTGAAGCTGACGAGGGGATGAGTGGAAAGCATAAAGGAGAAAGCGAGGAGTGATAAGCAGAGCTGAGGAGGGGACGAGTGGAAACTGGATGGGAAAAGGGGACGAGTGAAGACCTGAGCTGATGAGGGGACAAGTGGAAAATGGAGTTAATGAGGTGACGAGTGGAAAGCAGAGCTGCTGCTGAGGGGACGAGTAGCGGAAAGTGTGTGAGCAGGTTATAAAGCCCGCAGGACCGTGTCGCGGCGCTACGTTAGCAGATCAGCTGTGAGATTCTCAGCAGGTCAGTCGATAAAACCCAATAACTCGTCCTGGTGCTGTGCAGTCACATGATCCCCAGCGCTGCCTCGCTCCCCTGAGGACACATTCCTGGCAGGGTTCCCAGAATTCAGTGGTTCCTCAGAAGTGCCTGGTGCGCTAATATATCAGCGGTGCAGCGTGGAGCTGGTCCTGACAGCGCTGTGGCTCGGAGCCAGCGTTAGCGAGGAGACGTGCAGCTTCCCTCCGCGCTGATCTCGGAGTGTTTGTGCAGCGCTGGTAAAGAATGTCATCGTTCTGGATCCAATTTTTGCCCCGTGGGGCCCAAAAAAAAAAAATCAGCTGTTGCTCCCCGGTAGGAGCCGCACGAGAACCGCGGGTTCTGTTCATGTGAAGAAGAAATGAAGTAGTTGTGTTTTAGCGCCGTGAAAGGAGTCTCCAGTGTCAGGAAACGTTTAACTTGGCACCGTGAGTCCCGGCTCATCGTGTAAATACTAATCCCGCCTGAACGGGGCTTAGGCTAATGACAGCTGTTTTCTCGCTGAAACATCACGGTCTCTGCAGCCGCTTTTGGCACTTCAGTGTCAAAACGTCTCGCTAAACTCGAGCTGACGACAGATGTAGCGCTAAACGCAGGATGCACATCATCGCTCCTGTAAGTGTGTCACTGGATTTCATCACTTGAAGTCAAAACGTGTCTCGCTCTACTTGTTTTTTTTTTTTTTTTGGAGGAACAATTCTTCGTCTACGTTCGGGCTCCATTTGGACACGCCCACTACAGGGACGGAAAGAGCCGAGGTATATGGCACATATGATTCATTGCAAGAAATCGATCTTAATTTGTGATTGGTTTGATCTTCACTGAGCGTGAACAGCGAGCCAGTCCTGGAGCACCAAGGCGGGACTTTACTGACGTAGTTTAGTTACTAAAGCGGCATTGGATATTTACTCGTCGTAAAATCTCAATGTCCGAGTACTTCGAAAGCGCTCGGGTACGATTGACTCCACCTCTTCACTTCACCACTGGCCAGATTTCACGTTTTTAATGTTGTTCCGCACCCGGGTACAACATGAAACACGTTTACATATTCTGATACAGCAGGTGGCAGTAGACACCTAATTGGATTGCGATCCGCCAAAAAGACATGAAGAGTACAAAGAGGTCGACCTTCACGCTACTTTTAATATTATTGATAGTTTGAAGAAAACGTTAATAGCAACCCCCTCGCCTGCTTCCTGCTATATCAACTACGAGTGTGCGGTTAAAATGATAACGCGGCACACGCACGGACGTCTGAGGCGTCAGACGGTGTTGTAGAGTTAGCTTTTCGATTTGATTCCCGCCGAGCCGTAGTACACACGCAGTCCTATGCTCGAGGTACCACCTTCTCAAGTTGATTTGAGGGCATGGTACACTGATCCATGCCGGTCATCAGTGTTAATGCGCCGTAAGGCCTTTACCAATCATTTAAAAGTTTTTATAATATTGGAAGATTGGAAGTTAATTGATAATTCTATGTCAGGACACTTGTCGTGAACTTGCTGTTGATGGTATCGTGACTGCATTCCATGTTGAAAGTGAGCCATACCCGTTACCTGGTCCGACCTTGTGATCACGCATGAGCTCAAATCTACAGAACCCGCAAACCAGTTCTACAGCTCCGTCTTTTGGATCAGTTAAGCAGCTGGGGAAAAAACATTGCAATGCTAACTCCATTCCAGTTTACCTCGAGACACCTCGCGCAGACGTTCTTGGACCTAAAAGGAAAACCGTACCGAGGAGAATACATCGGGGTTCTGTTTGAATATGGTGTGTATACAAGAAACCTCAGGGTGTTTTCATATTAGGACCCGTGGATCACTTCTGAGAAGACTTGACCCCAAAGTCTGGTGAGAACGCAAGCGCTCCAGGCTCGGGAACCGTGTCCGAGTCCAGTGGACTCAAGGTGGTCTCAAGCGTGATGCAGCGTACTCGGTACTATGGAAGCTAATCGCACCTGAACAACGGAAGTGGATGCGACATCATCGGTGCCGTCGGTCTCCTCCAAAGTGCCGTTTTCGGAGGGTGAAAAGACTCGAGCATACCCGAGTACAGAGAGAAATAGTAGCGTGAAGACCGGCCAGTGTGGGAGCGATCGTGCCTGAAATCCATCGTGCTTGAAGTGAAAACGCCCTGAAAGTCTAAAGCAGCTTTTGTGTCCCGAGTGTGATGTTTCAATGCAACAAAGCCGCACACATATCTGCATTATTTTCATCCATTAGAAATCGTGCCAAGTGGGCCTGTAGACAAAGCCTTTGTTCCTGTCCTACACACGCATCCGCGAGGCGAGCTTCGGGAAGAGGGGAATCCCAGATCGATCGGATGTTCCTGCTCCGAGAGTCGAGGAAGACTCCAAGACCCAAAACAGGACATGCCTGAGGAACTCCTCCTGCGTGTGACAGGGTTCTTTATCTCCGAGGCGAGGCCAGCGCTGGATCGTGCTCGTTTGAATTGTTAGATTTCGCTCTGTTTTTCTTGGCTCGAGGTCTTGCTTTTTTTTTTTTTTTTTTTCCCCCCATCCTTCCCCGGACATGGTTCCTTAATATCCTCGGGGAAATCCTGAGGAATTTAGTCACCTGAATCGAATCTCCTGGGCTTCTGAGGTCATGAGACGAGATATTTGTCCGTTTAACCCGTTTAATCCAGAACAGATTGACTTCGCCTCTCTGGCCGAACTGGTTCTCGAGGTTATTAAAGCCAGACGCTCAGACTTTTCTCAGGAACTTAGTTTTGCACATGATTTTATGCGAAGTACTAATGATGGGTTCATAACTACACATTATATTAACTACACAATACTATATTTATCAGTGCACTGGTTATAATATGCTACAGTTTCTATAGTAACGGCTCATTTATAGGTACAGTTTATAAGACCCACGTTTATAAGCCGTCTCCCGTGCTAGTGCTGTGTAACTGTTAAAGATGTTTATCATCCATCATGTGGATCAAATTTTTCTTTTTAGTCTATTTTTTAGACATTCATATGGGTCTCCTGTGTGTGTGTGTGTGTGTGTGTACAAAAAACATTAATTCATTGGCTTTTTATTTTTTGTCCTGTGTTTTAGGTTTTTGTATTAGCCAGATTTTAGAAACAAGCCAGTTAAAATGTCCCCCTATTGTGACCTCACATGAGGGAAATCACCCTCCGCCAGCTCTGCTGTTCTCTGGAGGTGTGGTGTGACTCATAGACACAGACACGGCGTGTTCGGAAAAGGAGTGAAACAGAGACTGGTTAAGGTGTTAAAAAAATAAAATAAAAAATGCATTATCTGAAATTTTGTCAGCTGGAGCGTTCACACACACACACACACACACACACACACACACACACACACACACACACACACACACACACACACACACACACTTTGGAGGAGCTCTGAGCTCTGACACTTTAACGAGTGTTTACTCATATGGGACCTTTAACATACAGAATGTTTAGAAGTCGTATTTACGCTACAGCGCTTCTGGTATTCTGGAGTAACGAGGTTTAAAAGTATAATAAATGACCTAGCTAGAACGTAAGGGTTGAGGCGTCGTAAAAACGCTCAAAGTGGATTTCCTAACGTCTTTAAAGCTGTAAATATTTTAAATATCGGAATCCTGAACTTCCTCCAGATGTTTTTTGTCTTCCGTGTTGCGGAACAACGCTGGCGTAGATAAAAAAAAAAGAAAAAAAAAAAAGGGGTGTGTGTGCTAATTTTATATCTATAATCCACAGCATGTGTGATGTAGACACTCGGGGACAGAGGTGTGTGTGTGTGTGTGTGTGTGTCTACACTTCCAGATGTTCCCACTCAGGGCTAGTTAAACATTATCAGTCTCGCCGCCTCCCTCTCTCACCCTCTTCTCCTATAATTCACTGGAACTTTCCCGCTCGCTTTCATCTGCCTCTCCTCTCCTCTCCTTTCTCTCTTTCTCTCTCTTTTCTGTTCTTTTCTCTGTAAGGAACACTTCACTGGAAGCTCTCGGTCTAAATTCAAACCTGGAAATGGATTCGCGATGCGTCCTCTTACATTTACACACGCGTACTAAAACTACTGCTGCGGCCGCTGCCGCTTTGGTTCAGTTTACTCGGAGCGTTTACAAGATAAGCAGGAAATCTACTTTGTTAAAAGCAACATTTAGCTTAGTTCAGCATTCGAACAGAGAAACAAAGGAAAACCTCAACAACAAACTGTTTAATATAAAAAAAACAACAAAAAAACATCCGAGGGCGCACAAACTTGTGCACTCAGCTGCATGGTGCATGGCGAGGACCTACCGCGCAGCGCTACATCAGGCGGAATCGTGTCGTGTTAAATTGTAGCCAGACGTTGCGTTTAATAAACCTGAACAGAAACAGAGAAGCGTAACGCGAAGTATCTGTTTAAGATAAGAGACTTTTGAAACAGACCGCGCGAGCGCTGAAGTAACACCGCGGCTGTGTTAAACGCGCGCACATTTATTACTCTAGCGGTCCGAGTCTCAGAAACGCTGGGTGACGTGGATTGTCTATCGGACTCTTTAAACGTGGACACGAGTCCAAAGATAAAGCCGAAGAACGGGAAACCGCTCGCGCTTCTTCACCGTCAGTCGCGACATCACTGATTGTACTGAGGACTTCTTACTTTTTCGAAATACTGATTTGATCCTGTAATCATATGAAAATTTAAATCGCGTTACGGACCTGTGCAAGTACTTAATCACAAAACACCAGGCCAAAACAGGGTGTCAGAGCCAAGAGGTGCTTTTAGTATGAATTCAAATCTTTCACCGATTTTAACCGTCATCCAGATGAAACTCGTGTGCAATTTAGATTTCACATTAAAAAGGCATAAACCTGAGAAAGTGTATTATTCTAAAATGCAAGATTGTTAAGATATTGCGACATGAATTCGACATGGTTACGGACACTACAGATTTTTTTTTTTTTTGCTTTTTAAGCTTTTTTTTTTTTTTTTTCCCCAAGCAAAAAACAATTTAAGCAACAATCTTTACATACTTCTAAGTATCAATAATCATAAAGAAACATGAATAATTAACATTTTAAATGATTATTATAGCTCATATAAAATCATCTCTCCTAAACAGCTGAAGTTTAAATTTTTAGGGAAGCGAGATCGGTCACTTCAGTGTTGCATAAATGTCAGAAGTAGCTCCTTTGGTCACGCACATTTTCTGTATTATATGTATAACCGAGTTATACATATAGTGTCGAGTGTGAATTATTACACGTAATATATATACGCATAGTCAAGATTTTAGTCAAGTCTGTCAATAAATTGTTAATAATAAACCATTTATTTTTCTCACAAAATACGTTGCTCGATAAAGACGCGCCATTCTGTCTCATCTCTCCATTTTTAGGTCACAAACAGTCGTATAAGCATTTCACTGCATTTTATACTGTGTATGGTTGTGTATGTGACAAAAAATATATATATATATTTGATGGTTTTATAGCTTAATAGTTACATATCGCAGTTTAAATGTCACAATTATCACAATTATTTTTATAATTGTTTTTTATCAATTCATTAAAGTCGTAGTCCGTTGTGTATTTTTAAACGATTTATTGACACCATGATACTTTAAAAGCATTTTCACATTAGGCATGATTGATTTGCTCAGGAATGTGCTTGCGAATGATCGCCCAATACGCCCCACCCCACCGCCCAAACATTTGCGTACGTACACACTCCGACACTGCAGATGGCAGTACGCACCTACTTGGAGTCACTGTTAAACACAAAAATAAGAAAAGAACAAGGAAGTTAACTTTCACGCTACGCCTAATATTATTGATATTCCTTAGAAAAAAGAAAAAAAAAGTCAAGAGTGACAATCTTGTGTGCTTTCCTGCTGTATCAGCTCTGGCTGTGTACACTCAATAGGATGAGATTAGAGTGTGTTACACACACAAAGATTTCCGGAGGAGACAGGCTGTACTGATGATGATACTAAAATAAGAATAAGATACAAGATAAGAATAAGATAAGAATAAGATAAGAATAAGATAAGAATAAGATATGAAATAAGAGTAAGATAAGAGTAAGAAGATATGATATGAGATAAGATATGAGATAAGAGTAAGATAGGAGTAAGATAAGAGTAAGAGATAAGATAAGAATAAGATATAAGATAAGAATAAGATAAGATGGGAATAACATATAAGCTACACACACAAAGATTTCCGGAGGAGTTAGACTGTACTCATGTGAATAAGATAAGAATAAGATATGAGATAAGAATAAGATACTAAAATAAGAATAAGAAATAAGCTAAGAATAAGATATGAAATAAGAGTAAGATAAGATATGAGATAAGATATAACATAAGATACAAGATAGGAGTAAGATAGGAGTAAGATAAGAAATGAGATAAGATATAAGAGTAAAAGATAAGAATAAGATATAAGATAAGAGTAAGATGTAAGAGAAAGACATACGAGTAAGAGATAAGATAAGATATAAGAATAAGACATAAGAATAAGATAAGATGGGAATAACATATAAGATGAGATAAGAATAAGATATGAATGCTACACACACAAAGATTTCCGGAGGAGACGGACTGTACTGATGACGTCACGTTTAAACAGCGATCTACTTTCATGTTCAGTAGTGCCGGAGGAAAAAATCAATTCAGTCATGAAACTCGATTCTTAAAGATTGATTCAGACTATACAAGTACATGATGAATAAGAAGAATATTCATAAAAACGATGAGTGACGTTATTGTCTTGGCCTTGCACATCTATTTATATAAGATTTTTTGTTTTGTTTTGTTTTGGGCAGCCTGTATTTTTAGTATGCTAATTAAACCATCATCACTTCCATGGCACATGGGGGGGGGCGTGGCCTTATCTTTAAAGGCGGGGTTATACAATAATGTATTCTGATGCAGGAATTGTAAAACCTCCTGGTCTGAGCTGATCATGTTTAATGTCTGGGACAGTGTGTGTATTCCTGCTTAACTGCACGAGGTGCGTTTGTGGTTGATTAGGCAAGAGTGTGTAGTCGGCGGAGAGGAGCAGGAGGGCGCTCCTTTTTTTTTTTTTTTTTTCTTCTTTCTTCCTAAAGGCCAAAAAGTCTAAAGCCCTCCACGGCCTGGAGTTGAAATCCATCCTGTAATTCATTAACATTTCCCCCGCAATAAGCATTGACTCGGGTCCCATTCACTCTCCCGCTCGACATTTCCATCTGAAAGCCCCGAGTGCGCACTTCAGTCGCTCGCTTCAGTCCCGCCTGTCAGGGCGCGACCCCGTGACCTCCGAATGACGGAGGGGGGGGGGGATCTCGAATGTCACTCAGGCACTCAGTGCGTCTGTGTCGGCGGCCTCAGGAATGCCCCGCTTATTGAAACGGAGTCGAATGCAAGAGGGGGTAAAGACGGGTTAATTGCCCCCTCTGACGGGCCGATTGTGTGTTTTCCGGGCCGTTGCGCCGTCTTGCCGCGGATTAAGGGGGATTTTTAGCGATTAAGCCCAGGATTTGGGTCGCGTCTTGGCTGCTATAGTCAATTTGCCGGTAGTGGTGTGTGTGTGTGTGTGTGTGAGAGAATATGCAAATGAGCATGAGCAGACATGCTCGGGGTCGTTTGATATTCACGGCTCTGGGGATAAGCTGGCATTAGGACGTGTGTGTTGTCAATAAAGCAGACCGATACAGGAGGCCCGCGGTGATAAGATAGAAAGCCGCTGGTCTGAGACAAGGCTCAGGTGTGTGTGTGTGTGTGTGTGTGTGTGTGTGTGTGTGTGCACTCTTGCGTGGAGAAATCACTGGCTTTTGTTTTGCGTCAATGTGTCTGATGTAACAAATTCTTGCTGACCGGGCCCTCCCCCATTAGAAAGAATCCCTACTGTGTCTTTCTTTTATCCGTGTGTGTGTGTGTGAGAGAGGGAGCAATGTTCACCCCTCTGGAAGACCAAATTTTACCTAAGGTTTAAAAAGTGACTGCAAGTGTTTCTCACGCTCATCATGTATTAATATAATATTCTTAATACGTTGTAAGAGTAACGAGTGTGTGATGTTAAAGAGACGCGCCGTGAAGTTTAACAGCACCGGATGTGATTTGCATCAAATAAACAGCAGAAGGTAAAATTTCATAATAAGCGGTCGGTCTGATGCAGTCACTTCCTGTATGTTTGTTCGTCATGTTACGTGCGTCCCGCGAGCGCTCCGGGATCAGAAAGACGTCTTCAAAATGACTTGAAAGAGGTTTTGTGGGTTTTTTTTTTTTTTTTTTTCTTTCCGTTTTTTATTGAAAAGCCGAGCAATAAAATATTACCGACATGTGAGAACTTCCTGGCGCTCACAAGTAGACACCAGTTGACACGCTATGGTCATGTGGCCTACTAATAATCAAATGTAGCATGTGGGTCACGCCCCCTAAAACTAGGTATTTATAACAATAATAGTAATAATACTAATAATAAAGGTCAAAATCATGGGTTTGTATTAAAGTGAAGCACATGTAGTGCACAAGCGAGTTTTGTTATGATGATTGAGTGTGCGCTGTGTCGAAACAAGCGTCATTCTTAACGAGCGGCGTTAGCAAAAATCGCGTGGGTTAAAAGCCTCCGATCCGTCTTTTTGCTCTAAACTCTGTGAGCGAATTAGTCTCAAACACACTCAGTACACACCAGTCTCAAAACACCGCGGCCGCTAGTTAGTCGAAAATCTCGGAGCCGCTCAACCTGCGCGATCACCATCACGGAATTTAGCGATTTTTTTTTGAGGCACTTAAAGGTAAGACGTCGCCGTTTCTTTATAATCCTACAGGTGGCGCACTCGAATCGGCACGTAGGTATCGTAACAGGTATCGTATCGGGTGCTGACTGGTGATTCCCATGCCTTATTTGTAGAATATATATAGAAAATAGGTCACACAGAGCGCTGTAGACTCAATAAATAATGGTGTTGTCTGAGGTTTAGCCGCGGAAGAGCGACCGGATTCAGGATTTTTCGGATCCGTTTCCATTCGTTCGTTCGAGAGACGAGCCAAGTCTTTCAATAGACTCAGAAGTCAAACTAAATGAATGTGACATTCAAATTCGGGTATGTAAATATTCGGAATATTTGTGTAGTTAAATTCATCCTCACACAACCCCCCCCCCCCTCACACACACACACACACACAGTGCGCTCATTTACGTACTGTGATGTGGTCTCTGGTTTCTGGGAGGAGGGACAGGGTTGGTGTTGCGACTCCTTTTCATCTCCTTGCCCTCTGCAGAAGATGGAGTGATGCAGTGACAGTCGCTAGGGTCAAAGGAAAAAAAAAAAAAATCTCTAACTACCCCCCACTATTCACCCCCACATCCCCCAGCTTCTACCCTTCCAGTCACCCCCTGTCCTCTTTGAAATGGTGATGATGATGCTCACTGCCTCCTCACCCGACCCCCAATGGTTCACCCCACCACCGCCTTCCCCCTTCCATGGAGGTTAGTTTGGACAGGTTCACCCCCAATGCCTTCCACCCCCACCACCCTCACCCCCATTTGTCATGACTGGCTCCAACTCTCTGAGCCTTTTGTTTCCTGAACATCTGAACCAGCTCATTTCCCTCTTACACACTCTTTAGGGCTAATTTGGGACACAGCTTGGTCATGTTGGTCGCGGATCTTGTCATTATCTGATAGATGCTTAGAATGTCTGTTGCCCTAATGTCGAGGCCTCTTTTTTTTATTTATTTATTTTTTTTAAATAAATGTCTCACTTCTTGTCTGCAGTGAGTCTGAGTCAAGTCCAGAGCTCAAAACTAAATACAATTTAAATTAGATTCCAGAATTTCAGACATTCGACTCTGAGTCGAGTCGAGTCCAGGGTCTCGGCACGGGCAGACCGAGTTTATTGCTGCACCTTGAAAGTGGGAGATTGGAATTATGAAACTTTCAACCTCTAAGCATTCAAGTTACGTAGGAGGAAAAGCAAGGACACCTCTATGTTTGTCTTTTGTTAGCACCAAGGGCCTTCCTCAGCAAAGCAAACTGTCGCATCAGAGTTACAGGTTTAACAAGCTGTATGTTGACTGATCTAAAACGAACACTAGTATATACAGTATAAAACATATAAAGGTGAAAAGTGCTACTTTGTTTACTGCTGATCCTAAGAGCAACCAGGCTAATTTGACATAATTTTCTGAACTCAAAATTAGCTACTTCCTGAGAGGGAGTTCCTTATCAAGTCTTCTTTGCAAAATTTACAGTTTACAGCTTTCACTTAGATATGTAGTCTGGGTCCAGTCCAGAGCGGGGACACGAACAGTCTGGGTCCATTCCGAAGTTGGGACCTGGACAGTCAGGGTCCAGTCCAGAGAGGGAACCTGTCCAGTTTGAGACAAATCCAGAGCCAGGGGAACTGTGTACTCTGGTTTGATTTCAAAGCGAGGACCTGTCTAATCAGAAGATGGGTCCTGGACAGTCAGGGTTGAGTCCAAAGAGGAGACCTGTATAGTCTGGGTCGAGTCAAGAGCAGAGACCCGTAACCTGTATAGCCTCGGTCAAGTCCAGAACGGAGACCCATACAGTCTGGGTCGAATCAAGAGCTAGGGACCCATACAGTCTTGGTCAAGTCAGAAGTGGGGATCTGTACTGTCTGGGTTGAGTCCAGAGCGGAGACCTGTATAGTCTTGGTCAAGTCCAGAGTGGAGAAACATACAGTCTGGGTTGAGTCCAGAGCGGAGACCTGTATAGTCTTGGTCAAGTCCACAGTGGAGACCCATACAGTCTGGGTTGAGTCCAGAGCGGAGACCCGTGTAGCCTTGGTCAAGTCCAGAGTGGAGAAACATACAGTCTGGGTTGAGTCCAGAGCGGAGACCCGTACAGTCTTGGTCGAGTCCAGAGTGGAGAAACATACAGTCTGGGTTGAGTCCAGAGCGGAGACCTGTATAGTCTTGGTCGAGTCAGAACTAGGGACCTGTACAGTCTGGGTTGAGTCCAGAGCGGAGACCTGTATAGTCTTGGTCAAGTCCAGAGTGGAGACCCATACAGTCTGGGTTGAGTCCAGAGCGGAGACCCGTACAGTCTTGGTCGAGTCTAGGACAGGGGATCTGTTCAGTTTGGGTCGAGTCGAGAGCGGAAATGTACAGTCTGGGTTGAGTCGGGCGCAGCAGTGACCCCTACAGTTTGGGTTGACTTTGGAGCGGGGTTGAGTCCGGAGCTGTTTACCTGTACAGTCTGGTACAGCAGGGACCTCCAGACTTCTATCTCTAGCTTCCTTCGTAAAAGTCTATTCATCTAAACTGTAACTTGTATGAATTACTCCTGAAGTATTCAAGGCCATATACAGGAACCTGATGATTGCTTCTTTTTTCATGAAGAAAATATTAAAGTTGGGCAAATTGTTTGGCCAATAAAGTTAGGCCAAGAGTAAACTTACATCTATATTTTATATTGTATTTTATTTATTACAGTAATCTTACATTTGCTTTATAATCTGTTAGTAATGTGAAATATCAGATATTAGTTATAAATCCAATTTATTTGAAGGCTAAATGCTTACACTCGTTCATCATCACCCATCCAGTGCAGTATCACACTTCACATGCTGCGTCCCACTCGCTCAGTGTAATACAGACTCGCATACATACACAGCTTGTGTCTGGAATGTGTCTGGGCCTGTGTGTGTGTGTGTGTGTGTGTGTGTGTGTGTGTGTGTGTGTGTGTGTGTGTGTGTGTGTGTGTGTGTGTGTGTGTGTGTGTGTGTGTGTATGCAGTTTAGGGTCAGTGGGTCAGGAGTGTGTTGTGATACTCTAGACGTGGAACAGGTGGTGTGAAGCTGTACGCGTGGACTTGTCCGATATTTTCATGAGAAAGAGACGAGCTCGGGTCCCGACCAGAGGAAACAACTTCATTTCTGACACCAAACGCGTAACATCTGCACTTTACAGTCTGTTATTAAACATCATCGCTATGGTGTCAGCCGTGATTCATGTCCTGTTATTAGATGGAAAGAAAGTCTTATATAAAATAAACTAATTCTAGTAAATAAAAAAAAAAGTTAGATAAGGTAAAAAAAATTTACACTTGAATTTTTTCTCTTATTGTTTATGTCATAATTTCATTAATTATGACATAAACAATAAGAGAAAAAATTCAAGTGTAAATTTTTTTTACCTTATCTAACTTTTTTTTTTATTTACTAGAATGTTGGTGTTCATGTATTGAATTCACACACACATGCACACAAATCTATATTGAGGAAGATTTCTGGGATAATTTTGTGCGAAAAGAAAATAAATAATTAAGCAACAAAAAAAAAGCATAATAATAATAGTTTTCTTTAATAAGAAATAGTGGATAAAGTAGCTTATATTTAATATTTTCCCTGGCTGTTTATTTACTTATTCATTCATTTATTTACTTACTTATTAATTTATTTATTTAAACAAACTTTTTATTCATTAGTTAATTTATTATTTGTTTATTTTCACTGTGGATTTGATCATGTCCGAGTTTTTCTTTCCCTCTGTTTTTCGTGCTCATATCCGTACTGTGGACGATCCGTGTGATGTACCTGAGACTAGAGAAGTCACATTGTCGCGTTACATTCGGGGTTCTGCTGAAACGGGCTCGTCTTGGACTCGACTGTGCCGCTTTCCCCCCCAAACCTCACACATCTGGTGAGACGTCTCGCAGTAGCTAATCCGCTCCATATGCAAACCCAGCCACTGAGTCAGGAAACGCACACACGCACACGCACACACACACGCACACACACACGCACACACGCACACACACACACACACACACACACGCCGGTCCTCTGGTCTTGCTGATCTTCATTGTGGAGATGATTAAAGTCTATTTTTGTGCTGGTTCGACAGAACACACAGTTTTAATAAAGCGCTGATTGAACAGTCGGGGGCTCGACAAGATTTTCTTTTTCCTTTTTCTTTTCTTTTTTTTTTTTAAACAATTTACAGATTAAACATCGAGCTTTCAATTTATTTTCTGGGGGAAATATGATGATGGATCGTGACCGCTCAGAAGGTCCTGATTAATTTTCTACAACGGCGGCTCGGACTGTATAAATCTCGGCTTTTATATCCATAGACGCTCGTTTTAATCAGCCAACGGTGCGCGCTTTGCTTTTAGGTTGAACTTTGAGCGCAGAGGAGTTGACGCTTCACCCTCTTCACCAATGTAAAGAATGTTAACATCAAATCTGAGAGGTTTTTTTTTTTTTTTTCTTCTTTGAGGAAAAAGTATGTTGGGTGCCAATACTTTTGGAACACCCACCCCTAGTTTGGAACAGCGACCTCTAGCTTGGTCAGCGTCATTTTCAAGTCGTTCATTTCGTTACTTAAAATGTGAAATGAATGAATTCACGATTGCCGGTGGCTTTTTTTTAAAAATTGTATTTTATGCAAACGCAGACTGTGATGTAATAAAAAGTGGGCTGGGCTTCACGCCTGTCAGGAAACATGAACTCGTCTACGTCCATGTTTAAATAAAGGTCATGTGATGTTTAGCTGTGTGTGTGTGTGTGTGTGTGGACAGTGAAGGATGGAGTTATTTTCATGCTTATTGGTGGCTGTGGAGGAGGGCGAGCGCTGAAGGTCATAAATACTCTCCCTCTCCCCCGCTTTCAAGTCGCCTTCAGGTCTTCTCATGCATTTCCTCCTCCTGCCATAAAACTCTTTGAATTCCTAACAGCCTCCCTGTGGGCCTCCTCCTCCCTGTCCTCCTCCTTTTTCCCAGCATGCATTTCAGCAGCTCTCTCACATGGCCTGCCGCCTCACACACACACACACACACACACACACACACACACACACACACACACACACACACACACGGAGGATTTGCTTCTGGATTCTGAAAGGTGTGAAGGCAGGAAGTGTGTTTTGATCACGTGCGATTGGATGGATTCCTCGACGGGCGCTTGGTAGTCTCATCCTGTGGAACATCTGGAGCCGCAATGTCCAGCAATCATTTATATCCGGGTGCATGAAAGTCTCTATTTAAGGGTCCATTAGATGTTGAAAGAATCTTGGACGTTTTTGGACCAAATCTATACCAGGACAACAGAAGCAGAGGAACCCTTAATGAACAGAACCCTGAGCCCCCAGGAAAGCGTTGAGAGTAGACTCAACACCAGTCTCAGTGTTGCTCCGCAGGTCTTACTCGGCTCGCCGTTTATTAAACATGTCCCCATGTAACTCTTACTCAACCTCGAAGTATTTATTAAAAGCAATTGAAAAAAACACAAAAATGCAGATCTCTAAAGAGCTATAACTCGTCTCTGTCCATTCACACCGACGCCCTCAAGGTTCGCGCTCACGCTATCGTGTCCTCGTCTCTCGAGCGTGATCAAAGCGAAGCGCTCGGATCGATACCGCTACAACTCGTCTATACGGCTGCCGTTTAAGACGCCGCCTCCCGAAGCCGTTATCTTTATTGTAGCGCTTTTATCACGCCGCCGCTTCGCAGAGGGGCTTTTATCGGCCCGTCGAGGGAAGACACCCGCGTTCGCTCTCTCTCAAGGTCGCAGGCTTTGATGTGACCGGCTTCAGGTCGGTGCCTCGCCCCAGGGAGATCGTCTGCGAGTCAGATAACATGTAGACGTGAATCGTAGTTCCTTCCCAAGCCCGAGTGATGTGCTTTGGCCAATGAGACCCGGTACGATCCCGGCGTTTAATAACGATCCCGAGAGCTGGCGTCACCCGTCACGTCCATCAGACCCGGCGCGCTAATGGTGGCAGATGAATGCGACACGTCCATTAACGAACGTGGCGTTATTGTAAGATCAGCTGTTTGCGTTTTGGCTAATATTTTAGACGGGGCGGAAATCGATAGCAACCCTGCTGCGTGTCAAGGACGGACGGGAGCCGGTGAGGGATCATCCTTCGCCCGGCCTGATGGATGGAGCTATCAGGCCCTGGCAGGAACCTTGAGGTGGTGAACATCCATCGTCCTGTTATGAACACCGCGCTTTTAAACGCCTCTCCACGGGGCCTTTTACCGCCAGATTTCACATCACGCTGGAACCATAAAACAAAAATCACAAAGCGCTTTGGATTTGCCGTCTCATAAAAGTATTAAAAATGTTAATAACTTGGATGATCCGAAATGATGTAATGACAGTAAGATCATAAGTTTCCCCTCGCGTCATCCTAAAAAAAAAAAAAAAGAAAGAAAATGATTTAGATTTCCGCCCTCTTCTGTTCAGCAATGACGTTATACACACCATGAATGAAATATTTGTCTTCATCAGACTATTAATCTGCTCAGTTTAAAATATCAAATTATGTTTTGTACCCTGTATAATGTATATTATTATTATTATTATTATTATTATTACCTGATTTAATGGCAATCTCAGTTTATAATTACATGGACAAATAAATAAATCAGCAAAAAAAGTTTATTTCAATTAATAAGTATGTATTGTATACATTATATACTCTGGCCAAAACCTAATGATAATGAAGGCTAAAAATGTATTTATATATAAAATCTAAATATGACATCATGTCATTTAAAGTGCAGAATTATTTAGAATAAGGTTATAATGAAATGTGACGGTAAATATAAACACAAAAACAACAACAATAATAATAATAATAATAATAATAATAATAATCACTACTATTTCTATTATTACTATCGAATAATTCTAACAATAATTATTATTGTGTAATAATTTGTATTATTGAATACTTCTTATGATAAACCCGTAAATTAGGATCTTTGGTATTATTTTGAGTAAAAAAACAACTATTTGTTTGTTCCTTTGTTTGTTTATTCATTAATTTCATTATTTCTCTGTAACTCATAACATAACATAATGTAACTCTATTCCGTCAGGTATAAGCAATAAATAGGCCACCTGTATTCAACACACAATTACCAATTCAATTAACAAATTCATAGTTATTTTTAATTATAGTCTGTTAAATACAAATAGCTTTTTTCCTTCTATAATAAATAGTTATTACTTTGTTTTTGTATTGTATAAAAGTTTTTAAATGGAAATAAGAATAAAAGTTCTGAAGGCCCAGTGAGAGAGGGGAGGGGAGGGGAGGGGGAGGGGGAAGGGAGGAGGCGGAGTCTGCGTGGAAACGGGGCGTGGTCTGTGCGCGGAGGGGGCGGTGCGTCGCGTTTGCGTTGCGCGCAGCTGCTGGTGCTCGTCAAGCGCTGAGTGAGTGTGAATGTGTGTGTGTTTGTGTGTGTGTTGAGACAGAGAGCGAGAGAGAGAGCAGCGCGAACACGGAGCAGCGCAGAGAGAAACGGAAAGTGTCCCGGTGGAAGCGACATGAAAATATAAAACAAAAAGCACGGGGAGTGAAAAAAAAAACCCAACCCAACCGCGCGCGGAGCTGGAACAGGAGCGCGAGCCGGAGCGCGTGCACTCACCGGGTCTATAATGGAGCGATAGGACGGACTTGTTGACCTCGCGCGCGCTCGGATTGAGGATTACACGCGACCCAGCATATCGGATTTATATATCTAAGTGTGTGTGTGTGTGTGTGTGTGTGTCTCACTCCTGTGGGCTTTGATTCACGAGCTGGTTGATCTTTAATCATCAAGTTGCGCGTGCGCTTATTCTAAAGGGATGCACGGCGTTCTGTTCGGCTGCTGAGTCGTGCGTGCGTGCCTGTGTGTGAGTGAGTGTGCGCGCGCTCGTGCACGTGCATGCACATTCTTCCACACGACACCCTGAGCGAGTTTACAAGCTGACCCATGAGCGCGCGCACACACTCCTGAGCGCAAGGGTCACTCTCAGGAGTGTCCAGAACCCCCCCCCCCCCTCCTAAAAAAAAAAGTGGGTGGGTGTGTGTGTGTGTGTGGGGAGGCTTGAGTCCCTCCGGAACCGGACACGGGTCTGCCCGGAGTTCTGCTCCACTCTGAGCCATGTACGAGAGCGTGGACGTGGTGGGTCTGACCCCGAACCCCTTCCTGAGCGTGGAGTACTACCACAGCCAGCAGCAGCAGCAGCAGAAGCGTGCGTGTCTGATCCAGGAGAAAGGGATGCACAGATCATTCGTCCCCTGGAGCTCCTCTCACTGTAGGTGGTCCTTCACTTTAATCCTGCTTCTCATTCTTCTCTCTCTCTCTCACACTCACACACACACACACACACACACACACACACACACACACACACACACACACACATATCTGCCAGCATGCACAGAGACATAGATGCAGTAGATGGAGAGATCTTTATTGATGCAGAAGGTAATTCCAGATCTCCAGCAACAATAGAGACGGACAGGCAGGTCTGTAGACGTGATCACACACAGACGGTGAGAATGTGAGCGCTGACCAGAAGTTAATGCAAAAAAAAAAAAAACTTTAAACTATATAAAAATACTGTACTGTAAATTAAGCATGTACATCACAAGTTGTTATATATATATATATATATAAAGGCCATAAATGAATAATAGAAATAAGTGAAATGTAGAGCAACCTTGATGTGCAGTTGTATTCATGACAAAGTGACAACCGTGCACATAGTAGTAATTGTCCACATAGACAGACAGATGGATGGACAGACAAGGTGCGAATGTGAGAGATGAGAACCAGATAGAACCAGAAGTTACTAGTGCGATGCTACAAACAGAACTACTACCAGATATATAAGAAGCATATGCATCACACGTATTATATATATATATATATATATATATATATATATATATATGTATATATATATATATATGTGGCAAAGTGACCTCAGTGCACATGGTGATAATTCTGCAGTTATGGATGTAACACAGAAGAGCCGTACACGTCGCCCGGTGGAATCCCGGTTCTCCTCGCGAGCTCCAGGTGGGACTCGATGGAGGCGTGTGTGTCTGACTCCCGGAGCAGGAATAGAGAGGAGACGTGAAACTGTACACTTCCTTACAGAGCGGTTAGAGTGGCAGGATTTCCGTGTTGTGAGTGCGATCCTGTGTTTGCGTGTATCTCAGGTGTGTGTGTGTGTGTGTGTGTGTGGGAGGGAGGGGATCTCAGCGGTTAAGGTGTTACTTTGGTTCAGAAGGTCCCGGGTTCATAAACTCTCTCCCAGCACCACCATGTTGTCGGGCCCCTGAGCAAGGCCCTTAACCCTCCACCTCAGATGTGTCACCAGTCTGACACGATGGTCCGCTGTCCTGTGCAGTGACCTCACTCCGCTTCACTGTACAGGAACGTAATGTCTGTATGGATAGATTGAATGATTAAGGAAAAAACAAACAAACAAACACATTATTAATGAAGATGACGACGCCATCCATGTCTCGGGATGGAACCCACAAACTTGCGGCCATAACCGTAGAGCTACTTCCTGCTACAGCATGGTGTGGGTGTGGTCTACAGGAAACAAGACTGCAGGTCGATTTGTATAAAACGAGCGTTTGTGTTAAAACAGAAGGAAAAAGTCACCGTGTGAGAATCGATCCGAATGTCGATATCCTTTCGTCGTATCGCTCGGCCTCTCCGAGATCTGTCGCTGACTTTCATACAGACTTTTATCATTTAATTGACCAAAAAAATTCATCCAGGAAAAGTAAAAAAAAAAAAAAAACAAGAAAACAATAAGAACATTTCTAAGATTGTCAATAAGATGAAAGAAACGTATCGAATCGAGAAATCCTCCAACGTCGCGAAAACATAAAAAGGAGGAGTGATTTCGACTCGGCGGTAGATAACGAGAAGATCTCGGAGACCTCAGGAGAGGGTTACAGTGTCCCTCAAAGAGCCGGGCTTTTAATGTCCGCTTATGGACCGTCAATCTTCTTTACGGCTCCACAATCAGCGTGTTTACGGCTGAAGGATACGCAATAAAGCTACAGCAGATAAAGACAAGGACAGATACAGTTTACGGCCCCCCCCTTTTTTTTCCCTTCTTCTGAGTGTGTGTGTGTGTGTGTGTGTGTGTGTGTGTGTGTGTGTGTTTAGTGCGGAAATAAAAAGCAGTTCCAGTTCCAGGCGCTCTGAGGATCCCCCCCCACCATGTGGAGTGCAAAGTGGCACAGGGGTCTGGTGTGCGGTGGCTCAGACGATTAATGCGCGTGTGAGATTGTGTGTGTGGGTGTGTGTGTGTGGGTTCAGACGTTCGTGCCAGCAGAGCAGTGTGTGTGGTTTTTTCTCTCTTTTTTTTCTTTTTTACAGACAGACGTGTGGGGAGAAGCCGTTTTCGGCTGGCTTTCTGGCGCGCCGCGTCTGTGCACAACCGCCGTGTTGCCGCGCTCGCTTCTACTCAAGAGCTTTTTTGTATTTTGGTCTAGAGCGCGAAACAAAGAGCAAAGTTGACGTGGAGGTGATGTCGTCATCATCATCATCATGGTGATAGGATCAGGATATTGATATAACGGAGCTTTAAAAAATAAACAATAATTAAATAAGACAAAAAAGACTTAAAGACGTAATTTCTTGACTTGATGTGAGTGACATGACTGCACACTTCTCAGAGGTCTCACAAGTAGCGTGAGCGTGTTAACGGCGTGACCGTGAACAGTGAAGCGACTCTGAATGGCTCATAAGCAGTTCAGTGTGAATGCCGGGGTTATAAACTGTTACGAAGTCAGCTGATGATGTGACTATTAATGTAGGATTTATGAGCCATAAACAGTTCTGTATCTGGGGACGGATTGTTAAAGTTTATTATCTTTATTATCTTTTACACACCTCAGTGTGATTATGAACGGTTATAGACCTCTGGACGTGTTATGAAGTTTAATAGTAACAGTATACTTATAATTTTTGTCGTGCCAGATTAGCATTCAAATAAATAACTATTTATCTTATGAAGACTTGCACAGCTTTAGGTGCATTATAAGCAGCCCAGTATGTGTTATAACCTGTTATGCAACTCTCTATGTCCTATAAACGTGTTGTAAGCAGCTTTGAATGTGTTATAAACAGCCTCTAGACGTGTTATGAACAGTTATACAGCTCTAGACTTGTTATAAACAGCTCTTTGTGTGTTATGAACAGGTTATGCAGCTCTAGATGTGTTATAAACAGGTTATGCAGCTCTAGACGTGTTATAAACAGCTCTTTGTGTGTTATGAACAGGTTATGCAGCTCTAGATGTGTTATAAACAGTTATGCACCTCTAGATGTGTTACAAACAGCTCTTTGTGTGTTATAAACAGGTTATGCAGCTCTAGATGTGTTATAAACAGGTTATGCAGCTCTAGACGTGTTATAAACAGCTCTTTGTGTGTTATAAACAGGTTATGCAGCTCTAGATGTGTTATAAACAGTTATGCACCTCTAGATGTGTTATAAACAGCTCTTTGTGTGTTATAAACAGCTCTTTGTGTGTTATAAACAGTTATGCACCTCTAGATGTGTTATAAACAGCTCTTTGTGTGTTATAAACAGGTTATACAGCTCTAGATGTGTTATCAACAGCTCTTTGTGTGTTATAAACAGGTTATGCAGCTCTAGATGTGTTATCAACAGCTCTTTGTGTGTTATAAACAGGTTATGCAGCTCTAGATGTGTTTATAAACAGCTCTTTGTGTGTTATAAACAGGTTATGCAGCTCTAGATGTGTTTATAAACAGCTCTTTGTGTGTTATAAACAGGTTATGCAGCTCTAGATGTGTTATAAACAGCTCTTTGTGTGTTATAAACAGGTTATGCAGCTCTAGATGTGTTTATAAACAGCTCTTTGTGTGTTATAAACACCACGTCATGTGTTATAAACAGTCATGCAGCTTTAGACAATTATGCAACTTTGCAAGTGTTATAAACAGGTTATGCAGTGCTAGAGGCGGACGGCTCTCTTATAAGTGTGTCATAAACAGTTCTATAGCTCTGGATGTGTTATAAACAGTTGTTCATGTGCTATGAACAGTTATACAAGTTGATCTGTACGGCCATGGACGATGCGTTAGGGACGTTTCTGCAGCGTGTAATCACTCAGGATGAGCTTTGTGTAACTCGCGATGCAGCGTGTTGATGTTCTGTTCTGTTCTGCGTGACGAGCTGATGTGCAGAACATGCAGGATGGTGTGTGTGTGTGTGTGTGTATACAGTACAGTAATGTGGTTGTTGGATGATGAAGGACTCTGGACTGGGGACACTGAAACAGTTATACAGACAGTGAGATATTAAGAGTGAAGCGGCTCTGCACTGGTTATGAACAGTTATGAACAGTTATGAACAGTTATGCAGCGCTGTGCTCTGACACGGCTTTCCTGGTGGTGACTCAGAAGCGTGAGGAGACCAAGTGTGACCCGTGTGACTTCCACTTCAGGCTGAATGGAAGAAGTGACTGTAAGTTTTAACAGCTGTAGGATTGTTGCAGTAAAATGCACTTTGTAGTTCATCTAACGGCGACGTCGTTAATATTCCGGGTGTTTAAACTCCGTATTAATGAATGTGCTGTAAATATGATTACTGTAGCTGTTGGAAAAAAAAATCACTTTTAGTAAGCAGTGCACCAACTGATTCCTGTGGTGTGAATTTGTGAGTCAAACCGAGTGCAGGATTAATAAATGTGTTCATGTTTATCTGAATGTTCAGCGATCTGAACAAGTCATGAAAGGAGTTTTAGACCACTGAAAAAAAAAAGAGGAAGAAAAATCACTGATGTCGTGTTTATGGCGACGTTAAATTAAAAACCAAAACAGCATACAAGGTTCAAACTAGCCTAGATTGCGCGTTAGCGCTCACTGAGGAACCGGTTTCATCTCCACCTTCCTAGCGTTAATGGGCCACGCGCGTTATTTTAAGCAACATTAATTATCTCTCTCCGATGCAATATTTATATAATGAGTTTCTATTCATTCGGCCTTTTATTTAGCCTGCGTCTCAGGAGACACGCGAGGGCCCGCTCTCGTTTTTTATTTTATTTTATTTTCTATTTTTTTTTACTAGCGATAAAAAAAAAATGGCCCAGCGGAGAGCAACAGGAGCGTTTAAATAAAACATTCAGTGCGGGTTTATCGCTTTAAAGTGCTGCGCGAGCGTAAAACCACCTCTCCTCCTTATTCTCCACCGTGAAGTCTGAAGTCTAGAAACGGCTTAAACCCAAACCCGACACTGGAGACTCCTTCACGGCGATAATGCGAACGCCTCTTCGCCGCGCCGCCGGCGTCCTCGAGCACTGAGATTATCTTCATCGTCACTGCTAATCCTGCTACCGCTACGGACACGGTCAGGGACGCCGCTCGGGGAAATAAATCAGCACCCAGTCGTCATGCGGATGCGTAAATACCGGAACACACAAAGGTGTGTTTGAGTTGAAACCCGTCCCGTCTGAGTGTGTGTGTGTGTGTGTGTGTGTGTAACGCAGATGTGCGCAATCCGTCAGCCGGTGTTTGTTTTAGCCTTCGAGCCCGGGCTTTTATCATCCGTCTTTCTTTTCTTTTCTTTTCACGAGGTCGTGCCACTTCTCCTCACAAGTGATCCGTCCATCACACGCTGTTTGAAAAAAGACAGTCACGTCGAGGGTTGCAGCGTGACGCCACACACACACACACACACACACACACACACACACACACATATACAGAAATCCCTTGATACGCTTCCTCTCAGAGTGCAAGCCTTTTCCTAAACACACACACACACACATATAAAAGTTTATACTGTATATGGATGGACGTATACATACATAGATAGATAAGAAATAGAAATAACATGTTTCTGTAATAATAGAAATAACATGTTTTTCTACATCTTTGCCCTCAGAAACAAAACTTTTTTGTAGTCTATTAACTCACTAGTACCTTTAAAGGTCCGATATTTTATTATTTCTTGAACACGGGTCTCAAACCCTGTTCGTTTCACTACTCCACCAAACGCGCCATTTCATGAGCTATTCCTTAGCCACACCCCTTCTGATACAGCAAGCCCGTAGGGCGGGCTCTGCTTATATGAGGTCACAATTGTTAAATAGAACAATACATAATAAAAATGGCTAAAAACAAAACATTGGAAAATTACAAACAGAAAATGCTAGTTCTTTCAAATTTTTTGTTTGCACACACGCGCAGACACACACACACACATGAAAAAATGAAATGCGCCAAACAAAAAACAAACAAAGAGACGGACGTGGTTTAATGTTTAGCGAGCAGCCGCAGAGGCCACGTGTCATCGCCGAAGGTGCCATTACTTTTGTCACAGCGCGAAGTGAGAGATGTGTTGCAAAAGTGTGAGGACAGGATTACCCCTCCCCCCCTCCTCCCTCCTGGTCACGTTATGTTAGAAAGAAACAGAGTGTCGATAATGGGACGCCGCGTGGGGATCGGTTCGCGCGGGAGCGGGATGGTCGCGGGGGCGAGGATGTTGTTTTATGGAGTCTGTCAGTGTGGAATGTGGCTTCAAGGTAAAAACATAAAGAGCTCCTGAGATTCACAGACACAGAGTGCTTGAGGAGGCGGGGTGGGAGGGAAGGGTTGGTGAGAGGAGGGGTGTGTGTGTGTGTGTGTGTGTGTGTGTGTGTGTTGGGGGGGGGGGGGGGTCGATTTCGAATGCGAACGTTACGTGCCATAAAGCATCAAGGAAACCTGACGAGCTTGACGAGGAAGTCCCGAGTGTGTCATCGCGTCGTTTTATCGTTTCCTGGCGAGGAATAAAAGACGAGGGTAAGATGGTTGGATGGAGCGAGGGGGAAGGAAACCAGGATGCGATCCGGGTCACCGGTCACGGCCGCGGACGAGCCGGAAAACGGCGTGACGTGAGGATGCGCTACGGCGTGACGTGAGGATGCCCCCGGATGCATCACGAATCTGTGCAGATACAATTATTTCATTTATTTATGTTTGTTTGTTTGTTTTATTTTTTTTAAACTTGAGGATCTTTTTAATATTCCAGCGTAACATCGATACAGGAAGTTGAACGTTTTCCTGTAAGGCAAGTTGCACAAGTTCCCTAAAATAAATTAGCATGAAAATGGTGAGATTAGCCGCTCTGGAAGTGCTTCAGGGCTTTTTACATTTTTTTTTTTTTTTTTTACGGGCTACAAAATCACTTTACTGCTCTGCATATAAAGCTTTTTACTCTGCTATGAAGGGAGACAGATAAAGGAATATGATGTGTGTGTGTGTGTGTGTGTGTGTGTGTGTGTGGGCTCATGAGTGTTCACCTCATTCCTGTTTTAACACACACACATATCGGTAATTAACGGATGCACTTTATAGTTTTTGCTGCTGAAAAAATATATATAAATTGAATAAAACAGAGCGTTTATCTTCATTACTGGTTTTTGCTCGGCTTCGGGCTGCACCTTACTGAAGCCGCTCTTTAATCACGGTGGAGAGAGAGAGAGAGAGGGAGAGTGTCGGTGTTAATCCCGCGCAGCAGGGACGATACCGGAAGGGGTTTCTCAAACACGTGGCAACCTTCCAGCCTGGCGGTGGAGGCAGTGCAGCCCTGAAGGCCATCGCGTGCTTTCATGTGCCGCTGCGGAGAAGAAGCACCAAAACCACAGACTTCTGTTTGAACCACACAGAACAGACTGTTCCTCAAACTCTCGGCAGCTTTCGACATCAAAAACATCGCAGGTGGAAGAACTTTCGCTTTGTTTCGTTTCGTTTCTGCGCATCCAGCATCCACATTTTTACAGGAAAAGAAAAAAACATGTTGGTTTTTATTATTAGTCGTACTGTTACTCTTATTATGTTCACGATCTGCAGCGTGTGTGTTTACACAGTCAGGGGAAGTGCTGCGGGATCAGGAAGTGCCACCCAGGTCGTCATGTCAGAGCGGATTTGGCAAGGTGTCACGCCCAGACGCCGCTAGCACGGTTCACCTCCAGCGCTAAACCCGCATAACCCTCTCTACCCGCCCCGCGTATGACTGACACAAAAAGAGACAAACAACTCGACGCTGTTGCTCTGATTATATGATCCGCCCTTATTTTTAAACGTGTGATTGTTCCCAAGTTGGCGGTAAAGCTGTATCCACTCATCGTTTCTTCGGCGAGTCGCACGCTTTTTCTGTCTTCCATCCCGCTGAGACTTTCGTACCTCGCACACCGTGCGTCGTGGTTGCGCGATCCTGGCCGCATTAGCATGTGCAAATCACATAGTTTGACTAGTCAGATAATCGGCAGCGGGAGAAAAGGTCACTCGAGTCCTTGTCACTGTGAAAAAAAGAAAAGAGAAGCGCTGGCGAGAAATTATGAAACGTAACGACGGTTTTCACTAAATGTCCTAAATGTGCTCGGGTGAAACCTGCTGTCCGATAACGATCCTGAAACTCTGTTCTTTCAAGGTCATTTTAAGCTTTTACGTGCTAAATTGACCAACAGCACAAGTTAGCGCTGATGTCATCGTTTGAGTTGATTCGTTTCAGGTGGGCCGATGTTTTCACTGCTGCCCAGGGTTTTTTTTTTCTTTAGTGTGATCTGGCAACCGTGTGAGCAAACATCAAGCCTGAGACAGACAATTTGATCTGTAAAGTTTTTTTGCTCAGGAATAATGCCTTCACATAAGTGGCTCAGACGATAACAGTTAAGTGCCGAGTACCGAACCCTGTGGATCACGGATCAGCTACATCAATAGGTTTAAGTCTTTTAAGGTTTATACAGGAGCATACAATCTGCACGTCTACCATCCATTCAGGATGTCATGTACATCTGGCATCCTATAGGGTTGTATAACCCTAGGAGTTCTGAAATCCTGATCGGAGAACTGAACCAACAGCGTCCCACATGCAGCCCCGTCTCCCCCGTGTGCCGGGTAAACTAGTACAGCTGATGGAATCGGATACGAGAGCGTGGGCGAGGAGGATTCGGTGCCAGACGAAGGAGAGGTGGGGGTAGTGGGGGTAGTGGGGGGGGGGACGGGACGTCTCGTCTGCTGCTTCATAAAACGAGAGAGGAGGAAAAAAACCGTGAAGAGTGAGAACGAGCAAGAGGCGCAGCTGTAAACCCGAACAGTGAGAGAGACGCGAGTCTGAAACCTGTTGTGTGGAGGAGGGGGCGGGGGGAAAGGGGAGGGGCAACTGAGGATGAGGAGGCGTCAGACAAAAACTGGCAAAACTAATAAGAGGATAATTATATAAGGGTTAGACATTCAGGTTATTCTTATTACTCTGTATATTTGTTAAAATGTTGTTGTTAATGCTAATATCCTCATTATTATCAAATTCAAACTTTCAAATCAAATTAAAATTGTATTTGTCACACACGGTGCGATGTAAAATGAAATGCTTATATGACCGCTGATAACCTAAACATCAAAAGTAAGAAAAATATGAAATAAGAGAAAGATTCATACAAAAATCTAGAAGAACTTTTGGCTGTAAAAATTTACATTATATACAAATTATCTGAGCGTATAATGTATTATAATATTGCGCAAGTATCATGTTATATAATTAATGTTTAATATTACAAGTTATATCTTTTGTAATGATAACGATAAGTAATAGAGATTGATTGGGGATCATCCGATATGATATTATCACAATATTATTATTATAAGTATTTTTTTTGCCTTCAGATAACAAATTTAGCTAATAATTGGCTCGTACCAAACTGGATGCTGTTCTGAGTGAACAGTTTAAAGCACACCCCCTGTAGGAGTATAGAGGAACTGCAACATTTTACCTCATCAGATTTAAACCTGTAGTATTAAATAATATAAAATAAATAAAATAATATAAATAAATAATAAAATCAATATCACAGTCAGTGATACATACATGAATCAGTTTTAATTGGTTTTAAAACCAATCTGTAGAGAGAGGGAGAGAGTGTAACCATAATAAAATGATTATGGAAAGTGTGTATTTATATATATATATATATATATATATATACCTATAATTAAAATGGTAAAGTGGGCGTGTCTGTACATTGAAGTTAGTTGCAAAATAATAATTTGTGGGGACGTGAGATGAGTAATGGAACACGTCAAGGTGGTTTTGGGGATTTTTGCGTGTCTGTGTGTGTGTTTGTGCTCGCATCACGTAAAAACTACTGAAGGAATTTTATTGGGGTTTCCACAGCTGTGTTCGGCCGAGCTCGAGGTAACATACAGGCTTTTTTATTTCTTTGCAGTCGGCCCACAGGAAGAGAAGACATGCTACATTTAAATAAAAAATGGACAACGCCCTTATATTGTAAAACTTATGAGTTCAGTTAAATCGCAGGAAGTCGTAGGAACATCTAGTATTAAATATAATAATAATAGTAATAATAATAATACAGAATATTACAAGTGATGTACTGTATAACTGTGTCCTTTAATTATTTATGTATTAATGTAATCAAAAGTTAAAAAGACTTCTACTATGGCATCATCATCATCATCATCATCATATTATTATTATAAGTGAATAATGATGGTCCCTGCGTAGGCTCCCTCCCTACAGAGTGCCGGAACCTGAGGCTTAGTGAGTGGGATTTGAAGTCTCTGTAAAAACGAGGCGCTCCGGGTTAATCACAGGCGATCGGACCGGCGCGTCCCTGCAGTGAAGAACTCCGTCATAAACTCAATAAATAGCTGCAGTGTTTCAGCTGAAGCGCTGCAGGATGTGTCTCTCTCTGTCCTTCTCTGTCTCTCTCCATCATCGCCACTCGTGACTGAACGTTTAAAAGATTTACACACCTCGTGTTCGACATGCTTCCGGGCTGAAATGCCAGGCGTGTGCGCGGCGGAGTCACGGGGTCAACATCCCGCTGTAAACCGATCCTTCCACGTTGCTTAACACGCCGAGGAGTTTGACCTTCGACCTGTTTAATCTCTCTCTCTCTCTCTCTCTGTCTCTGTCTCCGCTCATATCTTTCTCTTTCCTCATCGTCCTCTGGATAGAGTAGATATTTGATTTCATTTCTCCCCCTTACGGCCGCACTCATGAATCAGGGGTGGAGCAGATTCACGTTATAATCGCGACGTGTTTTTCCTGCCCTGGTGTTAGTTTTACTCGGCTGCGCTCGGCCGCACAAATGAAAGGCCGCTATTTATTTTCTGCACGCTCCGCCGAAGGCACTCGTTCCGCATCAGATCGTTCGTTCCGCTCGTCCGCCGGGTTTATTCTGGGCGGAACGGCGACGCTGGGTTTTTATAGCCGCTGTCACGAGGGCGCGCGATTAGATTCTGGAGAACGGATCGCACATCCTGCGTGAGTGTGTTTCACGCGAAGCTGCGAATGAAGGAACGTGGAGTTTTATTGCGACGCGACATGACACGGGCCGTAAACTATTCAGATAACGATCTGGTCGGCCGCGGGAAGAGTCGAGAGCGACGCCGTGCGCGCGGAGGAGTGAGAGACGGGAGGGATCCAGTACGGTGCGGAATAATCAAACGGACAGGAGCGTTCATTCGGATCCAGACAGATGCGTCTGATGTTTGCTGCGACTGGACGTCCTGTGAGGACAAAAAATGTTAAGAAAAAATTAACAGTTAGCAAAAGACGGACGTTGATTTGGACATGAGCGGAATGACGCAGAATTAAAAGGAGGAATCGGAGCACTTGTTTAAATCGATGTCCTCTGTCTTTAAGTCTCCATGAGGAGACGATTTCGTCCTCCAGTGCTTTGGATTGTTCTGCATGATTCCCCCAAACGATGGACTTCAGATCAGCACACAAAAGCCATCGTGGGTCCAAAATAATGAGAAACATCAAAGTTGATCGTCAGTTATGAGGCCGACGGATCTACAGACGCTCAGGACGCCACGTGGTGCAGATTAAAGCTGTGAGATTTATTGGATCTTTTGTTCATTGATTCATTTATTTGAATCAGTTTTCGATTCAGACTTTTTGAACCATTTAGTCAAACTTAAAAAATTCGCAAAATTCTCTAAAAGCGCTGTGTTCCTCTGTGAGAGACACGGGGTGCTCCCTACTCCCTAACGTCCCTCGGCCATTCGGAACACCCTGCGCAAAGTCACCGGCGCAGACGTCACTTCCTCCGGGCATTACCATGGTAACACGAGCACCTGCAGACCTGTCGCTGCTAATTTGCTCTCTTGTAAATTATTTAACAAATTATTCTAAATTGAAATTGATTCGGGTAATTAAATCGTAATAAGAAGGATTAAATCGCTCGGCTCCGAGCGCCACCTCCGGAGAGACGGGACGTGCCGAGCTCGCGAGGACGTTCTGGAGTTCTGCGCTCTGATTGGTCAGGAGATCATTTTTCAGTCAAAACACCTTCTCCTTTCTGTTAGGAGTTTTTACACTTTGCAGGATCTCTGTTAAACGAAGTGCTGTTTTATTCTGATTATTAAATGCGAGATAGAAAAAAAAGAAGAGAGAAACAAGATTTGAACGCGGCGTAACAAACGGAACTAGCGCTCGTTGGCAGACTGCTGCGCGTGAGCGGGGTACAGCGTTTTTTTCTTGATCTCCGCGCCTCTTTGACTCTCTGTGTCCTCCCGGCGCGCGGCCGCATCACAGCGCGTTCACCAGCGAGCGGAAAACAAGATTAAGCAATAACGTGGTGTCATGCCTGATTTCCCTTTCCACTCCATCTCACCTCACGCTAACTGTCACTGAGCTCAAGCGGTGTGTGTGTGTGTGTGTGTGTGTGTGTGTTTCCCTCCCTCAGCTCACGAAATGAGAAAAAACAATCCAAAACATTAAAAGACAGAAAGCAGGACAAACGAAAAAAAGTGTCCTCCGTCTCTGTCTTTCTGTCTCTTGTGATGATGTTGGTCATGATCGTCGCTCCTGACCCACATTTCTCTCTCTCTCTCTCTCTCTCTCTCTCTCTCTCGCTCTGTTTGTTGTTTTATGCACTTTCTCTTCCCGTCTCTCTGTCCCCTGCTGTCTCCATGAAGCTGAATGTGGGTCAGTGTGTGTTTACTGAGAGACGTAGGGCTTTCCTCAGCCTTCAGCTTCCTCCACAGGACAGCGCGCTCTCAGCACTCAGATACAAGTGTGTGTGTGTGTGTGTGTGTGTGTGTGTGTTGATATGCATTTATCAGATTCACGAGGTGGGTGGTAACTTAACTAGTACTTCAGTACATATTTTATTTGAGGACACTTTTTTTCTTTTCACTCCGCTCACACACACAGTAAATATCTGTACTTTTACTCCGCTACATTTCCTCACCACGTTGGCGTGTATGTAGCATTTTAGGTTGGATTTTCGCCACCTGCTGACTGTTACGTGTAATTGCGCGACTCGCCTTTCCTTCGAGACGCGTCTAATAACACTACAGGTGTCTGAAATGAGAAGCAGAGAGAGCGAGATCGTTACTCTGTAAAAAGGCTGCTGTGAACTGATACCAGCCTGCACTCGTACTCCTGAAACAAATCATGGCACAGCTTTGATTTGCATTTACACACGCCCACAGAACGCCATATAAGGTAAAAACCATATAAGGTAAAAACAGTGCAATCACTTTATGAAATAAATTAGTTTAGCATCCAGGACTTAAATAAAAAAAAAGCAAAGCCATTGTTGGATGTTGTCAGGAATGTACGCGTGGAGACATTGAGCTAAAAACAGGCCTGAACCTTTGAGCTCGGCGTCGTTTACAAGGACCTCATTGTTCCGCGCTAATCTCATTACTCACCTCGATGTAATCAACGCTGCCCCCTCCCTCCCTCTCCCTCTCTCTCTCTCTCTCTCTCTCTCTCTCCTTTTGGTCCGACCTGTTTTTCCTGGTGCTGATTTTTTCCTGGTTGCGTTTTTGTCCCCCAGATCTCGTCCGCTAACCCATTAGCGGGCACTTTGGGAAACGCTAATTTGGTCCCCACGTGCCTCCGCACGCTCGTTTGTTTGTTTAAGACTTCCTTTTCAGCAAGCCTCTCATTTTGCAGCCCATAAAAAATGCACCTTAATTACAAAATTGCCAGTTTGGTGGTTTTGGCTGCTCGTCAGGCGTGTTAGTTTTTTCTTTCTTTCCTTCCTTCCTTCTTCTTTTTTTTTTTTCTCCCCCCTAACCGCGTCCGGACGCAGAAACCGAAACGTCAGGCCGCTATTTCTGTGCGCCGAGCTGAAAACACTGGTTTCGCGTCAGATCAAGCTCCGTCGTCGGACTCGTCCCGCGTGCTGGGGTTATTTAAAGCGGCCCCCGGTGCGTGAGACGCTCGCTCTCCCGCCGTCTGGACGACGCCGGACTGGATCTCTCCGCTCCGAGCCCGAGTTCTCTCTTTCCACAAACACGAACGCTAATCAGCGTAGGAGACGAGCGCTAGGAAAAGAAAAGGAAAGAAAAAAGCCGTAATGTTCCATCTGTTATGTTTAAACTTTTGTTTTTGTTTTTGTTGTGACTGCTTTCAGTTGAGCTCGTCGTGTTTTATTTAATTTAATCTCTAATAGATGGAATGATGTAATAACATCAACACTATACTTTTGATCCATTTATGCCTATATCTATCTATCTATATATATAAATGTAAATATATATAATAAATAAAAATAAAATAAATAGATAAATGGTGAATAACAGGATGATTTGAAGCTGCGCTACAGTCGAGCCTGCAGTTACAGAGAATTAATCAATCAACCTTCTGACCAATCAGAGTCCAGAACTCCACAGCTGTACTGGTGTGAGACGATGAGCCGTCAGTGGTACAGCGATGTCATGTTGTGATGGTGGTGTGGGGCAGAGAGGGGGCAGATCCCTGAACTCTCACACACACACACACACACATGCACACAGACGCTGCTGCACAAATGAAATAAACTCACACGGTCTTGTTAAAGCGTCCTGAGACCGGTTCCTCTGTATACACACACACACACACACACACACACACACACACACACACACACACACACACACAGTCACAGCCTGGGTCACAGTTATTCCTCAGTGTTCACTCAGTTCTACCCGCCACCCTGTCTTTCTTTTCCGACCAATCAGGAGCGAGGGGCGGGGCTTAGCAAGCTGAGTCACTGGGAGCTGGATGTGATCCAGACACTGAGTCAAATCAGCAGCTGGTGTGAAATGACTGACATCACACACACACACACACACGTCTCATTTCCAATCACTCTCTCTCTTCACTACATTTTTCTCTCTTGACCTCACGCCTGCTCTTTATCCTTTCACCTCTCACCCTCTCACCCTCTCACCCTCTCACTCTCTCACCCTGTCACTCTCTCACTCTGTCACTCTCTCACTCTCTCACTCTCTCACTCTATTCCCAGTCTGTTACTTTTTCACTTAATTTTTTCTTCTTTTCTTTTCTCGTACCTATTTCCGTCTCTCTCTCTCTCTCTCTCTCTCTCTCTGTCTCTTTCCTGATCCATCTTTTCCCTCATCCCTTATTTTCTGTCTCCTCCTCTGTATTTGTCTCTATTTCATGTGGTTTTCTCTTTGTCTCTTCTGTCCTATTTTCTCCGTCTCTCTCTCTCTCTCTCTCTCTCTCTACTCAGTAATGATATTTGCAGACTTTCGTCTTCTTCTCACCAAGTTATAGCTTTGAATAACAAACGTGCTCCTCTTTGATGTGTGTGTGTGTGTGTGTGTGTGTGTGTGTGTGTGTGTGTTTTAGCCGTACCAGGCTCTCCTCTCTCTCTCTCTCTCTCTCTCTCTCTCTCTCTCTCAGGAGAACGCTGCTGCCAGGTATGCGGGCGTTTCTCTTTTCATGCGCTGCCCTATTTTTCTCTCACACAGTCTCTCCATCTCACTCACACGTCTGTGCTATCGCTTTTTCATACACACACACACACACACACACACACACACACACACACACACACACACACACACACACACACGGTGCCTCTCGTTCTCTTCCCACCTGAGCAGTCAGGTGTGTTAACACAGCTGTGCGTCTCCCCGCTCCCTGTCACACACTCCAGGTGATGAGTGCTGCTGAGTGTCACGCTCGAGAGGAGCGACCTGACACACACACACACACACACACACAGGTGATTTTATTTAGTCTTCTCTTCTGTCTGAGATCCACGAGATGAAGTACCACGTTTATATATACACGCGTGAGTGTGTGTGTGTGTGTGTGTGTGTGTGTGTGTGTGTGTGTGTGTGTGTGTGTGTGTGTGTGTGTGTGTGTGGTCACTCACTGCCTCTCACATCAGACAGACGTGAAGGTTAGGGGCACTTCAGGATTCAGGGACTCTATGGGACGTCTCATTATAGAAGTTGAGACAAAACCCCCAATATAGTGTTGCAGTGTCCCTCTCCTATTTTCATTATTAAATATTATTAAAGTGACACATGATGCTAAGATGAAAATGGATATGACCTAGTTGTTGGTCCCAACAAACCATCAGAAAATGTTACTTCAGGGGCTCGTCATAACCTGATGGCAGGACATTTAGGACAGGAGTGTCTTGAAAGTTAGATTTCATCGCTCAGGGATGAACAGTCCCCCGGTCAGGTCGGTTCACGGCGCTGTTCCTCTTACACACACTCCATATCGGCCGTGCGCTGGTACACACACACACACACACACACACTGTATCAGCCGTGCGCTCTGATTGGTCAAAAGGTGTGGATGAGTTTCCTGGTGGTGCAGCTGCGCAGCACGGCGTTAAAAACACATAAACAGATAAACAGATTTATAAACGTCTACAGCCTATGGAAGGAGTCTCCAGTGTTAGTGCAGGGACATGAGGAGGAGGTGAGACAAGTCCGTCTATCTGTCCGTCTATCTGTCCGTCTATCTGTCCGTCTATCTGTCCGTCTACCTGTCCGTCTATCTGTTTGTCTATCTGTTTATCTATCTGTCTATCTGTCCAACTGTCTGTTTGTTTATCTGTCTATCTGTCTGTCTATCTGTCCAACTATCTGTTTGTTTATCTGTCCATCTATCTGTCTATCTGTTTGTCTATCTGTCCAACTATCTGTCCATCTATCTGTCTATCTGTCCAACTGTCTGTTTGTTTATCTGTCTATCTGTCTGTCTATCTGTCCAACTATCTGTTTGTTTATCTGTCCATCTATCTGTCTATCTGTTTGTCTATCTGTCCAACTATCTGTCCATCTATCTGTCTATCTGTCCGTCTATCTGTCCATCTGTCTGTCCGTCTATCTGTCCATCTGTCTGTCTATCTGTCCATCTGTCTGTCTATCTGTCCATCTGTCTGTCCATCTGTCTGTCTATCTGTCCATCTATCTGTCTATCTGTCCAACTATCTGTTTGTTTATCTGTCCATCTATCTGTTTGTTTATCTGTCCGTCTATCTGTCCATCTGTCTGTTTGTCTATCTATCCATCTATCTGTCTATCTGTCCATCTATCTGTCTATCTGTCTGTCCGTCCATCTGTCCATCTGTCTGTTTGTCTATCTGTCCATCTGTCTGTTTGTCTATCTATCCATCTATCTGTCCATCTATCTGTCTATCTGTCCAACTATCTGTTTGTTTATCTGTCCATCTATCTGTTTGTTTATCTGTCCGTCTATCTGTCCATCTGTCTGTTTGTCTATCTGTCCATCTATCTGTCTATCTGTCCATCTGTCTGTCCATCTATCTGTCCATCTGTCTGTTTGTCTATCTATCCATCTATCTGTCTATCTGTCCATCTATCTGTCTATCTGTCCATCTGTCTGTCCATCTATCTGTCCATCTGTCTGTTTGTCTATCTATCCATCTATCTGTCTATCTGTCCATCTATCTGTCTATCTGTCCAACTATCTGTTTGTTTATTTATCTATTCATCTATCTGTCTATCTGTCCATCTATCTGTTTGTCTATCTGTCTATCTGTCCATCTGTCTGTCCGTCTATCTGTCCATCTGTCTGTCTGTTTGTCTATCTGTCCATCTATCTGTCTATCTGTCCATCTATCTGTCCATCTGTCTGTTTGTCTATCCGTCTATCTGTTTGTCTATCTGTCCATCTGTCCATCTATCTACCTGTTCATCTGTCTGTCTGTCTGTCCTTCTATTTGTCTTATCTGGTTATCCATCTATTCATCCATCCATCCGTTTGTCTGTTTATTCTTTTACTGTCTCTCCATCCATCCATACATCTGTCCATCTGTCTGTCTTTCTGTCTGTCTATTCATCTGTCTGTATTTCCATTCATCTATCTATCTATCTGTTTATCAGCCTGTCGATCTGTCTATCTGAATATCTTTCCCTGTATTCCTCTATCTATCTCTCTGTCCGTCACTCTGTGTGTGTTTATAGCTGCTGTACTCTGAGTAATAACACGTGTCATGGACGCCCCGCGTCAGCGCGTTATGTGATGATAAAAGTTCTCAGAGACTCTTCAACATCACAGTGCTGATATTACAGCATCATATCGTGTGCGTGTGTGTGTGTGTGTGTGTTTGTGTCTAAGAGCTGATGGTGTGAGTTCATGATGAAGCGTGATGTGATGTGATGTATTAAATCACTCCGACCTCAGCGCGCGTGTGTGTGTGTGCGCGTGTGCGATGTTACAGCTTTTTGTTCCGCTCTCACTTTCTCACTGCATTTACACGTTCACTTTCTCACCGACAGTCACAACATTTCTCTTTGTAAACAGTCCATAAAGACCCGCTGAGCAGTGTGTGTGTGTGTGTGTGTGTGTGTGTGTGTGTGTACAGTGTTGTGACACTTTAGTTTAAGAGGCTCAGCGCTACATTAACACACACAGCTGACAGTTTCTGCGCTGGACGCTCATCACAGCTCGTCACGGCTCGTCACACTGATGGTTTTCAGTCGGGTTGTAACTGCAGCATGATAAGAAAATGTCCTGGCGCAGTCGACGCTGTGACAAAATCTACCAGCACGTCACGTGGTTTATCTGATGAGTATAGCTGCACTTCTGCTCCATACGCCAGTCCTGTAGGTGGCGGCGTTGCACCTTTACAAAATCCCAAACGGCTTGGAGAAATTCCACAAGAAGAAATAGTAGCGTGCAGCTGTGTTAAAGAAATTTATTTATTTATTTTCTATTTATTTATTTATTATTATTATTATTATTATAAAAAGACTGTTCACATCTCGCCATGTTGTGTTTTGTTTTTTAATGATACTTTTGCATGCGCTAATGTCGGGGCTTGGTGCTGTTATTTTAGTGTTTTAGCAAAGAAGCAAAGCTGAAAGACTTTAAAGGAAAAAAAAACATTTTATTTTATGTAATTTTATGTAAAAGTAATTGCTTATTTATTTATTTATTTTTAAGTTTTGTTTTTCAAGTAATTATATATATATATATATATATATATATATATATATATATATGTGTGTGTGTGTGTGTGTTTAATATTGTGATTAGGAAGATAACATGATTAACTGCTGTTACAGATGTAACAGATCAAAAAGTCTTAACGGGGATGATTGTTTTGCTTCGTATTTCTCCTTAGCTCAAACATCTCTGCTAAATGTTACACCACAAGTGGGCGCTCTTGCAGTTTGACCGGCGCACGCTATCGGATGTTGTATTTTTTATTATCATCCGCCTTGATTTTTGAGAGATGCGAGCATTACTCCACGGCTTTTATTTGATTACCTACCTCAAGTTTTTTCACTGACTATAGCCGTAATATATTACATCACATTCCACTTCTGACAAGAGCACATTCTTTCATACCTCAGTTTTTATGTATATATATATATATTTTGTAACTTTGTTGGAATCTGTTTTATAGGTTCCTTTTGTAAAAATTATTTAAGGTCACGGAGCGGTCGTATAAGCATTTCACTGCATATCGTACTGTGTATGACTGTGTATGTGACAAATAAAATTTGAATTTGATTATATGTTTATTTAGATAAATATTTCACTTTAACTATAATATTTAAGTAAATGTCACGCCGTTGACGTTATTGTGTTGTTAGAGTCCAAACCCTATGACATCATTCCTATGACAACATAGTGTCTGAAGAGCCGTCTCGTTCTTTAGAGGATTGTTTTTTGTTTTTTTGTTTTTATCCAGCGTCCGGGGCTTTTCGTTGGCTTAAACATAAAATCCCCACTTTTCTAAAGGTGCTTGGGCCCGCACGTCGCTGCTTGCAAGTACAGTATATTTATTAATTGAGTTTTTGGTATCGTAACATCGTTTAAAAGTAAAAAGAAACGCAAGTACGTCTGGGCCGTATGATGACGTCACCGGTATCGTGATATCTTTTAGATATGGTGTGATTTATCTCCGTATCTGTACCGTGATGATGTCATCCCGAACTATCGCCACGCTTGTTTTCTCTCGTATGCGGTCAGTCGAGTCTGTGCTTTCGTCTCTGTTTGTCTCCGTAAAGATTTGTAAAGGTGCTCGGACATGAACATTATGAATGTAGGAAGTGGATTTAAGTGCTGATGTGGATCAGAGCTCCAGGTCTCGGATCAGATCATAACGCCGCTCTGAGCGCAGACGTGCCGGAGATGGTTTATGTGCTTTTAGACATTTATGATATCACTGTGCATTATTCATCTGTGCGTGACTGACTCTCTCTCTCTCTCTCTGTCTCTCTCTCTCTGTCTCTCTCTGCAGCGGTGGACACTCAGAGCTCCAGTTCGGAGGACATCGTCCCGAGTCCTCCGTCTCCTCCTCCTCCTCCTCGCGTGTACAAACCCTGCTTCGTCTGTCAGGACAAATCATCGGGGTATCACTATGGAGTCAGCGCCTGCGAAGGCTGCAAGGTACAGAGTCACGCCGCTCCGCGCACGCCGGGGTATTTATAGCGCGGGAGGAAAGCGCGGGAGGCAGCGGCAGCGCCAGGGAGCGCACAAAGGGGAGGAGGAGGTTGGAGCGAGCGCGCGGGAGAAACGAAGTGATGCTAAAGCAAAAGAAAAAAAGATTAATGTGAATAAGACATGAATGGAGTTTAGAGTTTTTTCATTGATTATGTCGTTACGTTAATTAATCATTCAGGCGAGAGTTTAGCGTACGACATGTTACGAACTCGCGCAGGTCCAAATTTGGTACACTGGGAAAAAAATATTTCAGAAAACGATGACAACAAAAATGAAGGTACAACGTGATTGAACAGTTACTGTTAGTGCACCAGCCAAATATTATTAATATTATTCATAACTGATTACGTATTTATTAAACACAAGCATTTGTGGCGTTTTTTTTTTCTTTTCTCAGCTCTATATGGAATATTTCACAGCGAACGCCGTCGTTCTGTCTCCGTCTAACAGCAGACGTAATTGTCTGTACACTATTATTTATTCCATAGGGTTTTAACCTCCTCACACCAGGGTTTATTCCCTCACAGTTTACTGTTTATATATAAATGTTGTGCAGAGAATGTTATCAGGGGGGAAAAAAAAAAGAAAGGTTTTTTTTTTTTTTTTGACAACCGAAATGTTCAGAGTTTCATGTTTAAAGAGCAGCAGTGTGTAGAGTCTGAGAGAGAGAGCATAAGCACTGAACCACACACACACACACACACACGTCGTAGTTGCGTGAGGGAAATGTGAAAGGTGTGTGTGTGCTCAAACACACTCACTCAGCAAGAAGTAAACACAACTTCATTAAATTTTCATGCTCAGCGTTTCCCCTCGTTCCCCCTCACATCGCTGAGAAACTCCACCACGAGCGTCTCTCTCTCTGTCTCTCTCTCACATTTTCTCCTCATCCTCTCAACCTTTCATCTCATTTCTTATCCTCTCGTCTCATCCTTACCGTCTCCTCCCATCCTCACACTCTTACCTGCTCATCCTCACTTCTCCTCCTCTTTTCTCATCCTCTCATATTCCTCTCTGTCTCTCATGTTCTTCACATTCCTCTGATCCTCACTTCATCTTCGCACCTCAGTTCCTTATCCTCATCTTTTCTTTCTTCCTCACATGAAGCATGCCACTGAACACCTCTCTCCTCTCCTCCCTCTCGTCTCCGTCTCGTCTCCTCTCTTCCTCTTTCCTCCTCTCATCTCTCTGTTCCTACTCCCAACCTTTCCTCTTATCTTCTCTTCTCTTCTCCTCACTTCTTTCTCGTCTTTTTTCTTTTTCTCCTCTCTGCTTTGATCTGGTGTTTGGTTCATTTTCTTCTCCCTCGTCAGGTTTCTTTTCATCCTCGTCTCTTTTCTCCCCCACCCTTTTCGTCTCGTCTCATGCCCGGTGATGTCAGGAAGGTGTGATGTTTTGGAATGGCGTATGAGAGTGATGTGTAGACGCAGGTTGTGTGTGTGTGTGTGTGTGTGTGTGTGTGCGTGTGCGCGCGCGCGCGCTGGCAGAGCGGTGTTTGCACTCTGTGCTGATTTCTGCGCGGTTCTCCTCGGAGCCCCGTGTGAGTTTTGTCAGGAGTTTATCACCGCGTCAGGATTCTGTGAAGTCGGAACAGAACGGAGGGAGCGAACGCCGCGCGACTGAGGGAGGAGTGCAGACGCTCGCGCTATTTCAGTGTTTATCAGAAACCCGCGTCGTCCAGCCTGAGGAGATCTGATTTTTCACCCGGGCGTGAGAGTTTTATCACACAGCCGCGAGAGCTGCGAGAGCTGCGAGAGCCGTGTCCCGCGCAAAACGCTTTCTTAATTACAACTGCATTTCTTACGACTCTTGAGTTCTTTCTTCAGATTCACTCCTGATTCAGAGGCTTATGTTCAAAATCATGACTTTTTTTCTCATAATTACGAATTTACATTAAAAAAAAAAAATCTCACTATAATGTGACTTATTTCTCGTAATCATGAGTTTTTCTCAGAATTACGAACTTGCATCACATAGTTTTTTTTATATATATAATTATGATCTTAAATTTCTGAATTTACGACCCAGTTCTGACTTTTTTTTTTCTTGTAATCCTGACTTATGTCTTGCAATTTATGAATTTACGTCACATAGTTTTGACCTTTTTACCACAGTCACGACCTTATTTCTTGTAATCCTGACTTTTTTTCTCTTTAATTATGAATTTACGTCACATTGTTCTGACTGTTTTTTTGTTTTGTTTTTTTTACCACATCTGCAACTTTATTTCTCGTAATTCGGACTTTTTCCTCACACAAATAAGTATCACAAGTGTAAATAAATAAATATGTGAATATATATTTGAGTAAAATGAGGAGAAAAAGATTGTGAACGCTTAGTGTGCTTGAACGTCAACATCCCTGTTTATAATCATCATCATCAGGTCTCATAAAGCATCATATAACAGTAAAAGTCCGTTTAATAACAACCGACTGCTTCAACTTTGACCAGACAAACCTGGACTCATTGTGTGCGTGCGTGTGTGTGTGTGTGTGTGTGTGTGTGTGTGTGTAGGGTTTTTTCCGCAGGAGCATTCAGAAGAACATGGTGTACACGTGCCACCGAGAGAAGAGCTGCATCATCAACAAGGTGACGCGCAACCGCTGTCAGTACTGTCGCCTGCAGAAGTGCCTGGAAGTCGGCATGTCCAAAGAGTGTAAGTGTGTGTGTGTGTGACTGCGTCTGATCAATGACTCGAGTCAGTTCAGTTTAATGATCAGGTCATATATATGCATGTGTGTGTGTGTGTGTGTGTCTTATCGTTTATCGGTCTTTTGAGCAGCCTCACTGCTGCCACCTTGTGGACAGAATGTGAGCGAGCTGCTTTATCCTCGAGCAGCACTAAGACGCTATTTCGCCGTGCGTGTCTTTTTGGCCTCCTGTCCATCAGCTCATTTGCCCCGTCTATCCCTCCCCTGCCAGCCGGTCTGACCTTTGACCTCTTACCTCTGACCCCGGTTCGCCGCAGCTGCTCTGAAGCTACCACGACACACCATATTGTTGGCTTTCACCCAGCTGCTGAACTCATCAGAGTTGTTGTTTTGGTGACGCAGTAAAGTGTGTGTGTGTGTGTGTGTGTGTGTGTATATCAGTGGTCAGTTGGTCTTCTCCATGATCGCAGGTCCTGAAACCTGTCCTCTGAGAAGCGTCGTCCTCCGCAGCTCTCCATCTCTCTCTCGGAGTGTTTCAGTTTCTGCTCGATATGGAGAAGCATCTCTGCGAGTGTGTGTGAGCTCGTTGTGCGAGCGCATATGTGTGTGTGTTTGTGTGTGCGGTGAAAAATGACTTTCCCTGCACTAATAGTTCTTTAATGGTTCCATTAGATGGGTTTCCACGGCCCACGCTGGCACCTCGCTCGCTCCGGAGAGATGAATATGTGCTCGGGAGGAGGGGGAGAGGGGGGGGCTGGGGGAGCCGCAGGCAACACTTACTCTGTTAGAGATGTGTGTGTGTGTGTGTGTGTGTGTGTGTGTGTGTGTGTGTAGTGGCGGCGTCATTGGATTTACATTTGTTGTGTAAATTAGAAAGAAGAAACAAGGCAGATAGTCAAAACAAGCGCCGGGCCACGAGGGAGACGAGGGACGGGTTAGAGGAAGAAGGTGGACGGGAAAGTACAGGCAAAAATGACGGGACAAGAAAAAGGACAGAATAATGAAAAGGACAGTAAAGATGCAAAAATGATGAACAAAAAAACAGATAGAAAAGGACAAGACGGGACAAAAACAGAAAGAAGAGGACAAAAAAAAAGCACAGGGTGGGGCCCAAAAAAAAGGACAAGACAGGACAAAATGAAGGAGAGGACAAGACAGGACAAAATGAGGAGAACAGGAGGGGACAAGGCAAAAAAAGGACAGGGCGGGACAAATAGGAGGACAGGAGAGAGTAGGACAAAAAATGGACAAGACGGAAAAAAAAAAAGAGGAGCGGTGCGGACGAAGAAAGAACAGGGCAGAGGAGAGGACAGGCAAAACAGGACGAGACAAAAAAACAGCACAAAAAAAGGACTAGACAGAACAGAGTAAAATAACTTTGAGTAGAGTTTGCCGTCACTGAGACACAGGAAAAGGCGATTTGGACATGATTGACAGTCACAGGTCTTCTTCAGGAGGCGTGGCCTAAAATATGAAGGCAGAGTTTGCAAGACGTGACGTTTCCACAGTTTTACACGTCGGACTGTAGGTGGACCAGCGTTTCACGATATAAATACTGAGAGTGTGACAGAATTAACGCGGGACGCGTCCACAAAAATCCATTTCTCACCTGTAATAATCGCTGATCTCTGTTTGTTTGTTTGTTTGTTTGTTTGTACAGACCAGAGGTGTATCTAAAAATTCATGACGTCATAAAACCGTAGTTTTTCTGTTGTTTCTTACGTTTTCTTCAGCAAGACTAGCCTTGTAGCGTCAGCCCTGTCGGCCCACGTGTTAGTTCAGAGCGTTGGTTACACTGTCCACCGCGTCCCCGTCCACTCTGGCGCTGGAGCTCGGCGTCGCGTCCTTTTTCTCATCCGAGCCTTTGAGCTACAGAGTGGAAATAAAACAGAAACATGTTCCCGTGTTGCTCTTTCGTTAGCACTGAGCTAGCCAGGCTAATTGCGAGGACTCGTGTACTGCTTTAATCATTGTGTTTCTTCTCTACGTGTGTGTGTGTGTGTGTGTGTGTGTGTGTGTGTTTTATATCCACTGCCGTCAGTTGACTGAGTGAGTGTGTTTAGATTTGTTCAGGACCTTGAAACAGAACGTTCGACGCCCTTGAGATCGGTGATGTTGTACCGTTATTGTCCTCGGTCACTCACACACACACACTCACAAGCCGCACCAGTCGATCAGTGAAGAAACAAAAAAATTAATCTTTTACACGATTCCTGTACGAGCTGGAGGTGGGACGGGAGAGAGAGAGAGAGAGGAGTGGTGGTGGTGGTGGTGATGATGATGATGATGGAAAGAGATTTAAATAGGAAAAAAACACACCTAGATAAAAAAAAAACAAGTTATTATTATTAATAATGAAAAAGGTTTTATTTGTGGCATGCATCACAACAAAGTGAAAGACATTTCTGGACTCAGCTTGTTAGGAAGTTCTGCATTCTGATTGATCAGATGGAGTTGATTAGTTCTCTGCAGGTAGAGCAGCTGCACGTCCGAGGGTTATATTGACGCATATACGTTTCCATAGCAACAGCTTGATTACACACATTTGTATCAATAAAAAAAATAATAAATCATTAATAATGTAACAGATTTTCTTGGAGGGAAGACAGTCATTTTGCGTCCTAGGACAGGACCAGAAAAGGCAGGACAGGACAAAAAGGACGACAGAAGAGGACAGGAAGAAGGGACAGAATGGGACAAAAAAAAAAGACAGAGAGAACAGGATGGGACAAGGAAAATAGGACAGAAGAGGAAAAAGAGAGGACAGGAGAAAATGAAAGGAAGGGACAAAAAAAAATTAGGATGGGTCGAGGACAGGATGGGACGAAAAAAGAGGACTGGAGAAAAAAGAAAGAATGGGACGAAAATAGGACATGATGATGGGACAAAAAAAGAGGACAGGTTGGGACAAAACAGAACTGGACAGGACATGATGGGACAAAACAGAACTGGACAGGACATGATGGGACAAAACAGAACTGGACAGGACATGATGGGACAAAACAGAACTGGACAGGAGTAAAAAAAAAAATAAAAAAAAAACGGGGGTAAAAAAACAGGACAAGATAGCACGACAAAAAAGAGGACGGACCCCTTTTTGTCCTTCAGTGATTTTTGAAGGACAAAAAAAAAATCTTCATAAAGTGAGAGGAGAGAAATATATTACACATTATACGCGTTTTGCGAGGACTCACCGGGACACAACAGAGGATTGTTTGTTTGGGTTTTCTTAAGTTGTGAGGTTTTGTCAATTCACAAAGCAACACACACACACAGAAACATGTTGTTCTGAGAGCGTCGCGCTGGGTCATGTGACCGGATTCGATTAGAGCGGAGCACAGACGTCGTTCATCACTGATATTAACAGCTTCATCTGCCAGCGCTTAGTGTGTGTGTGTGTGGGTTGGGGGTGGTTTCGGGGTAGACGTTCGGTAATGATGGAACTCTGCGGGTGTGCATGATGCATGTGCTGTTTGGTATGCCGTGTGTGTGTGTGTGCGTGTGTGCGTGCGTGCGTGTGTGTGTTGATCTGTTTTTCCCCGGCAGCATTTAGCACATTCGCGCCACAGAGCCGCCTACTCGTACCATTCTCGCACGCGCTATAAAGTCCGATTGTCCAGAGTCCGAGTCTAAATCTGGGTCGAACGGATTGTAAATCTGCTCGGATTTATTTTTAGTCTGAACATGTGGTTTACATAAAAGTCCAGAATAAACAGGATGGTTGTTAGTTTACGTTTCTTTGCTGTTGGTCTTCAGAATCCCCCCCCATCCCCCCCCCCCCCCCCATCCGGTCAGCAGTTTGCAGCAAATGTTTTATGGCCTTGAAACAGACACTGGACTTGATGAACATGAAGACTAAACGTTTCCATGTTGACTTGATGAACCATCAGTGTGTCCAAGCCGCTCCTTGTTTTTACCTTCACGTTAAAAGGGCACCTGTTACGCAAAGTTCCCATTTTTGATCATTTTTGGACGATGCAGACAAAACATTTTTGTCCATAAATGTGCTTGAACGCTGGTGCAGTTCAGATTCCCAGCCGTGTATGACATCACTCCTGACAAGAAATAAAAATCAAGCAGTACCGGACTTTTTAAAACACTCCTGTAGGCTTAGACACGCTGCACGACGCTGCTATGCCAAGTTGAACAAATGCTAAAAACTTAAGAAGAAGCCGCTAATAACATAGCGCGTCTCATTTGTCTCAGTGGTTACGCCGTCAAACTAGTGATCGGAAGGTTCCAGGTTCAGACCCCATCACCACCGAGCTGCCACTGCTGGATCGAGGCCCTTTAACCCTCACCTGCGTCGTTGTCTTCCTTGTCTGGACCCTTTCAGGGGACGCCACAGCGAATCATCTGCCTCCATCTGACCCTGTCCTCTCACACCAACTATGACGTCATGTCCTCTCTCACTGCACCCATGAATCTCCTCTTTGGTCTTCATCTAGACGTCCTGTCTGGCAGTTCCAGACCTCAGCATGCTTCTATAGATAGATTCTCAATATCTCTCTCCTCTGCACACGTCCAAACCACCTCATTCTGGCCTCCAAAACATCTCACGTGGGTTTCTCCCGTTAATGGACTCTTGAGTCCTGATCCTGTCCATCCTTGTGACTCCCAGAGAGAACCTCAGCATCTTCACCTTGTCTACCTCAAGCTCTCCCCTCCTGGCTTTTCTTCAGTGCCACTGTCTCTAAGCCGTCACTGGTCTCACCACTTCCCTTAACCCTCAGACGCTCAGATGTATAAGGAGACGAGTGTCATTCGGGAGAAGGGTGAAGAGGACGGAACCAGGTGGACAAGCACCTTAATTCCAGTAAAGAGATCACAACACCATTACAACACTGAGCAGTACCGGAGGACAGACTGGAGCAACAACAACAACCACAAAAAATACAGCTATGGCGCCATCTAGTGTTTAAAAAAAAGTAGTAGTTTACTCATGTCTCTGTACTCAGGTGGTGTAAATCAGGCATGCAGACATGCAGGAAGTCCCTCCACCCCCACGTGGGTTTTATCCGCGTGATCTGGTTTCATCAAACAGTCCAAAAGACAATCGAACACCAGGTTCCGCTAAGTCCGTTCGCCAGCATCCGCTAATAACAGCTGTTTTGTTTTGTCTCTCTTTGTAGCGGTCCGAAACGACCGGAACAAGAAGAAGAAGGAGGAGAAGAAGCCCGAGTGCTCCGAGAGCTACGTCCTGAGCGCCGATACGGAGCGGATGATCGAGCGAGTGAGGAAAGCTCACCAGGAAACGTTTCCGTCGCTCTGCCAGCTGGGCAAGTACACCACGGTGAGTGGGACGCACCAGCAGGGGGCGCCAGATCTGTCAGAACGCACCAGGCAGTGTGGTAATGATGAAGCTCGGTGTCGAGCCATGTGATGTGATGTGATGCGCTTTGTCGTCCCGACCTGTAGAATAACAGCGCTGATCAGAGAGTGTCTCTGGACGTGGATCTGTGGGACAAGTTCAGCGAACTGTCCACCAAGTGCATCATCAAGACGGTGGAGTTCGCCAAGCAGCTGCCCGGGTTCACGACGCTCACCATCGCCGATCAGATCACGCTGCTCAAGGCGGCCTGCCTCGACATACTGGTGAGACACACACACACACACACACAAACAGAGAGATGAAATGGAGACGATGATTAACTGTTCTAAAGTTGATTAGTTTTCTGTAACAGCACATCCGCACGCATGTTATTCTTGGTTTCCGAATATAAACAGCTTTTCTGTTCCCCGTTGCCATAACGACTGTGTCCCGCTCTCTCTCTCTCTCTCTCTCTCTCTCTCTCTCTCTCCTCCGTCTCAGATTCTGCGGATCTGTACGCGCTACACTCCGGATCAGGACACCATGACGTTCTCGGACGGACTGACGCTGAACCGGACGCAGATGCACAACGCCGGCTTCGGGCCGCTCACCGACCTCGTGTTCGCCTTCGCTAATCAGCTGCTGCCGCTGGAGATGGACGACGCGGAGACGGGCCTGCTCAGCGCCATCTGCCTGCTCTGTGGAGGTACTGCAGGGCTTCAGGACAGGACACCAGGGAGTGTCAGGGAGATGTTTGGGATCGAGCCGAGTTTACAGCGCAATGATCCGAACATGGGGTTCTGGATCACGTGACAGGGAGGAGATTAGTCTTAGTCTTTGTGACCAATCAGAACGCACCTGGGCTCAGTGCGCTTAAAAAAGAATCGTCAACTGGGTGTCGCGACTGTATCGTATCAGGTCGTCTCTGTTGATTCCCGTCCCTGTTAAATAGAGAAACGTTTAGTTTTTTTTTTTTTTTTTCCGCCGTAAGAAGAACATGAGGGTCCTGAGTCTTTTCTTTCTCTTTCTGTGCAGATCGTCAGGACCTGGAGGAGTCGGACAAGGTGGATCTGCTGCAGGAGCCCCTGCTGGAGGCGCTGAAGATCTACGTGAGGAAGAGGAGGCCGCACAAACCACACATGTTCCCCAAAATGCTGATGAAGATCACAGACCTCAGGAGCATCAGCGCTAAAGGTGAGGAACCGGTCCCGTCTTCTTCTCAGAGTGTTTCAACTCATTCGACGGTTTATTTTTTTACGTGCATGTTGGAGTCAGAGAAAAAAGTTCCTTCTAATTATGGACGTGATCCACCACGACGGCGAATCCGAACAGTGCGGCTTGAGCCATAACATTAAAACCACCAAAACACATTAAAGATTAAACACAAATCAAATTTAAAGTAGTAATTAAATACAAGAGTTTAACATTTAATCACGTCACCGGCCATAATAATAATTATTTCTAAACAAACTCAGTAAACAATCCTACTCCTACACACAGGGGCGGGGCGGGGCGGGGCGGGGGGTAATGATGTGTAAACAGTTTGTTTATCTGTAGGATTATAAACAGACGGTGTGATTTTTAATAAAAATGAGTTTCTGTTGTGCCACTCGGAATCGTTTATATCTGAGGCTGATCATTGGTCACGATCAGTCAAAGTAAAAAACAAAAACAGATAATTCTGATCAACTGTTTCATCTCTAGTAGAAATGTAAAGAAAAAATATATAGAGAGTAATAATAAGTGTAAGTTTAACAAGTCTGTACATTAAAATAAATATAAATCTCTCTCCTTGTCTCTCTCTCTCTCTCTCTCCCTCTCTGTGTCCCTCTCTCTCTGTGTCCCTCTCTCTCTGTGTCTCTCTCTCGCTCTCTGTGTGTCTCTCTCTCTTTCTCTGTGTCTCTCTCTCTCTGTGTCTCTCTCTCTCTCTGTGTGTCTCTCTCTCTCTCTGTGTGTCTCTCTCTCTCTCTCTCTCTCTGTGTCTCTCTCTCTCTCTCTCTGTGTCTCTCTCTCTGTGTGTGTCTCTCTCTCTCTCTGTGTGTGTGTGTGTCTCTCTCTCTGTGTGTGTCTCTCTCTCTGTGTGTGTCTCTCTCTCTCTCTCTGTGTCTCTCTCTCTCTGTGTGTGTCTCTCTCTCTCTCTCTCTGTGTGTGTCTCTCTCTCTCTCTCTGTGTCTCTCTCTCTCTCTCTCTGTGTCTCTCTCTCTCTCTGTGTGTCTCTCTCTCTCTCGGTGTCTCTCTCTCTCTCTGTGTGTGTGTCTCTCTCTCTCTCTGTGTCTCTCTCTCTCTCTCTGTGTGTCTCTGTGTGTGTGTGTCTCTCTCTCTCTCTCGCTCTATGTGTCTCGCTCTCTCTGTGTCTCCGTCGTTCACAGGGGCGGAGCGAGTGATCACGCTGAAGATGGAGATCCCCGGCTCCATGCCGCCGCTCATCCAGGAGATGCTGGAGAACTCCGAGGGTTTAGAGGGCAGCAGTATGAATCCTCCAGGCAGCTGCAGCCCGAGTCTCTCTCCCAGCTCCATACACAGCAGCCCATCGACACACTCACCCTGAATCTTGCTCTGTCTCTCACACACATATACACACACATACACACACACTCACGGAGGCATGCTTACCCTGAACCTGCTGCTCCATGACTCAGGAACCACAGAGTCTCAGAGTCAGAAAGACGGGTTTTAGGACAATAACATGCAACGTCGCTCAACACACACACACACACACACACACACACACACACACACACACACACACAGAGGCTGAGCCTGAGTCACACTCGCATTACAAGTAAGGTGTGCGCTTCTTCGGAGGAACTCCTGAGGTACCAATCCGATCTAAAGCAGCTTGCACGGCCGGTTCTGACCGATTCTGAGCTGAGGATTCTAGGACGCGGGTTTGCGGACGTACACGTTCACGCGCCGGGGAGACACGCGCACCCGTCTGTGTGTACACTCCACGGGGACGTTTTGGACTCATCCGTAGATTTGACGAGCGTGGAAAGACGGCAGACCAGAGACACGGGACGTCCCATGTCCGAAAGTCATCAGGGACATTTTATTTTTGTTTCTTTTTCTTTTTTTCTTTGTGTGTTTGTACGTTTGTTTTGTTTTCTTACGAAAAAAAGATATATGAATATATGACTATCTTATATATTGACAGAAAATGAGAAGATTCTGAAATTGTGATGACGCAGGAAAAAAAAAAACAGACAAAAAAAAAAAAAACACACAAATCTCACGTCAACTCTTCTTTATTTGTCCCGAGAGTTGGATCTAGTTTCGTTCTGTTCATTGTCTCACTTCACAGCGGAAGATGATTGTTGTGGTTGTTATGGTGATGTTCTCGCGCACGTTCACGCAGACTCGGAACAAAACTCACGTTCACGCTTCGTCCTGGCGGGGAGGGTGAGAAAAGAAAAAAGAAAAAAAAAAAACGTAGCTACTAAAGATGGGGAGGAAAAACTAAATTTGCAATTAATTCTTTTGTGTGTCAAGTGATGTATCGCCAAACTGAGTCCAAAATCCATTCTGTTATACCAAACTTTTTATGTGCAGTTCCTCTATAGTCCTGCAGGTGGGGCTAACAACTATAGGAGTTTGTTTAGAATTGGAACAAAAAAAAAAAAATCTGGTAATCTATATCAAATCGCAATTCAGTTACAGATTGAGTATCGTGATCGTGTCGTATCCCCGGTGACTCCCGTCTCTAGCAGCTACGCGCAGGAAATCTTTCAGCGAGTCGTCATGATGCTGAAGTCCGGCTCAGAAGACGATTAAAGAGTGAATAATGCTGAAAAAAAAATGTTCTGGGTTTAAGATAACACAGGGGTGGACAAATTATTCATCAAAAGTATTATGTAGCTGCAGTGTGTCTTCGGGGTTTAAAAAAAAAACGTTGCGGCTAATGTTATTATATAACATACGGCTAGCGAGACGATCAAATACGTAGCCACCTTTTATCAATTACTACAAATTTTATTATTATTATTTTTTTAGTAATGAAGTTCGAGGCTACCGATTTGTCCACCACTGACACTGAAATCCTTTACCGTTTAGATTTTACTCCCTTTTACAGTGCAATTGAGTTTGTAAACCCTGTGAGCAGAGAGAGTTATTACACTGCCTCATGTACACAACCACGACACTGCCTCGGGTTTTCCTTCATCATCCGTCACCACCTACAACACCACTGCCTCCGTGAGACAATCACTTTTCCCCTGTAGCACCGCCCCCTTAGGCCCCCCCGAGCGAAGCTGGAGCCCGGGACCGAAAGTTGTCGCGAGCGTCGGGATCGCAACGAGTCTGTGAAAAAAAAAAAAAGACAATTCGGTTCATTTGTCTCCCTCCGAGACGTCGCTGCAAACGGACACCAAACTGGCCTTCGTCATCGGGTCGTCATCCGATCCGCCGACGCGCCATCCTCGCTACAAACTCGCGGCGATCCGGGCCACGTGCCGCTCCGCTTCCCTCCGATCCAGCTTCACGAATCATCACTGTACCAGTGTGCAATACCTCTTCCAAGGAAAAAAAAAAAGAAAAAGAAAAAACAATCAAATCAAGACGCTTGAAAGACTTCCAAGATTCACTTCGACTATGCACGCGACTTGCACGGAAACTCGAATCGCAACGTGTTCGGCTTCCTCTGGACTTCCCTTTCGTGTTCCGCGAGCGTGACGATGTAAGGACACTGCCCGAAAACTTTCACTGCCAACGAGCCACATCATTTCAAACATCCTAAAACACGTCAGACTCGCACGGCATCCGGCACAAAGGCATCCATCTGTTCTGTTCTGTTCTGTTCAGTTCTGTTTCGGTTCTGTACGGTTCCGTTCTGCTCCAACACCTTGTTACTCATTCAAACGCACAAATATTGTTTCTCTTGTACCATAAACTGGATGATGAAAATAATCTTTATTAAAGACTGATGTTTTGTGTGTGTTTCTGATCCCACGTGTCCTGCGCGTTCTGTTCTTGCACGCAGAGTGATTTTACTTTGTAAAATTCAGAATCTCCACTGAGAAAATCCCAAAATTCCCAATCGCAGTGTTTCCCAAAAGCAGGTTTTTTTGTTTGTTTTTTAAATAACGTGTGGCGTAAATAAACAATTAAATTTAGATCTTATGAACAACCCCGATTTCCTTTTTTTTATTTTTTATGATTTGTTTGTAAATTTGCAGTTTTACATTCCCTGATATTAACATACAGATGCATGAGTGCTAAAAGAGATTTACACAAAACTAGAACAACATTACACCCGACCCCGGTCTCCTCTGTGTCAGCCGATACAATGATCCAGTCCATGAACTCGCAAGAAACGAATCATTAAACCAGAACAGAAACACTAAACTGGGACTCTTTTTCATTTAGGGAAAAACCTTCTAATCCATCCAGGAACCTCTGCAGTCCAACTCGTAACCATGGAGACCAACGGTGACTGTTGTATTTGTTACATTATTGTATTTTCATGTTTACAACCGTGACAGGACCTCCGGTCAACATTCACACACTCATTCACAGACTACAGGCAATTTGGGAACCAATCAGCCTTAATCTGTGTGTCTTTAGACTGTGGGAGGAAGTAATGCTGTAAGTTTAAGTCATTTTAATGAATGATGTTTCCACTTTCAAGTAAACAGAACTATCAGTTTCTTGTACTTATTCATATTAATCGTTATTTACTTGCATTACTGAGTAGCCTAACTTGTACTATAATTTTTTTTAGTTGTTGCAAATTAAATAAATTGTTGTTGGTCTTTCGCCTGCTCCTGGGTTGCCACATGCTGTTCTGAACACAACTCTCCCATTATTATCCGGGCTTGGGACAGGCACTTGATCCAGTGGCTGGGAATCGAACCCGGCCCTTTTGGCTCAAAACAATACTCCTCTCATAGTGACTTCATGAGCTTCTGATCAAAACTAGGTTTTATTCACGGTGGTGCAGTGGTCAGCACTGTCGCCTTGCACCTCCAGGGTCCGGGTTCGATTCCCGTCTTTGTGTGCATGGAGTTTGTATGTTCTCGCCGTACTTTGTGGGTTTCCTCCAGGGTCTCCGGTTTCCTCCAACAGTCCAAAGATCAGGGTCTGTATTCACAAAGCTTCTTAGAATTCTCTCAGAGAGCTCCTATCTTAGCCTAAAAAGTCTTAGCTGTGAGTCTTAGAATAAAAGTGATTTAGAAAGCTTCTTAGAGCAACTCTGAGTAAGGAAAGTAGAAAAACTTTTAACTTATTGAGGGGGTGTGGTCGACCCCTCATTGCTAGGGATGATGCAGCAGTTCAAGGACTGTGATTGGTTGATAGAAAATAACCTCTGACCTCTGTAAAGTCTTGAAATGCGCTCTTGTAAAAATAGAATATATGATAATAGAACAGACATTAAAATCATAATGTTTGTATATAATGTCATTGTATAATCACGACTACAGGCTACTTTATGCAAAGTTTCTGTTATAGGCAAAATATCTTATAAGATAATTAAACAGTCAAATGTTGAAAATGTGTCGACTTTTGAAACAACCAATTTCCACACAGTAGTCAGTATTTTGAAGTTCTCACATTTATTTACTAAACTGATTTTATTACTTGTAATCTGGTTGATGGGAGCAAAATGGCTCAGCTTTTACCAATTTACACGATTGCAGGACAGTCTGTTTAATTTGCGCTTTTGGATGGTTTGTAGTCAACAATCCAAGCGAGACAGAAGGAAGTAAAAGAACAAGAAAACCAAATTGGACAGAAAAGCAGTGTTTACTTTTAGCTTTATGTTCAGTGTTTGGAGAATATTTCTTCTTTCTGCCATTTTGTCCTCTGCTATAGAAACTCTTAATCCTCTTAACAGTCCTCCTCTCTACTCTTAATAATTTTTACCTTAGGAGCTGTTTTTAGGGCTAAGATGTTTTGTGAATCATTTTTATCTTTACTAAGATTTAATCCTAAATTTAAGAGGAAATTCTAAGAAAATGCCCTAATTCTAAGATTTTTCTTAGAATTTCGTCACTAGGAGCGACTTTTAGGCTTAAGAAGCTTTGTGACTACGGGCCCTGAAGATTAGGTTAATTGGCGCCTCCGTCATCTCAGTCACTGGTTTTTGCACATGACAGTGAAGTCACTGGACTGAGACGACCTCCACAGTCACTATTCAATAGAGCCACCGTGAGACGCCGTGGACTGGGAGATTTGCATCCTGGATGTGCAGCTGACAAACCTGCAGCGACGTCGTGATGCTCTCGTGTCAGTATGGCGCAAATCTCTAAGTCACGTTTCCCAGCACCTTGTTGAATCTGTTCTCTATTCTGAAGGAAACTGTAAGAAGGAATTTCGCCCAAAACACCCTTTTAGGACTTTTAGTCCATGAGAAACAAACTCCTCTGGTCTGATGACACACAGATGGAAGTATAAGGAATCAGGGCATCAGACGCCGCGCATCACCTTATTAAACCATCCCTCCAGTCAGACACGGAGGTGCAGCATCGTGCTGTAGGGCTGTTTAGTCAGTCTAGAGGGGAAACTGATGCAGATGAAATGAAGAACAATCCTGATTGAAAACCTTCTCCAGAGGGCTCAGGATCTCCGGCTGGAATGAAGGTTTACAGTTTAACGAATGACCCAAATGCACGACGCCAGGAAAACCAAGGAGTGACTTTAGTACAAGTCCTGGAGTCGGGACCTGAACCCAATAGAGCGTCTCTGCAGAGACCTGGGAAAGGCCGCACACCGACCCTGCCCGCTCAGCTGATTCAGGCAAGGAAAATGGAAGGAACCTCCAACAGAAAGGCTGCCAAGCTTGTAGCATCATTCAAAAGCAGATTCGAGATCCAACAAACGTTGTTCCATGATCTTGTCCTTGTCTTGTCCTTGTTCTTTCCTTTGTAAAAAAATGAGTGATGTCTGCCATCTTTTCTCCTCGCTCCAGTCTCTCAATTATTGTCATTTTTGTCTCCATCGTTATTGCTTGGTTCTCCAGCAGTACCAGTTTCATCGCCGCTGCTTTTCCGCTTGCTCCTGGACATCCTGAGATGTGTGCTGCACACGTGACCATGTACGCCAGATACTTTTTTCTTCGAAAATATTTTCGAAAGTTGAAAATATCCATGTAAATGTCGGGTATTATAATCTGATGAGACGGTTCCTGTGCCCATAGAACAGCCCTCTCATTGTACTTCCTGTATGTTAACGCTTCCTATAGCCTGTATCCAGACGAGCATCCATCCAAACTGATCTTGTTCTGTAGAACAGAAAAATGCGAATTCGTTTCCTGTCGTCTGTCCGTCTCCGGGTCTCTCTGTGACTGACATGTTAATGACTGGTGCTCTCAGCACCTCGCCACATGATTAAATGGTCTCTTTATTTAGAATAAACGGAGATCTTCAGACATCATGCCCTGTTTGTTCGGGTAAGTGTACTGAGGTGTGGGGGACACAGGAAGCAACGTCTCTTCTAATCTGAATTGATCTTAAAACTTCAACACTTTTCTTTTAAACTTAACAGTAGGGGACTTACTGTACTGATTAATGGGTCTGAATACTTACATACATCAGATATTAATTAAATATTATTTTTTAGCTAAATTAACAAAACATTCCAAACATCTGTTTTTACTTTGTAATTTTGGGTAGAATGATGAATCCATTTTGAGATGACTGAAGGACATAGAAAGTCTCCCAGTTATCTATCTATCTATATATCTATCTGTGTGTGTGAGCACACCCAGTGTGTTTTTTTTTTTTTTTAAGGAAACTATGAATTATCTTGGATTTTTATGTTATTAAAACCATCATCTGCCATGTTTTTACTTTATATCAGAATTTGTCCTTCACATTATTCTATAGTGACGTATTTAAAGCTGAGGGAGGTGAACCACTAGGGGGCGTCAGCACACACTTTTTGAATCACTGCTCCAGTGTGGAAAGTCAAATAAACGTGTAAAACATTTGATATTGTTTTTGTTTACAGGTAGTGTAGGATCTGTTCTTTTTAATGCATTGAATTAATTTGACTTATCAAACAAGGATCAAACAAACAAACAAATTAACAAATAATTTTACTTTCACTTTTATTAAAAATTAAATCTGTGGTTTTCCTGGACTGGAGATTTGTGATGCCGAGACAGAAAATGATTCACTGATGACTATTATTTACTGTTTATTCTGGAAAGTGTGTTGATCAGGATCGGCTTCATCATGGGTGAGTCTCTACTGTATCCAGTGTTATCCATGACTTTATGTATTTGGAGGTGTGTTTTTTTTTCACTTCTCTCTAAAACATGTAATAACAACTGATTATACACGAATGCTTTCTGACACAAGCAGCTCTGATTCGCTGATTATTATTATAAATATTTTTCTTCTTCTTATTGTTGTTGTTGTCTTGACTCCAAGACTTCCACCGTTTAATAACTATAGATCACTGGAGTGTGTTTTCTCCCCCTTGTTTTCCCCACATGCGTGTGTGTGTGTGTGTGTGTGTGTGTATGACCTCTTTATGGTTTGCTGTTGTTTAGTTCATTTTTACTAAAAACTACTTTCATATTATTAAAGCTGAGAATTTACTAAACTCTCTCTCATTCCTATCATTTTGACATGATCTACTAAAACAGGTGCATTAATACTGAATAAAATTACTCAACACCTTAAACATTCAGAATCGAAAACTCAACAGTGTTCTGGAATAAATTCTGTTTTTTTCTGTGTGACTTAGTGAAAGCTTAACATCGCCGCTGCTAGATGTAATAGTGAATGTAAGAGCTCTAGTGCAGGACATCAGAGGGGGACAGTGTAATGTGAGCATGCGAGAGAGTGTGTGTGTGTGTGTGTGTGTGTGTGTGTGTGTGCACTTCAGGAACATCTTCCTGTTCAGAGATAACGTGGGTTTATTAATGAAACTCGAACAGGAAATGAAACTGAAAACAAAAACCCCAAACAAAACAACTCTTCTAAACGCTCTCCTCTGCTCCAGACGATGTTTTCCTTTAGTGGGTTTATCTCTTATTTTTCTCACATTGTGTGTCTCTTTTCGGTTTTGGTTTGAATGCACACTCCTTGCGCCATGTGCTGCTCGCTCTCAGACTCTTGCCCTCTTGATGTCTTTTCTCTTAAGCGTGATATTTTCTTTGGCCCTATTACCGGAGCCGCACACTCTTTAGCTGGTGTCACCTAATGATCGCACAGACATGCTAACAGGCTAGTTTCAAACACACGCTAATGATCATGTTCCAGTTTCCAGGCGCTTAAATAGACGCTGCTATTCTGAACAACACGGTGCGTTTCCTAGCTGGCCCTCGCAGGACGTTCCCCTCAGCCGGACATTTTCTTTTCAGTTCTCTCTTTTATTTTCAATTTTTTCTTAATTTGTATCTTTTGACTTTTGTTTGGAGCTTCGTTATCACACTGTGTGCTGCTTTCTCTTTCTTTGCCGCAGAATTCTTTTCTTTGTCTTTTCATCTTGCACTTGAACTGACACCTGGTGCCACCTAATGATCGCACGTCATGTGCCGGTTTCCGGGGACTGTCCTGACAACATTCCCAGTGGATCTATTCTGGCGCGCCCCTCATAACAGAATGTTCACAGCAGCTTAGGAGCCCGCAGACTTAGAGTAGCCGATCAGAAGGGAATAATTGGTAAACCTGAGCAACTGCTAACTGAGCTGTTCCTTGGGCAGATCCAAGAGCGCCGCAAAGCAAAGGTCACTTCTAGGTCACGGTCAACTCCTTTTTTTTAAACCACATTTTAGTCTCGTTTTTTTTTTCCATCAACGATATTGCATGCTGATTGAGTCACTGTTTATTGATTTCTGTGACCTCTCATCAGCGTCTCGTCTTAGTCATAGGAAAAAAGGTCGTCAACAAATATTTAATGGCATATAAAGCTTTGCACATCCAATATTTGCTCACTCTTCTTTGCAGAACTGTTTAAATTTGACCGTTTGAGGACTGCAGTAGTACAGAAGTCATTCCACAGGTTTTCAGTGGTATTTAACTCTGGTCTCCGACTAGGCGTGGCGGATTGTAAGACAGTAGCAGTTCACTCAGATACTGCGGCGCAAGACCATTTAATGCTTTATACATCAAAAGTAGTATTTTAAAATCCAATTTTACAGCGGGCCAATGCAGTGAGGATAATATAGGGGTGATGTGCTCGTATCTTCTGGACTCTCGCTGCTGCATTCTGGACTAACTGAAGCTTGCTTATGCACCTAGTTGAACAACCAGACGTAAGGTGTTACATTTTGCCACCTTTATACCACTGGTGTCCAGTAATGTTGCAAGATGAACATTGCCACAACATTTTTACAAAAAAAAAAACTGGGCCAAAATACACTTCCGGCCAAAATGTGAAAGGGTGGTTCAGGAAGCACGAGACATCATTTTCACGCATGGATTGGCGTCCCGACCTGATAAACACTGATAATGTTTGGGAGGTGCTGGAGAAGGCTTTGCGCACCGGTCCGAGTCTCCCATCATCAATACAAAAGATTGGAGAGAAATGAATGATTTGATTCGAGGTGCAGTTTTCCTGAGGTTGATGAGTGGTCTGTGAGCATTGTGCTGTCTGCGCTGGTCTGTGAATATGGTCAGCATTGGGACACATTCTCTGTGAGCTCTGAGCAGACTGCCGTGTTTACTGATGTTAATGTGCCATCACCCCTAACACTCAGTCGTTCCAGTTCAACCTCTTGTTGTAATAATTATTGCAACTATTTATTTGTTTATTTTTAAAAAGGCCGGGGGGGGGGAGGGGATTGATTTTGGGCAGATTGATTTTCGTTTCCTTCTGTAATGTTTGTATTTATTAAAGTTGAAGACAAATTAAATTTAAATGAAACAATAATCAAATTTTGCTTGAGTTTGAGTTTGTTGTTCATAATTTATTGCAATTTAATATACTGTACATTAATGGATTAATAACCTCAAAATGTGTGTTTCTTTTGACCAAATTATCATCTTACAGAAATATGACAATGCTCAAGGAGACAGATTTAGACATGTCTAATAATGAATGCAGTGATATTGATGGTCTTAAGCAAAGAATAAAAAATATATATATGCAAACTGTTTAGAGCAGTGTGAAGAACTAAACATAATACACAGCCCACTAACATCATCACTGTTCACTTTTTCCTTCCCAAGATACCATTTTTATCAATGATAGAGTTTTAGGTTTTAAGTGGTAACAAATGGAAATCACAAAATACAAAAATTTTGTTTGTAGAATCGGATGTATTATTATTATTATTATTATTATTATTTGATTAAGGCTTTAAGTTTTTCCCCCCCATATTTTAAATAATTTAAAAATGTTACTTATATCATATTATCAAACATAATTAAAAAAGTTATTCTAAATTTTATACAAAGTGATGCAACAATAAAACTAATAAAAATCTTCATCTTTGTTATTGTGTTGAACATCACATTTAATCCATGTGGCCAAAAGTATATGAACACATCTCTACTCTTTGATTTTTCCACAGACAGTAAGCACAAAGTTGGAAGCATGTAACACAACTGTGGTGCTACGTCCAAAGATATAATACACGATATTAAGTAAGATGCCAAATTACACCACATGGGGACTTTGACCTCAGTATGTATTGTGCAAGATACATTTAACTCCGTGCACTTTGCATTACAGGTAAGTAGTAAAATAAAGAGGCAGAGGTGAGTTTAATAAAAAAAAAACATTTCACCATATTTACACTTTTACAAATAATCATCTGCTAAAAACGTGTAACATTTATTAATTTTCAGATTCAAAACAGTGTTATAAAGGAGCACTGAGCCGCCGGGCTGCCCAATACATTTCTCACTCAAGTAAATTTGAAGTTGAGCACCTCTGTGATTTGATTCAGGTACCCAAGTAATTGGAGGACTTTTACTTTTATTTGAGTAACATTTGTAACATTTGTTCTGCGGAATCTCAATTTTTACTCAAGTACAGGATGTGTGATCTTTGTCCACTTCTGGCGATGCCTTTGTGGTCACTGTGCACAGTGTGTTTAGAGGAATCTTTGAGTTCTCAGGGAACTTTTTTGTCCGTTAAAGAAAAAAGTAATTTTTTTACATCATCTTTTTTTGTTTGTTTGTTTGTTTGTGTCATTCACATTAACATCTTTACTTTTATTTCTGTAGTGAGATTTTTAAGATTGGAGAAGATGTTCCACTAGAGGGCAGCAGCACACATTTTTTAAACACTGATGTAGTGTGGAAAGTCAATTAAAAAGCAAAACATTTCATATTGTTTTTGTTTACAGATAGTGTAGCATTTCTTTTTTTAATTTATTGCATATCAGTAGACGACTATGTTTAGATTAAAACAAACAAACACAAAAAATCATGTTCTGGGTAGGAAGGAGATTCACACGTAAAGATTTCACAAATTAATGAACGTTATCTTCTCTCGTGTTGATCAACATTTAATCCATTCAGTAAATAATCTGTAAAACAGTAGAGTGAATATTTATTAAAGATTTACTGATGAGCCGCACTGTCACTTTCGTAAGAAGCTCAGACGGAAAAATAAAATCTGCAGTTTTCCAGGACAGGAGAGTTGTGATGCTGAGACAGAAAATGATGTGTTGATCAGGATCAGCTTCATCATGGGTTAGTCTGAACTCTATTCAGTGTTATTCATGTATTTGTATTTGATTTGTGCGTTTTTTTTTTCACTCATGCTTTCCGACACAAGCAGCTTTGATTTTCTGATTATTATTATTATTCCAAGAAAAGCGACCTTCCCACAAAGTCGCACCTTTTTCCCCCGCTTTCTGATATTTCTTTTACAGTTTTCATGTATTCTGGTAAATCTTCTATTCTCTGGGGACAAATGAATGTGTTCAAAAATAGAGATCACTGGAGTATCGATTTTTAAATTATGAGTGTGGTGTATATGATTACTGTACTGTGTGTTTGATATGTACACCAGATAGTTTAATAGAACTGGATGTGTGAGAGGATAAAACAGAGTAGGGTGGTTAGCTGTTACTATCATGAGTAGACACTCTACCCTTGAGTTACATTTTATAATCAGTTACAAAGTATAATCTTAAATATATTTGGAATAACCTAGTATCACATCCATCATCACACAGCTAATGTACGGGAACTAAAATTAGTCATGATGTCAGTAGTTGTCCAGCAAACCAGCCTTTTGCAGCAGTTTAAACCGTCTAAATTATCTAAAAATATACAACAAAAAAAGACACTCGATTATTTTCACGTTATTTGTTTAAATAAATGAGAGAACAACCGTCAAAATCCTCGTTCGCCCTCTCGGCGTTAGGTAGTGAGTGACGTCATGACCGGGGGAACCTAGGGAAACTTAAATCCTGGGACACCTGGTTTGTTTCCCGCCTCGTGTCTGTGCATGTTTGCATGTTCTCCTTGTGCTTGGTGGGTTTCCTCCCACAGTCCAAAGACAAAGATTAGGTGAACTGACGTTCCCAGAATGTCTGTAGTTTGTGTCTAAGAGTGTGTGCTATGAGATGGATTGGCACCCTGCCCGGGGTGTTACCCTGCCTCATGCCACAAGTCTCATGTGATAAGCTGCAGGCCCCCCGTGTCCCTGTACACAGGATAAAGAGGTATAGATGAAGAGTGAGTTCATGTTACTTAAAATATGACATATTGCACAGGTATATGTATTTGCTTTTGTATGTATTTATGTAGGTATGTTGTACATAACCCTCCAGAAATAGTGTATTATTAGAAAGGATTAAATAACCAAGACGTTATAAATCTAACAGCAGGTCAATAAGAATATGTTAATTTTATTGCAGTTAATTTTAAGGTTATTCAACAAAAGACAGCTTGGAGTTTTGACACCACTGGTTTGATGAAATTCCTCATTTTTATTTTATTTTGTCCCCATAGCCAGTCTTAGTGCTTCTGTGCTGGCCGGTAAGTGTTTTTCTCTTTTCATTTGAATGAATTATGTTTATTCTCTGGATTTTATACTGTTTATTGCCCAGTACTCATCAGCACATTATGTATATATGTATTAATATGATATAAACTACAGCTATTATTATTAGTAGTAGTGGTATTAGTATTGTTAATATTATTGTTATTATTATTATTATTAATTAACTGGTATACTTCTTGAGTCTGCACTTAATGGCACGTTGCACACAAATATCTGCCTCACGAACAATTTGAACAGGAGCAATTCTACGATCAGACTGTAGGAGGCTCAGCCCATAATGAGTATATAAGATGTTTCTTGTTATTAATAGTGATTAACACTAATAGTTTCACCAGTATCTAACAGTATTTTGTGCCACCTTTCTAGTTCTTTTTTAAAAGAAATATAAAAAATTGAATATTCGGGGCGTGAGGTCTATAACAATGTAGTCTTCACATCTGGTTCTTTTTGCTTTTTTCCTCACTTCCTGCTGTTTCCACCCTAACCTACTTTGTCTCCCACTGTACAGTCAACCAAAAGTTAACAACCAAATATAGATTTTCTAATTAATAAAAGATAGCCATGCAATTGGTTCATACTGATACATAACATTTATGAACATGTATGTTGCCATAAACAAAAGTTATCTCACCGGATCTGATCCTGGTTCTTCTCTCTCTAAGTAAAAAAAAAAAAAAAAAAAAACTTTTATATGTCCATTTGTAGAAAAAAAGACATCTAAAATGAGTCAGAGTTTAGCTGCCTGTTAATGTCACTGTTCACAGTTCCCTTTCGAAAGCTACACTCGATGGTGCATGAAAACGCTATGGGAACATGTCTTTGTTTTCCGGTTGTGAAGCCTGTGTGTATCAAAACGCTGAATACTTCGGCTTATAACCTCAGTCAGGTGACGTCACCCGATACGGTGCACCTACAGGTTATAAATAGGAGTGAACTGGAAACATCCTCAGATCTTTTTGTCTTCAGGACCACTTTGTGTGTGCGTGTGTGTGTGTGTGTGTGTGTGTGTGTGTGCAACAGAATCACGGTAGGAAAGAAAAACTTTACTTAGCGATAATGTCCACCCGCCTCTTGAGGATTGACCACAAGTTCTCAATGGGTTTAAGATCTGGGGAGTTTCCAGGCCATGGACCCAAAATCTCAACGTTTTGGTCCCCGAGCCACTTAGTTCTCACTTTTGCCTTATGGCTCGGTGCTCCATTGTGCTGGAAAATGCATTGTTCTTCACCAAACTGTTGTTGGATTGTTGGAAGAAGTTGCTGTTGGAGGGTGTTTTGGTGCCATTCTTTATTCATGGCTGTGTTTTTGGGCAGAATTGTGAGTGAGCCCACTCCCTTGGATGAGAAGCAACCCCATACATGAATGGTCTCAGGATGCTTTACTGTTGGCGTGACACAGGACTGATGGTAGCGTCACCTTTTCTTCTCCGGACAAGTCTTTTTCCAGATGCCCCAAACAATCGGAAAGAGGCTTCATCCGAGAATATGACTTTGCCCCAGTCCTCAGCAGTCCATTCGCCATACTTTTTGCAGAAGATCAATATGTCCCTGATGTTTTTTTGGAGAGAAGTGGCTTCTTTGCTGCCCTTCTTGACACCAGGCCATCTTCCAAAAGTCTTCGCCTCACTGTGCGTGCAGATGCGCTCACACCTGCCTGCTGCCATTCCTGAGCAGCTCTGCACTGGTGGCACTCCGATCCCGCAGCTGAATCCTCTTTAGGAGACGATCCTGGCGCTTGCTGGACTTTCTTGGACGCCCTGAAGCCTTCTTAACAAGAATTGAACCTCTTTCCTTGAAGTTCTTGATGATCCTATAAATTATTGATTTAGGTGCAATCTTAGTAGCCACATTATCCTTGCCTGTAAAGCCATTTTTATGCAAGGCAATGATGGCTGCATGCGTTTCTTTGCAGGTCACCATGGTTAACAATGAAAGAACAATGATTTCAAGCATCACCCTCCTTTTAACATGTCAAGTCTGCTATTCTAACCCAATCAACATAATGATCTCCAGCCTTGTGCTCGTCAACATTCTCACCAGGGTTAACAAGACGATTACTGAAATGATCTCAGCAGCTCCTTTAATGACAGCAATGAAATGCCCACTGACGTTCCGCAAAGTTCTGCAAGGTCCGGCAAAAAATGTAACATGTTTAAACATGTTTTTAAGGCGGCTTAAACATATTACATTTTTCGCGCAGAAAGATGGAAACGTAATCACAGCGCCAAAACCCACAGTGAATCATGAAGAACTGTACTTCCAGCTAACTGTTTGCGCCTCCTTCCGCTTTGTGGGTGACGTAAGCGCTTCTTCTTCGTTGGCATTTACTGGCGGCTTGCACCTGAAAGCGCGCTGTGTCACAAGCTTGCTGTCAACAAATAATTGTGCAAAAACAAACTGCAAGCTTTTAGAATTAATTAAAAGAAGCTTTGAGGCAGAAGATTTTGCCTTGATCATTTCTTGTAATCGAATTACTCGAGGAGTCGTTCCAGCGCTATTCATAACATTTGCATATTTTTTTTGTGGTTACCTGGATCTTGTAGTCTAGAGTTTTTACTTCAAAATGATGTGATAATCATCTTGATCACTCATTCACAGAAAACAATATATTCATTTACATTTTCTAAGACACGTTTTGTTTAGAAAGGCTGTATGCAAGGAGTCGTGAATGATCATGAATAATGCTGTAATTCACACCAGAGAAGACAAAGACCCGAATAATGATTTGCATAACGAGCCTTTCAGTCAGGTATGTGACAGAGGGAAATGCTAAAAGAAAATAATTTCAGGAAAAAAAACATTTTGTTTGTAGTTTATTTAGAATATAGTTAACTGACAGGCAAAATAACTCACTTCCATCCTATACATAACCTACTCACTTACATAGTGCAAAATAAATGTTCAGGATTGAGTGTAGAGGGACAGACACAGATCATCTTATTCTCAGAAGGTAAATTTATGGCATAAATATGGCCGTGCAAAATAAAAATAAAAAAGGGGTGTTTAGTCCACTCCTACACCACAGTCATACATCTTTGTGCCACTTTCAAAAAGCAGTTCCTGTTTAACTGAAGACATAAGTGAACATTACATACCTGGCATTTCCATGTTGTTTTCTGCTTCTTACCATACACTGCTTTACACTGCACACAGACACTGTTACTAGCGGGAGCAACACTTCTGTAACCCGAGGTCAGTCCATGTGCTGGTTGTACACAGTCACAGGTATAGACAGATGCTTATTGTGTGTCCATCCACTTTAAAATGACCAGAAACCAGACCCCTTCCATCCAGAATCCAGACCCTTTGATTTCTATCAAACAGGTGGCTGATCATTTTCACTGTCACAACTGTTTATAAAAAAAGAAAGAAAAATACAACATGAGCATTAAACACAATAAAATAAACTACTGTATATCATCAACCACCATGCATAAAGACAACACAAGCTTTTGTAATGTTAAACAACAAATACAAAAAAAGCGGGAAGCTTTTTATTATTATATCTGAATATCAATAAGCTACATCAGGCAGTATTTTAGCCACCGGGAGCTAAAGTGTTTGTGCTAAATAACATTATAGATAGCAGTGTCATAAGCTAACCAAAAACTGAACCAAATAGCTACCGTAAGCTAAATTTATCCAAAACTGGGTAAAATAAATTGGAATATTTACACCACAGCTGATACTGATACTGACAAACATCACATAGCTTTAGCCACCGGGAGCTAGCATGTTTGTGCTAAGCTACATAAGGCAGTATGGTAGCCCGAATAGCAGTGTTTTCTACGTGCTACCATAAACTATGTATGTAAAAACAAAATGAGATGAGATTTATATTATCAGAACAATGATTATAGGAGACTTAATAACTCACGCATGGTAACAGCTTGCTGGATTCTCCTCCTCCGGTGGAGCAAATAACTCTTTAAAACACCCGTTCTCTGTCGGATTTTCAGTATTTTTCTGAAGAAAAGATAAACTCCGCCCACCATCCAGAACATTCTGTAGAGCTTCAGAAACCTGTATAGCACGTGACATCTTCCACACGTGCAGGAAACTCACCGAGTGTGTGTGTGTGTGTGTGTGTCTGGTTTGTGTGTCCGTGTGCAGGGGGCGTGGTTTTGTATGTAGCGTGCTTCTACAGCTGTTTTCCCTGTGAATAGCGTGTGGGCGTGTCCTGTGGGCGTGTCCTGCCTCTGGTCATGATCAGATAATGAAGTTCGACGGAAAGACTGTGCCTGTCCTCGGATTCATAGGTATAATTCATCGTTATACGAATTACATGAAATTAGAATATTTATTTTTTATTTAACTTTCTTTGTTTAGAAGTAGACCCTTTAAGCTTTAAATAGATATATTTCTCATGTCGGTTTGTGAAGTATTCACAAAGTTTCAGTTAATTTTAGTGACGGATTTCAGAAAGATATTCACGGAGACTGAGACGGCTGAAAGCGCATTCTGTTTATTTTCTTTACTTTACAAAAGCACAATGTTTTGTTCATATAGTGAGTATACATAAATAAAAGTAGACCATTTGCAGATTTAAATGATGTACTACATTTATATATATATATATGATAAAAAATGACGGAGCATTTTAAGTTCTTTTTATCGTTACCAAAAAAAAAAAAGCACTTGGACCCGCTGGCGACTCCGGTGACTCCTAAGGGTTTTAAAGAGTGAGCCGCGGCTCATTCCTGGGGCTCGCGCACGTATGAGACGGTATTTCCCCTCTCTCTCGCGCTCTCCCCGGATCAGGAATTTTTAGCATCCACTTCTCAAGTGCGCTCCGGCGCTTCTTGTGAACAGACGAAAGAGATTTCCTCCCTTGCTTCCATGGAGATAGCGTGCCGATCTGGCAGACGCGCATGAGATGGAATTCCCCCTTTCTCTCTCACTTCCCCGGATCAGGAAGTTTTAGCGTCTGCTTCTCAAGCGCGCTCCAGTGCTTTTTGTGAAGGGGCCGAAGAGATTTCTTCCCTCGCCGCATAAATAAATAAATAAATACAAAATTCCCCAACCGTTCAAAGTTAGATGACAGGTTTCTGCCGGGTGGCCAGGGGAGGGGTTTCAATGAGGGTAACTCCCCTTTTTTGGCGACCTCCATGATGCGTTAACTCTTTCATGGAATAAGCCTTATTCATCCCCTGTTTTATGATGATACCCCAGATTGAAGAGATGCTTGCGAGCTCTCTCTCTCCTGGGAGCTCATCCTCCCTGAAAAAGCTCACACTGCCCACCAAGCCGCGTAGACTAACATCTTCTTTGGTGAGGAAAGCTTTTCAGGCAGCGGGTCAGGCTGGTGCTGCCCTGCACACCATGGCGGTTTTGCAGGCATACCAGGCTCATCTGCTGAGAGTTCTAAGCACTGGCGGGTCTATCGATAGCACCAGGCCAGCCCGTGCTGTCGGCCATTCTATGGCTTCCGCGGTTGCCACGGAGAGACATTTAATCTCACGGGTATCGAGGTCAGGGATCGCGTTTTTCTCCTTGATGCCCCCCCCCCCCTCTCGCCTTCCGGCCTCTTTGGCGACGCTGTAAACACCACCGCCACTAGGTTTTGGGAGGTGAAGCTCTACGAGCAGACCTTTGTGAGGTTTCTCCCCTGCCATGCTTAGGAGTCGGGACTGTCGGCCACCCAGTCCCAGCCAGGTCTGGTCCCCACGAGGCGCAGAAGGAGAGTGTGGTGAGCCAGCTACCCCCTTGGAGACAGGGGAGGGACTTGCCGCACTTCGCTATCTGCCTCAAAAAGAGAGAAAAAAAAAGCACCGGACCTGAGGAGCATTATCCCCGCCAAAAAGGAAGTCCTGAGCTTGACGTGCCCAGGACCATGGGGATGTCTCCCCTCAAGATGGGACGTGTAAAAATTCCAATAAGGGATAAAGACTCCTCCCTGGCACCCTTTGGGGGCCGTTGTCTAATCTCCGCCACCACTGGTGTTTCAGGAAGCAGTGGTCTCCAGCGAAATGTTAGGTGCTCGGTTCCTTCCTGCCTTGTTTCAATGCACATCGTCCTCCGCATTTTCTCTACTTCCATGAAACTGGAACGAGCGCATCTGCTGACTTGCCAATTACAGACTTTGCTGGGAAAGGGGGCCATGTTCCCCTGCCGGACAAATGAAATGGGTTGTTGCGTCCAATTTTACATCTTCTTGGGCTGAACATCAAAATCTTGACAGCCAAAATGATTGTTTCTCAAATTCAACGAGAGGTTCGGTTTGTGATGGTCAAACTGAATGACGCATATTTTCATATAGAAATATTGCCACAAGATAGGAGGTTCCTGAGGTTTGCTTTCGGGGGCGAAGCTTACCAGTATTAGGTCTTTCCATCTGGACTAGCCCTGTCACCCCACACATATAAAATGCACAGATGCAGCTCTGGCTCTATGATTCCAGGGCATCCGTATTCTGAATTGTATAGACCACTGGCTGATCCTGGCTCAATCTTAATAGCTAGCGCTTTGACATCGGGATGTCGGGATTGAGACTCAACGCCATGAAAGGCATTCTCTTTCCTGTTCAGAGGACAACATATTTGGGTGTCACATGGGATTAGATCACAAGGCGGGCACAGCTGTTTCCCGCTCGTGTCAAACCCATCCTCCAACACCCTGAAGGAAATCAAGCTAGGCCAGAAAGTGACTCTTCATCACTTTCAAAGACCTTTAGGTCTCATAGCAGCTGCGTCCACGGTGATACCTTTGGGCCTTCTGCACATGAGAGCATTTTCAGTTGTGGCTAAGAGCCAGGGGATTTCACTCAAGGGCCAATCCCCAGAGGCTAATAAGGGTTACGCACCGGGGGCTTCATACCCTTTCTATGTGGTTCAGACCCCGGTTTCTGACTTTGGGTCCCACTTTAGGTCTGTCTTGTCGTCGCAAGATGCCAACGATAGACGCATCCCTCTGGTGTGCGGTCTTGGATGGCCATCCAGCACAAGGGAGTTGAGAAGGTCATCTTCTCGCATGGCACACCAATTGCCTCGAAATGATGGCTCTGTTTCTGGCCCTGAAACACTTCCTCCAGCAGTTGAGAGGCTACCATGTCCTAGTGCGGGTGGACAACAGTGATGGTAGCGGGTGGTAGTCTCATACATAAATTGCCAGGGTGGACTGCGCTCGTGTCGCTTGAACAAGCTAGCGCACCAGGTTCTGCTTTGGGCACAGGACAAGTTCCTGTCCCTCAGGGTGATTTACATTCCGGGGGACACATGAATGTAGGAGCGGACTTGCTATCCAGACAAGCTGTGACACATGAAAATGGGAATGGAAACTCCACCCCGAAGTAGTCAGTCAAATCTGGGAAAGATTTTATGTAGCAGAGGTGGACTGCTTCACCTCGCAAGAGGCAGCACAATGTCCCCTTTACTACTCTGACTCCTCGCGAGTCACGCGACCTATCTTCTGAAGGTTCTATTCTCGACCATGCACCCAGTCGTTCTCGAAGCCTACTGTCCTCCGCCTTTCACAGCTCCGGAGCAGGACTTTACTTACTGTGTCAGATTTACGTCACTGCATTAGCCAGTGGCGTAAGTCAGAGCAGCTTTTCATTTGCTGTGGGGGCCGCAACCGGGGGGGCGGCCGCCACTAGACAGACATTATCACACTGGGTGAGAGATGCTATTGCCCTAGCCTATGAGGCGTGTGGTCACACTTCGCCTCTGGGAATCAGGGCTCACTCAACCAGGGGGATTGCCTCATCAATTGCTCTGGCAAGAGGTGTCCCGATGCATCAGGTGTGTCAAGGCTGGTCCTTTCCGCACACTTTTGTCAGATTTGATAGTCAATGTTAATTTGAATGTCAAGTTGAATGTCAATGCTATTCCGGGCTCGCGGATCCTTGAGTCAGGATCCCAGAGCTAGGTCTGAGACCTCCTTGGCTATTGTGCGCACATGCTACACAACCTGGGGGTCCAGACACTTGCAGTGCGGCAGCATTGGTATTCTCGTTCCCATAGCGTTTTCACGCAGCATCGAGTGTAGCTTTTGAAAGGGAACATCTCGGGTTACCCTGTAACCCTGTTCCCTGATGAAGCAGGAACGCGAGGCTGCGCTTCAGTGCCACACTACTGGCGTGCCTGGACGTCCTTCAGACAAAATTGACCTGAGGATGTTTCAGGTTCACTCCTAATTATAACCTGCAGGTGCACCTTATCGGGTGACGTCACCTGACTGAGGTTATAATTTGAAGTATTCGGCGTTTTGATACACACAGGCTTCACAACCGGAGAACAAATAGATGTTCCCATAGCGTTTTCATGCAGCATCTCGTTCCCGCTTTATCAGGGAACAGGGTTACAGCTAAGTAACCTGAGATGATCTACCCTAATCTAAAGATTTGGGCATGAAGGCCAAATTCTATCAGGACAAGAAATGAACTATAATGGGCTTGACTGTGCTATATTTTCATCGTGTGACCCAGCCGCACTTATAGACACCCAAGTCACCTTCCAAAATTTAATCAAGCAATAAATAAATAACATCAAGTGGTAAATATCAGTGAAACAATATTAGATAAAAGAATTCACAGATTCATAATTAAAAAATCACATAGTCATAGTCACGTCATGACCTGTAACTGTTGGTCATATCACTAAGCAGTTTGAACAGTAAATGTGGAGTGCTAAAATGATGCATGATTTTTTTTTTTATCATTGTCTTTACGGGAGCTAAGATTATATTTCTCACAATTGGCTATATATCTAAAACTATGCAGTACAAACAGTGAGACAGCTGGTCAGTAAAGCTCTCCATCATTCCAACTGTAGAAGGAAGTGATCAAAGGAAGGGACAAACACTTCTCTATGTATTTCCTTCCCTGACCACACGGCCACATTCCAGGATAACAATCAGGCTCAGGTTTGGACAGTAAAAATATTTCTTGGATCATGAACACAATATTGCATTAATATAGCCATTTATACTAAATGTATCACAACACAATCTCAATGAACCAACGTGATTTCGTGAAAACTTAGACCCAACTCCATTGCACTGATCCAATGCAATCTTCATTAAAATCAAATAATGTACATTAAATTACATACAGTAAGTCAAACGTAACTATTTTACCTAATGACATTCTTTTAGAGTAAAATATATCATGTTCACAGAATATTTATTTATTTATTTATTTATTTATTTATTTATGCACCTGAAGGAAAATTACCCAGTGTTGTTATGGAAGGGGAGTCTCCTTCCAAACATTAACTTCCTCCCCACCCATCTTTCTCGCGTCCATTCCTTCACATGCGCATGTAAGTATTAATTGTTTGCTCTCTCCTGTACAGTTTATATTAATATTTAGTGCTGTATTATTTTTGTATAATTAAGGCTTTTTGATACTTTGTTTTATATTTTGTGATATGAACAAAATAAATCAAAAGTTAAATATAGTTCAGAGTGAGGGGGGACGGATTAATTCTATTTCCTTGTACTCCTGTGGAAAAAAGGAATGAATTGGACTTGGAGTAGTAATTTTGTGGTGCTGGTTGTTTGACAAAGCAATGTATGTGTGTTACAAGCCCTAATGGCATTCATCATTCGAGTACTACTCGGTGCATTGGCTTTGTTGCTGTAAACAAACCTACAAACAGGATAAGGATTTCATCATTATTTTGAAGTCATCTTTTCAACATTGTAATTGGGTCATTCATGTTATCCCAACATCATAAAGTCAAATTGGTCCAACATCACTAAGACATGTCAAAGTACTTAATGCCAACAGTGTCCAATAATGTTGCTGAATTATAATTACCACAATGTTTTTAACTACAAAACACTCGGCTAGAATACACTCCTGGCAACATTTCCCATATTTCCATTCATAAAGGTTTCATTTTTGTCCAGAAGAAGAATTGTTGTCCAAAGTAAAGTGTACTTGCTGGTCACCAAGGGCAGGTACACCATGCAAGACCTTGCCCTGATGAACTGATATATGCATCATGCTAATATATGATGTTTTTTTTTTACATTGCATATAGTGTACAACTGTACACATACTTTTAACATCTCTGGTGTACTTTAATTTCATAGTTAATTCTTCTTGCTGGCCTCAGAGTTAACTTCAAGTGGTGACGTCATTCACACTCTGTACGAGAAAAAAAGTGTAAAGTTAAAGTCACAGCACGCTAACACGCATTTCTGTACTCGCAATGTTTTAAATCGAAATATTCATTTCTCTAAAGCTGCATGGTGAATGTCTGTTGTAGTAAGTAGCTCTTAAAGTGTGATTTAGCAGGTGGGGAACCCTAAAACCCAGTGTAGTGGTGCTGTGGCGAAAAATAACTTCCCTCAAAATAACTCAAAATATCGAATTGAAAGCCGTTGCTAGTACAGAGCTGTACAGAGGCACAGGCGCTGACTCCAATCACACTTTTTTTATGATTGCCTGTTGCATGTATAAAAACTTGCTAATATTATAATACCATATGAACATCTCTTCTTAGGCCCATTATTACTGCTGTTGATGAAACTGTTGTATATTTGTGTTTTCTGCATTCTACAATAATAACAATTAATTTAAAAATAAATTTAACACTATATAATTTAATGAATTAAGTCAGAGTTTTAAAATGAAGCCAACACGTACTCACTGAAACTCTCGAGACTGCTGTGAGTGAAAAACCACGAGGGATCAGCAGCTTGTGAAATACTCGACCCAGCCCATCTGACACCAACATGTACTGTATAAGTCATAGAGATCACACTTTCCCCCATTCTGATGTTTGATATGAACATTAGCTGAAGCTTTTGGCCTGTATCTGTATGACTGTATGCATTGTGCTTCTGGTGATTGGCTGATTGAAGAACTTCATACATGAGCAGGTTATAGAGCGTTTAAACTCTAGAATAAATTTTTTCTTTTTGCCAAAGTTATCCGTCAGTTGACTTTGACTCATTTGCCAAACCTGCAAGTTTGATTATCGAGCTAGCATGTTTAGCACCAACTACAGCCAGGTGATACTTCTATCACTCCCATTTCTCTGCTTTCTTATAATTTATTTAAAAAAAAATTTTTGATGTCCATTTACTGGAGCCAATAACGTTTGAGTCAAAATAAGATAATTATTCTTAAAACTTACATATATATCATGAGTACAAATACATGCACAGCAGATAAACACTGGGGCAAAAGGCTCAGGAATCTTTGGAAATAACTGCCAAGCAGATTATTTATTAATTTCTTTACCGAAGGTGTCAGAACGCAATTCTAGACTGTTCCGCCACATTGTAACCCCTGGTAATAAGCACTGGTAATATTTAGATAAGTTAATTTAATTATATTTTTATTTGTTAAGCATGTTTAGCAATAGATCCTGGCACATACAGTAGTAATTTTACAGAAATACGCCAGAATTATTCCATATTTCCTGGTAATGGTATGTGTGTCCTTTAACATCAAGTCCTCTACCACAAGTCCACAAGACTTTGGACATGTGCCTCATGAAAACAACAACTGACCATAACCATTTTAGAAGAATAATGTTTCATGTGTCCAGGACCTTTCCAGAAAAGCTGATCTGGCATCCTGACATGACCTCTTATTTCTTACTGACACCCTTTGTGTCCTTATTTCATTTGTCTCAGTGAGGACACTGGCTGAAAGGAAGTAACAAGAGGAGGTGTGTATTTTGACACCTTTGATATTCTGGAAGTTTGAATAGTTTTTGCTAACACGTATGCTTTCGGCTGTTTTCACACCTTAAGCATTGTACTTGCAGCAAAAATAGTTTTACCGAGAACTGGTCACTTCAGATGCATGATAAAACCCCGTCAGCCATCACAAGCTTCATTATGAGAAGACAGCAGCAGTTAAATATGAAATTGATACCAAAATGAAAGACACCGCAAGAACCAGGATGCTGAGACTTCGTCTTAACATAATACTTGGTAAGTTCAATATTGAAATCAATACATCTGGCTTGTCATTAATATTATTTTGTAATTTTAACATTTTATCCACACACAGTGAGTATGTGCTTAGATAAGACAAGACAATACAGGGTTATTTATAAAGCAACATGTAGCACAATTTATCTTAACCAGCTGCTTGTTGATAATCTTAAAAGGTTTTCTTAATTATCTTTGGGTGATTTTAGAATTCAGATGTTTATTTTTCTATGACCACATTCTTTAATGAAAAACAACTACAAAGCATGTTTATGTTTACATAAATTACATCACAATTCCCATGCACTAATGATAACACTTCAGTCGTTTTTTTTTTCTTTCTTTTTGCTTTGATGTATTCGTTTTTATGAAGGGTGCCAATATTTCTGGATGAAACTGTACCAATTATATGCACAAGCAGAGGTCCATACAAAAATACAATAAGACAATATAAAAAAGTAGTTATACATGTTGTGAATTTGTAACATTTTCGTTACAGTCACATTATAGTTTTAACAGTATTGTGTATCAGAAGCACAAAGCTTTTGCCCGAGCAAACTTGTTCATACACAAGGGTTGAAGAAAAGTTTACTGTTTCAGTTATGACTAAATTGCAGGTACAATCTATAGTCAGGACCATAAATTCTAGAACAAAGACAAGTTTTTGGCATTTGGCTTCTGTACACCAACACATTGAATTTGCACTGAAACTCATGACTCACGACTTTCAGATTAATTTCAAGGGGTTTGACAAAAGTGTGGCTTTAACCATTCAGTAATTACAGCTATTTCATTCATTTGCATGCACACACCCATTTTGGAGGGAAGGCAGCTGCAGTAAAGGCCAAGCAAAGCATCTTGAGGGAGTTAACTCAACAACTGGTCATGTCCGTGGGTTCCAGACATCAGGCATCACTGACTGTAAAGGAATTTCATCCAAATATTAAATTGTTCAATATTAAATATATAATTTGTTCCATTATTTATGAACCCACCAAAGAGGGTGTGTGCAAGAAAATGGATGGAATTTCCTGAACCGTTAATGCCACGCTTTTGTCAAACCCCCCTGAAAACTGAAATCTGAAAGTCTTGTCTTCTCTCACATCTTACGAGTTTCATGTCGAATCCAGTGTGGTGGTGTACAGAGACCAAATGATAAAAAAGTATATTTGTTGCAAAGTTCATGGACCTGACTGTAATATATTCAAATATAGCGGAGGCTTATTAGTATTACAATTTAATTGATGATTTTTAGACAAAAACAAGGCGTTCACATTTTACATCACTGGTTTAATATAATCCTCCCTCTCTATTTTCTCTCTGTAGTCAGTGTCCTGAGAGCCTCTCTGCTGACTGGTAAGTGTCATTTTCATTGATATAACCAGATAGAATAAAGGTGCATTAGACAGGATTTAGTGAAAAGTAGTCAAGATCAGTTATTTAACACAGTAAAGCAGGTAGATTCAAAGTTTTAACTTTTTTTTTTTTATGTCCTTGTGCGAGCATGCACAACACTCCACATCCAGAGCCTGGCAGAGTTTTTATAGTTAGCATTAGCATAGCCTGTCATAACATCACTTTTGGACTATTCGGATTGTCGTATATTTTTTTGTTTTTTACTCTGTGCGTGCATGTATACATGAGACATTTCCCTTATTCTGATAATAATAAAAATGATAAACTCATATGATATAACATATATATTAGCTGATAAACACAATGCACCATGTATGAATGGAAATTCAGATTTTTTTCCCCAATTAACCAAGCAGCCCTACCTGAAACATTGCATTTTAGGAAACTCATCAAATATGTAATTTTCTCTGCGAAAACCCAGCTAAAGTCAGCTAGTCTTTTTTTGTGAACCTCTTTTTTCTACATGAAATCATTCTATGTATTATTTCCCCAAGTGTACGTCATGTTTACACTCAAATAAAATGTATTCTTAATATGTTGCAATATGTTGCTTTGCACTTTTACTCATGATAGAAGTTCATACTGTCTTGCACATACTTGCACTTGTGCATTTTATGCTTAAATATCATTTTTAGATGTGTGTAGTCTCATGTAGTTCTGTGTTGTTTTTACAGTATGTAGCATCGCGGTCCTGGAATAACAGAGTTTTATTTCATGTACTGTACCTACTGTCTTTAACTTGACTTTGACACCGACTTCGTGGTGGTAAAGTTTAGCACCTCTGTTTTCACCCAGAAGGCCAGAAACAACTAGTGAGAGCTTCCTGTCTGGTAGAAATTTCAACAACCTCGCTGGCCACAGCAAAGACAAAAGAATCACTTATACAACATTAACATTTCTTATACATTCTCTAACCTAACGTTAACCTCAAGCTGGAGGATGTCTTTGATAATTCCCTTCATGAGCTCCAGCCACTTCTCTTTAGAGAAATGTTATTGTGAGTTTATTCCCGACTTTCTGCATGTTAGTATTACAAAAAATCATGATAATGAAGCAGGCTGAGACAAATCTTAGTATTTCATATATATCTACCCAAAGTGGTCTAAAGTGTTTGTTAAACTGATTAATTTAGTTATTATGAGAGGTGAGTTTTGTATAATTAATGGTCTGTGTGAATTGTCAGCATGGTGGAGTCGTGTGATGCTTGTTTAGTTCGAAGCCCACTCACACGGCCAGTTCAAGTCTGGTGTGAGCTTGAAAAGCGTGATGTGTGCAACACACTATCAGGAAGCTTTAACAGCCAACTGTTCACACACAAGTTTTATATAAAATAAATCAGACTTTCTACTGCACTTAATTACTGCAAAATCTGTTGTGCATCCAGAACAATAAACTGAATGATTGTGATTGATCAGCAGGGCCGGCTTTAAAATTAATAAAGTGTTTATAATGCAGTCGGAAGCACATCTAGAGACACTGTAAGATGTAAAAATACATCTTTGATTGGCTAGGTCGACCAAATAAAGGCCGATGCTAGACTGTGAAGGTGGGACTTGAACTGCTTGTTCTATGAGAATTGGGGTGAACTGGAAAGACACCAGTGGTTGAATGCTACTCTTTTTTTTTTTGGATTTCTCCCTAATTTAGTCGTGTCCAATTCCTCCCCGTCACTAGGGGGCTCCCACATTAAGGCTACTACTACCACTCAGCCGGGAGGGCCGAAGACTATCACGTGTTTCCTCCAAACCACGTGACGCCAGCCGACCGCATCTTTTCAAACTGCTCGCTCGCGCACCGTTGGGGGCGGAGTCACACACTCGGAGGACAGCGCTATCCGCTCCCTCCGCTGCACGAGCTCACAGACGCCCCTGACTGGCTGTAGAGTCGTGATTAATGTGAGAGCACTAAGTACCTCTCATCCCTCCCCTCTGAGAGAGCTCGGCCAGTCAGCTCTCTCTAGACCTCCGGCTATGAGAGGTTACAGCACCACCCGGGATTCGAATCTCCGGATGATAGGGCGAGCGCTTTAACCACTGCGCCACTCGGAGGCCCGTTGAATGCTACTCTTGAATCGTTGTGTGTTTTTTGTTTTTTATGATTTCATCCCTGAAGTCTTGAACTTGTAATTCGACTGACAAATCATCATCAATCCTTTTGTTACGGTCTCTGATAGCCTTTGCAGCCCAAAAAATACAAATAAATGAGGGGACGTAGAAAATCAAGCTTTCACCCAACTGATAATTTTAATAAATCAAAAAGTGTACATAAACTTAAAGAAAGCAATTTTCAAAGTTCGAATCAAATAAACTACACAAAAAGGACAAAAGAATCAAAGTTAAATTCAAACCAACAGACCCCAACAGGAAGACCTTAAAACAAACAAACCTTTAAAACAACTCCCCTAAACTCCCCTAGACAAGACAATGGGGAAACATGTATAGGGATGGACCAGACCCTTTCTAAACACATAGGGGAACCACAAGATCATAAACTAAACACAACCAAACGAACAAACAAGGCCATTTAAATAACTAATAAATTAAAATTTAGAAAAGGAAAGAAATCAAAACCATACAGTATATATATTACATCTACACAAACATAAAATGCCACACAAGGTCTTTTTCTCATTTGCATAAATTCCCCCCAGATTTTATTGTATGGATTTGCAACTTATATATTTGTATATAATTGTATACAGTTGTCTTTGTGTTTACGTCTTGTGCACTGATCAGTAAGCTCTAGTGGAGGCTTTTAATCATGTTGATCCATTTCTGGTGGAATTTTAAGAAGCAGTTGATTAGTGCTGTAATCTTTAAAGAGCTTTCGTCTAACCCTAGTGACAGACCCGGAGTGTCTGAAGAATTCTTTTTCTTTCTGCCAGTTCCTATTCTTTCTCTATCCCTCTGTTTGAAGTGGTTTCATAACAATATATTCTAATACAAAAAATATAAAATATATTTGTCATATGTAAGTAGTTTAAAAATACTAAGAAACTGTTATCATAGAGTAAAATATTAAATACCCCAATAGAGTCATGTTTATTATTCATTATATGAAAATAAAATCCTGGCTACAAAACAGTATAGAGATTCATTATCAATAATTAATATAGTATGCATTTTGCTGTTTGTCTTAGATGGCGCTAACATACGACTTGTTGGTGGCAGTAACTCCTGCTCTGGTAGAGTGGAAGTCTATTATAATAAACAGTGGGGAACAGTGTGTGATGATGGCTGGGACCTGAATGATGCACAGGTGGTGTGTAGACAGCTTGGGTGTGGTGATGCTGTCAGCGCTCATCAAATTGCCGCCTTTGGTCAGGGAAGTGGCCCAATATGGATGGATAATGTTGGATGTTCTAGAAGTGAAAGCAGCATCACACAGTGCACCCATAATGGATTTGGATCACACGACTGTAACCATGGTGAAGATGCTGGTGTTACTTGCTCAGGTACAGAAAACTATTAAAGTATAAACTTGTCATCTTTATGTGTGTGTGTGTTTGTGTGTGTGTTTGTGTGTCCGTTCTCATTGTTTAAAAAAAAACAGAGCAATAATTTTGTTAATATTTTTAGAGATTTTAGTAAATGATAATCAAATGAATTGAACACTGCTTTTGAGAACTTGAAGCTCCAAATTCCAAATGTGTTGAGGTTGGCTGAGTGTTATTTTGACATCTATATAGATTATATATAATAACTGAACTACTTGAAATGTTGTGTTAAAAAAAAAAAACGAGGAAAAAAGATGTTGTTTTCTCTTGTCAACTGCTGTAGATAATAAGCACGGTCACATGGGGACATGATGTACAGTAGGATTAATGTCACTAGGTATTTTATTGTTCTTATATTATAACTATTTGGCAACATTTTTAATTGTTAAAGGAAAGTAAAATTTACATAAATTTAGTTTATTACGCTTAATACTGCGGATTGTCTGTAATGTACATTATCTGGAAAAAAAAGTTGCCATTTCAGAAGGGTCAAATTATTGGCCTCATTATTGAGCTGAGGACTAGTGCTGTACTGTAAACTTTGTGGAGGAAATGTAGTCGGAAAAGAATTATGAATGGAGATCACTTAAATACTTGGTGATTTAGGAGCAGTGGTAGCTCAGAGGCTAAGGCACTGAGTTACTGATCTGAAGGTTGGTGGTTCAAGCCCCTGCTCCACTAGGTTGCCATTGTGCAGCCCTTGAGCAAGGCCCTTAACCCTATCTGCTCCAGGGGCACTGTATCAGGGCGGAAAACGGACAGTGAAAGTAAACATTTCCATAAGCACAATGTGATGAAAACTCACAGCTAAACAGCTAGTTAGCTGTGTGGCCATAAGAAAAGCTAATGCTAGTCAAAATAATCTGAAAAAAAAAAAAAAACACACTTAGATTTGATAATTTTGATCCATAAACATTTCCTCATATTCCATAAACATTTCCATAATTTTCTTTTGATTCTGTAAAGCTGCTTTGTGGCAATGAACATTCTTAAAAGCACTATACAAATAAATTTGATTTCAATTCAATTTGATAAAGAAAAAAAAATGCAGCCTTTGGAACAATAGAAAAAGATCAGGGTGAGAAGGGAAGCGCATGAAGCGATGCTCCCATCATGCATAGTGTCCACCGTACAAGCCTCTGGAGACAGTGTTATGATCTGGGGTTGCTTCAGTCGCTCAGGTCGAGACTCAGCAACGTCATGTGGCGATAAAATGAAGTCAGCTGATGACCTGGATGTACTTCAGATTGAGTAAGTGTGGTTCTGAAAACACAAGGAATCTTCACAAATGAATTCACCACCACACTGCGCACCATAATCAAAGCTCAAGGCGTTCATTTAAATATCTGAATATGTGACTTTCTTTTGACCAGGCAGGTTATGTCATAGAAGCTATGTACAGGGGTTCCATCACCAAAATCCAACCCATTAATCCATTTTGATCTGTACTTAGAAAAGCAACATTGCAAATTCTTTTATTGTAGATACCTAGCACATATTTGACTGTTCAGAGTTTGGACATTCACATAGAATATGCATAGGCTAAACTCAACTGATTTTTTAAAAATATTACTTCTCTTTACTTCTCATGAGCAAACTGGGAGACAAATAAATCATTAATTAAATCTCATTAACTTTTATATAACAAATCAGGCCATTATGCAATCAGGCTGGTGAATGGTACGAGTAACTGTTGTGGTCGAGTGGAGATCCAGCACGAAGCCCAGTGGGGAACAGTGTGTGATGATGCCTGGGACTTAAAGGATGCAGAGGTGGTGTGTCGACAGCTTGGATGTAGTAAAGCAGTCAGCGCTCCTCATAATGCCCGCTTTGGTCAGGGAAGTGAACCAACCTGGCTGGATGATGTTCAGTGTAAAGGAACTGAGAGCTACATAGATCAGTGCTCACACACAGGATTTGGAGTAGAGGACTGTGGACATGGTGAAGATGCTGGAGTTGTGTGCTTACGTAAGTTGTTATAATCAAAATTCTGCATTAAGTGAACAGAATTACATAGAAATAAAAAATATTTTTTCTTCTAAGATTTGCAGACTCCCACACTGACTCGGATCTCCCCAAACTCTGTGGTCTCACCTGGAGAAGTCCTTCAGTTCAGATGTTCCACACCCAGCACAACATGCATCTCTGTAGACTTCAGTTTGTATAAAACTGGGACATTAATAAAGAAGCAAACTGCAGAGACTACAACAACATTTACTCTGACTGTAGATGAATCACATCAGGGCCAGTACACCTGTGACTACACATACAGAGACAGTGCCTCCACATCATCCAGGAGCAGCTCCATTACCATCACTGTGGGTAAGTGACATTTTCTGGACATTTTACTTGCACCTCTGTTTGCAATCTAGTTTTGTAATTTTTTATAGTTAATTTTAAATAAGACTCACACATTTTTATTTGAAGTTCCTAAAAAAAAAAAAAAAAACACTGCATGTGGTTTCCAGTGAACCTGCAGCAGCCCAATATCTCCTTCAGTGCTGCTGATGGACCAGAAGTGACAAGAGGTTACAGCTTCTCCATCATCTGCTCCACTGAACCTCAGTATCCAGGTGGTTCCTTCAACTTGGAGCTCAGTGGATCCAACATCACCAGGACTCAATCAGCTGTTAACCACTCAGCTGTCTTCCTTTTTCCTGAGGCAGATTTTGTCCATCAAGGAAACTACAGCTGTACTTATGAAGTTAACGTGTCTTCACGCTCCTTTACCTCCACCACTGAACCTCTGTTCATCACTGTGAAACGTACAGTAATATAAACTAGTTCTGTTATTGTGTGTGTTATGCAGTTTATTGTTTAATGATGATGATGATGATGATGATTTGTCTCTCAGCATATCTGACTCCCTACATCGGTGCTGGAGGAACCGCAGGACTTCTTCTCATCTTAGTTCTAATCATTTGCTTTGTGAAAAGACGGAACTCTCAGGTGGATAAGAAGAGAGATACACAATGTGAGTTTCAAAAGTCATAAATGTTTCACTATATTAAATAACATCTGTTTTCAGACAGAACTACTCTAATGTGGTTTTATACTACATCACTGTTAGATTTTTAAAACTGATTTTCTTTATAGTAGTGCAGCTACAAATCACAGGTTTATATTTACAAGCTCGTGGTAATTTGTTACTGCGTTTATAGTAACCACCTACTCAGAAGCTTTTATACGGATCACGCAAAATGTAAATTGATGTATTGATATTTCTTAAAGAAGTCTGCAGTATCAGCTCATTTTAAAACCCAGAGGTAGAGATATAACTGTTTTAGCACAAGACCTATGGTTTGATTTTAGTTATCTGTATTTAATTTTTTTTTTAATTGAAAGTAGATTTTTATCTGCCTATAGAATTAAATAAATAAACAAAATCAGAATAGAATTAGATAGAATTCAAACTGTAAACTTGTGTGTATTTTGACAAATAATTTGTACTGTAGGTGACAGAAACACATATCAGAATCCACAAGGAGAGATTGACACCGATGACGAAGCTGATTATGAAAACGAAGAAACAATTTTCCAACAAAAGAATTCAGAGGACTTGGATGACGTCTACGCTAACGTTGATGCTGATGAGCAAAGAAGGGCTGTGGACAATGACTATGAGGGTGATGAGGACGTTTATGCAAACTGTGTAGAATAGTTTGGGGAACTAAACAATTATTCAAGCAAGCACGCTTAAATTGGATAACCTTAGATTGTAAAAATAACCTCAGTATTACCCCTTTTTATTTTCAAGACTTAGCAATATTAAATATTTTATTTGTATTTGTTTTCATTAAACATTGAAAGGCATAAAAAAATTAAATGATCAGTCAGTGTATAGTATGTAAATTAATAACAAATGTAAAAAATTGAAAATAACTATAGAGTCTCCTGAAATGTAATGTTTATTTTTTATTAAATGATCATGCAAAGTCTGTGCACATTTTTTAAAATGTAATTCATTTTACCTTATAAGGCTTATTTGTCAGGCCAAAGTGAAGAAGACGTAAGAGTAAGTACAAATATATCAATATAAATTTAAAAAAAGGTTTGGTCTGTACATTTCTCAGAACTCACTCTTTCAATTATATATAAAATGTCTTTTTATATATGGGGTGGTGGGGGGAACCATTGGTGAAGTGATGAATGGTTTGAGCTGGAAGGTGTGAAATACCGGATGGATCCGGAGCGCCGCAGGCAGCTGGAGCCGGTAGGTGACAGGATTGATACGGAGGGTGATGCGGTATGGACCGATGAACCTGTGTGATAGCTTTTTGGATTCCGTGTGAAGGTGAAGGTTTCTGGTTGAAAGTCATACTTTGTCACCTACATTGTACAATTGTCCCGGCGGGTGTCGACGGCGATGTTGAGTGGCGTAGCGGTTGTTGGCCTGTTGGATGGCGGCGTTTGCTTGGTTCCACAGCCGTCGACACCGGCAAACCAACTGTTGGGCTGACGGCACCTCAACCTCCGGTTCTTAATGATCGAACATCGAAGGTTGGAAACCGTGGCATACCTCAAATGGACTGAGATTGGTGGCTGAAGAGACATGGAGATTGTGAGATAACTCAGCCCATAGGAGGTAGCGGGCCCAGGAGAGCTGGCGATCGGCAACAAAGCATCTCAGGTAGCGCTCCAGTTGTTGGTTGGTCCGCTCCGTCTGACCGTTAGTCTGGGGATGATAACCAGAGGATAGACTACAGGTGGAATTGATCAGATGGCAGAAGGCCTTCCAGAACCGGGCGGTGAACTGGGGCCCCCTGTTCGAGACGATGTCTTTTGGGAACCCATGCAGTCGGACTACGTGTTCTGAAATCAGCTCTGCTGTTTTTCTGGCTGACGGGAGTCCGGTGAGGGCCACCAGGTGCACGGCTTTGGAGGACCGGTCGACGATGGTTAAGATGGTGTTTTTCTCTTCGGAGGCCGGCAGGCCCGTGATGAAGTCGACGGCAATGCTTCTGGTCTGGACCTCGTTGAGAGAGAACAGCCCCGGCGCCCACATCCGAAGCGTCCACCTCCACAACGAATGGTTTACTTGCGTCTGGGTGCAGTAGAATTGGGGCGTTGGTGAACCGGTGGCATAGGTCATGAAAGGCGGTGATGGCAGCAGGGTTGAGGCTGAAGTGATGAGAAGAGTGTCGAGTCAGAGCGGTTAAAGGGGCGGCAACCGTACTGTAGTCCCGGATAAAGCGACGATAGAAGTTCGCAAACCCGAGAAACTGACGAGATGACAAAACCCAGGAACGTGGTGGAGCGCTCGTGAAAGGCGCATTTTTCCAACTTACAGTACAGTTGGTGGGCGAGTAATCTCTTAAGGACCACTCTGACATGCTGGGTGTGTTCCTCGGCGGTGCGTGAATAAATAAGTATATCATCCAGGTAAACGAACACCCACCGCCCTAGCATGTCCCTAAGGACATCATTGATGAACTGTTGGAAGGCGGCGGGTGCGTTGCAGAGTCCGAATGGGATGACCAAGCTCTCGTAGTGTCCAGTAAGGGTGATGAAAGCCGTCTTCCACTCATCGCCCTCTCTGATGCGCACCAAGTTGTAGGCGATCCGGAGTTCCAACTTTGTGAAAATGGTGGCACCAGAGAGAGCGTCCAGGGCTGAGTTGGTAAGAGGCAAAGGGTGTCTGTTCTTAATGGTGATGTTATTAAGCCCCCGATAATCGACACAGGGACGCAAGTCGACTCCTTTCTTCTTCACAAAGAAGAACCCCGCGGCAGCAGGCGAGGAGGAGGGCCGGATGGTGCCGTGGCGAAGGGCGTCAGAAGCATATCTCTCCATCGCATGCGTCCCAGCGGCGGAGAGGGAGTAAAGATGGCCGCGGGGGGGGGACCGAGCCCGGCTGAAGTTCGATTGTCAGGTCATAGGGGCGATGAGGAGGAAGGTGTGTGGCTCGTCTCTTGCAGAATACTTCAGCCAGGTCTTGGTAGATGACGGGGATGGCATTGGTGTCAACATCGGGTGCCTCGGACTCCCTAGAACACGTCCCAGCCGGGCCCCGCAGGCAGAGTTCGGTGCAGGTCGGCCCCCACTGCAGGATCCGGTTCTGTGTCCAGGAGATGAGGGGGTCATGTTGGAGCAGCCAGGGATGTCCGAGGATGATGGGTGGCGATGAAATGGAGGTGAGGTGAAACAGGATCCGTTCGTGATGTTGGTCGATGGCAAGGGTGAGTGGCTGAGTCTGAGTGGTGATGGGGCTGGAGGAAAGGGGCCGACCGTCGACAGATGTTATACGAACGGGCTGGGATAACGCCTCAAGTTCCACTCCCAGTTCTTTGGCAAACGAAGAGTCAATAAAGTTAACTGCGGCACCGGAATCGATGAACGCAGTACTTCCGACCCGTTTGTGGCCAAACCAGAGGTGTACTTGGACCGTGAGACGGGAATTATTGGGTGTCGTGACCGAGAGGTGGAGGGGGCCCGGTGAACTTCCCCGTTTGCTCACCGGGCCTGAGCATTTCCTGGGCGAAGTGGACAGAGGGCCCTGTGGTGCGCCGCTGACCCACAGTAGGCGCAAAGCCCTTTTCTGAAGCGTCGTTCCCGTTCTGCAGCGGTCAAGGAGGCGCGTCCTAGTTGCATGGGTTCCCCAGCTCCGGTGTTAACCACGGCGGGTGCCATGGCAGTGGTGGTGAAGGAGGGACGAATCTCAGGAACCGGGGCGTGAGGGTATGAAGGTGATGTAGTGGGTGGCAGGGTCCGGGGGCTGGCCTCGGACGAGAGAGCAGGCGCTGGTCAATGCGAAGGGCGAGCTGAATCAGTCCTTCCAGCGTGGCGGGAATCTCTCGCCCGGCAAGTTCATCTTTAAACCGTGAGGCCAGTCCCTCGTTGTAGGCCGTCCGGAGGGCGGCGTCTCCCCAGGTGGTCTGCACGGCTAGAGTTCGAAAGTCCGCTGTGTAGCGACTCACGGACGACCCTCCCTGCCGCAGATGATATAATTTGGTGTCGGTCTCCACCTCAGCAGCAGGATGTTCAAATGTTAGTTTCAGTTGATGGGTGAACTCTCCGTATGAGTAGGCCGTGTCTGAATCTGATCTGAGGACCGCCGTGGCCCACTCAGCTGCCTGCTCGGATAGCAACGAAACGAGAAGCGCAACACGCAGTCGGTCTGTGGAGTATTTGGTGGAATTAAACCAAACACAAGATCCAATGCGGTTAGAAAGACACTGCACCTCCCATCTGTGCCATCCCACTTATCCGGTAGAGCTATGAAAACATCAGAAGGGGGGTGGGGTGGCGGTGCCGCAGCCACAGCGATGGGCGTGGCAACAACCAAGTAAGCAGCCGCCCCACGGAGGGCCGCGTTCTCCTGCCGTAGCTCCGCCACCTCGCGGCGCAAAGCCGCGACGTCTTGGAGGTCCTTTTGGAGAGAGACAACTTCTCCACGGAGCTTATTGATCAGCTCGGCATGCTGGTCAACCACATCACAGAGGCGAGCAAACTCCGCTGGGTTTACTACTTTTGGCTCAGTCATTCTTTCACGAGCTATCGGAGGGTAAGCACAGAAGCCTTAGCAGTTAGCCCGTGTAGCGTGGATGGTAAACCCAAACACGGAAGCAACGTGAGTAGGCAGGATAACCACGCAATTTATCTAAGAACGCTCTTACACGAAGAGCTAGGATCTACAAAAATAAATCCACGTTCTAGCAACACACACTCAATTAAAGAAGCAACTCAAATAGGTGAGTACTCACAGAATAGTCGGCAAAGCATCAGACAAGGCATGGGCGAACTCAATGACTGAGCAATGTGAAGCGCCATTTTGTCTCCTTTTATGCTTCCTGAAAACCCGACCGTATTACTTCCGGGTCCTAGTGCCAGTCGTGTTACGAGTGTGCATGACAGTCTGTAAGAATTTACTGAAACTTTTGCAGTACTTAGAAATCTGCCTGAAGTTTAACTTGCACCATGTCGAGTAAAAGCGATGCTATGAACAGTTATGTTACGGATTTGATAATGAAATGTAAAAATAATGTACTAATGTGCTACTGTTTCAATGTAAACAAACACCTGCACCAATAGATATTAATTAGAAAAGATAAAGTGAATATTTTGACTGGGATTCGTTCATATTTTCACTTTGGCTGAAATAACAGCGCTGAAGTGGTAGAAGTGAATTTTAACACGCAGGAGTCGTTTTAAGACAAAACTTCATCTTTATCTGATCGACTTTTTCTATTTCTCATCTGTGATTCTCTCTTCGATTACCGAACAGGGAGTGTGTTTGTCTGAGCACCAAAGAAGTACAACTTAGTGTAAACAAGGCATCAGATACTCAACCTTACAGAATTTCTTTGTCTTGATTGAATTTCTTTTCTTTGTATTAATAAGTAAGACAGAGTTCTCTGTACAGAAAGACAGACAGACATGTACTGTACGTGGGCTTCAACCTGAAATAATAATATCACTGATTACATTGAAGCTCATAAGGTTATTATTAGGTCCAACTTTTCAACTATTTCTCCCACTCTTTAACCATCAATGGCAGGTACTTTAGCTAGTTTCATATAAAGCAAACTTAATAGCAAACAAATCAAACTTGTGTAGGGTTGGCTGATCTATAACTGGCTTAAAACAGACTGGACTATACTTAGAACCAGCAACTAATCAGTTCATACACACTGTAGCAATCAAGGTAAATACATAAATAAACGTATATCGTATATATCATAAATTTATGATATTGTTCTGGATTTTACTCACAGGAGTGAATTCAGACAGCTAAATGTCTTGAGGTTCTATTTATAATGTGGTGTGGATTAACAGTGTGTATCTCTAGAGTTCCAGTGACCTTGACACTGGTTGAGAGTTGTAGTTCTTGGTCACTGCATGTGTTTGTTGAGTTGCATTGATGGCATTAGCTGCTGTTGTTGGCCTGGACCTGTATAATATTATATAATATATAATATTGCATAAATATTTTTTTTTATTATGTTATGAATAAAGTCTATTTAAGCTATTTACTTTATGTACTCTCGTCTCGTTTGCAAAATTCTTTTATGAGTTTTGGATCAGAAATTAAAATTTTTTACTATTTTTTTTTAAATAGTGGGTTTTGTTGGATAAACATGCATTTAGTCTTATTACCAATTAGAGTTTACTTTTAAATGCATTTTAGCAGGAAAACAAACAAACTTTTGCATGTGAAGTATGTATAAAATTATCAGGAGCAAAGTGTTGAAGACTTTCATAAATAAAAGTAATATGATCTGATTAACTACAAATCCCCATTTAAAGAGAATAAGGCACTGAAAAATTAAACAAATATTTTTTTCAATTTTCCATATAGTTTTCTTATTCCATTATTCTGCTGTAGTTTTTTTTTTTTCTTTCCATATGTGTTATACAGGGTGGGCCATTTATATGGATACACCTTAATAAAATGGGAATGGTTCGTGATATTAACGTCCTGTTTGTGGCACATTAGTATATGTGAGGGGGCAAACTTTTCAAGATGGGTAGTGACCATGGTGGCCATTTGGAAGTCGGACATCTTGGATCCAACTTTTGTTTTTTTCAATAGGAAGAGGGTCATGTTTCAATGGTTTCATCAAACCATTGTTTTTCTTGTGAAATTCCCAATAAGTTTCATGTGTCGCATGACCCTCTTCCTATTGAAAAAACTAAAGTTGGATCCAAGTTGGCCGACTTCCAAATGGCCACCATGGTCACCACCCATCTTGAAAAGTTTTCCCCCTCACATATACTAATGTGCCACAAACAGGACGTTAATATCACCAACCATTCCCATTTTATTAAGGTGTATCCTTATAAATGGCCCACCCTGTACAGGTGATCAACCATAACATTGTGAACATCTGCCTATTGTTGAGTAGGTTTCCCTTTTTCCACCAATACACTAATGCATTGTGTGTTCTGACACCTTTCTATGGAAACCAGCATTAACCTTTTCAGCATTTTAACTACACTAGTTCTTCTATTGGATCATTCTACACAGGCCAGCCTTCTCTCCCCATGTGCACCAGTGAGCTTTGACCCTCACGACAGTTCATTGGCTCTTCTTCCTTGGACCATTTTGTTATGTCCAAAAGAGCTGCTATTTTAGAGTAAAGTCATCTAGCGATCACAATTTTCCCTTGTTAAAGTTGCTTGAATCCTTACACTTGTCCACAAAAAAGTGGGACCTACTCCATATTAGGTGTTATTTATGCTACAAGTTATTGTTTCGCATGAACATAGTGTACAAACATACTATATGTGACCTTCTTGGTTTTTCTCTCTCTGACCCGGGCTGTCCCACTTTTCATCAGCACGCACATTCGAGACTTGGATGATGTCACAATTTATCTGATGGCTGCACACAGAGCAGTCGGAGACAAACGCCAGCGTCAATAAATGTTACAGCTCCACCTATTCAGAACACGGTTCATTTCATTAGCACATTAGCACGTGGTAAAACTAGGTACATTAAAACGAAAATAAAAGTATCAAAATAACACAAACAAAAAGAAAATACACTTGACAGATGAATCAATATCTATAATGTTCAATACCCATGGAAGCAAATTAGTATCATAATTACTTGAATTACATCAGCCTTTGAAAAATAAATTTTTTACATTAAATTTAATCACTGTTGAATTGTTAATTTTGAAATTTAAATACCACTGAATTTATTAAACGGAAATATTTGACTTTAAAAAGCAACATCTTTTGAATTTAAGTGCTCTGAATGTCACACGAAATTTACAACAGTCCATTTCAGGCTGTGAAATTCAAGTACAAATTCAATACAGGAAAAGCAATCGAGCCAGAACGGAATCCGTTCGTCAGTCACGTGACCCAGGGAAGCGGACGGCTTTGATACCGGCTCCCAGTGAGTCTCGCTACATGGCGGAGGGCAGCGGCTCGGTAAGTGCACCTGCAGTGTGTTGCTGTGATCTTACACACAGGAGAACTAGCTGTGATCTTTCAGTAACTGTTAGGTTAACTGTTTACATTAACTTAAAACCGTCATAAAATTTGGGTTGGGGCTCATAAATAATGGGAAAAAATGGCTGACAAGTACTGTAGTTGCATGGCCAGGTGTAGCATGACTCAGCAAGTAAATAAAAGTAGAGCATGCTTTTCACTAAAGGAAGAACAAAGACTGAAAGCAGGAAGACTCACAAGTCTGGCAAAGCATCTAGAGAGAGGAAACTCAGCATTGGTCATGTCCATGGGTTTCAGCGTTATTAAACCGCTAATCAAGAAACCTGACCTTGACCCCTGTCTGCTTTCTAATTACAGGCTGATATCAAACCTTCCCTTTATCTCCAAGATTTTGGAAAAGGTAGTATCACAGCAGCTATGTTCACATCTACACAGAAATAGCATAAACTATTTTATCACATCTACACAGAATAGCATATGAACTGTATCAGTCAGGATTTAGGCCTCATCACAGCACAGAGACAGCACTTGTTAAAGTAGTAAACGACCTCCTATGGGCCTCTGATCAGGGTTGCGTCACTATACTTGTGTTACTGGACCTCAGTGCAGCTTTTGACACCATTGATCATAGTATTCTCCTTCACAGATTAGAAAAGGTAGTAGGAATTAAGGGAACTGCCCTCTTGTGGCTCAGCTCCTATTTGACTGATCGTTATCAGTTTGTAGATTTAGATGGTGACCATTCCTCATGTTCTCAAGTGGAGTTTGGTGTTCCACAGGGTTCAGTTTTAGGCCCACTGCTTTTTTCCCTTTACATGCTTCCTCTGGGCAACATAATTCGTAAACATGGTATTAGTTTTCATTGTTATGCTGATGACACACAATTATATGTCTCCGCAAAACCAGATGAGAAAAACCAGTTTGCTAAAATTGAGCAGTGTGTGCAGGACATACGAGATTGGATGTTAATTAATTTTCTTCTGCTTAATCCTGATAAGACAGAAGTTCTAGTCATAGGACCACAAGCAGCTAGACGTAAGCTTTCTGATCACACTGTAACTTTAGATGGCCTTTCTGTTCCATCAAATGAAACAGTAAAAGACCTCGGTGTGATTATAGATTCCAGCCTTTCGTTTGAAGCTCATGTAGATAATATCACCAGGATAGCTTTCTTTCACCTTAGAAATATTGCCAAGATAAGAAACATATTGTCACTAAATGATGCAGAAAAACTAGTTCATGCTTTTATCACCTCTAGGTTGGACTATTGTAACGCCTTACTGTCTGGTTGTTCAACTAGGTGTATAAACAAGCTTCAGTTAGTACAGAATGCAGCAGCGAGAGTCCTCACTAGAACCAGAAGATACGAGCACATCACCCCTATCTTATCTACACTGCATTGGCTCCCTCTGAAATTTCGCATCGATTGTAAGATACTACTTTTGACATTTAAAGCACTAAATGGTCTCGCGCCACAGTATCTGAGTGAACTGTTAGTGTCTTACGATCCGCCACGCCTACTTCGATCAAAGGATGCAGGCTGCTTGTCAGTACCACGTATTATTAACACTACAGCAGGGGGCGGAGCTTTTTCTTACAACGCCCCAAAGTTATGGAATAGTCTTCCTATTAATGTTTGGGATATATCTCATCCTAAAGCCCCACACTGCCTGCATTAGTAAAAAAATATATATACATATACATATATATATATATATATATATATATATATATATTATATATATATATATATATATACACACACACATATATATGTGTGTGTGTGTGTGAACGGGGAAATAAGATCTAGCTCAACGGATTACTGAGTTGACACTTTGACCCCACCTAGTGTGTCTACGTGTGTACTGTCTACACTTTAACATTAATGAAGAGCACCTGTGTAACCCCCGTGTGTCTACCTATATATTCCGGTCGAACCCGTAGCACTTTGCCTGTTCACTGTCGTGCACCTTCCGTGTTGCTTGTGTGTGTATGGAAACCAATCATACAATATCTCCTCTCTATTTCCCCCAGGACTGAGCGGTGTCTGCAGGTGTGGTTCTGTTTTCTTGGTGAGGAGTCATCACTCCAGACAAGTTCCACTGGCCTACGAGCCTGCTTTTGTTTATTTATCTTTTGTTTTCCCACCTGCAGACCCTATCGGGGGAGATGTGATAGTGTTACTTTGTTTTGGTTTGTTTCTTTAATTTCGAGAACACAAGTAAAAAGAAAAGGAATATAATACAAATAAACTGAGTAAAGAATGGAACCTGCGTCTGTCTGTCTATATATATATATATATATATATATATATATATATATATATATATATATATATATGTGTGTGTGTATGTGTGTATACATGTGTATATATATATATATTTTTTTACTAATGCAGGCAGTGTGGGGCTGTAGGATGCAGCACTTCAGTGAGAATGACTTACTTGCTTGAGAATACATGAGAATACTTGAGAAGCTGATGAGAATACAGCTTCTCTCAAATGCGACACTGAGGTGACTAAATATTAAAAGTCAGATGGAGATCCTGAGGCATTTCCCTACAGTAAGTTTATATCCATGGAAATCAGCAGTAAGAGGAACCAAAGAGGAACAGTTTGTCTGACAAACAATTCTCCTCCTCATGAGATATAACAACTGCGTATCAAATAACCTAGACTAATTTGGTATAAACACATGCTCTGGTGACTAAGTAAAGTGGTTGTGCTTTTTGGCTGTAAAATACAGTTATTTGCAATTTCGTTTTAAGTTGGACAGCATCTAGATGAGAATACAGCTTCTCTATCATCTACTGCTGGTCATTTTTATGAGTAACAACCCAGTACTGCTCACTGGACACGTCTTTAATATGTTTAAGTAATATCAACTCACATTTACATCAAGTATAGCATATTACAAAAGAGAAAATCTACACAAATCACATAAAATCTTTGATGAACTGACGATTGATAGCCTGACATGCGCATCAAGTGAACAATCATCATCCTCATCTCCATTGTGAGGCCAGGTGATGTGCTGGAAAACAACCTGTACTGAAAGCAAAAAACAAAAAGATCAGGGACTAAATCAAGTTGACCTGAGGCATTATATTCACACATGTTCAACATAATTACACCTAGCTTTATAATAATATATACAGCGGTGGACAAAAGTGAAAGTCGCTGCTTTCATAACAACCTCAAACATTTAAATAATGACTATACAGAAAGACTTATACAGAAAAACTTGTTTTATGCTACTAAAGTGCCACACAACTATCAGTATTTAGTTCAGGGATGGACAAACTTTTTGATTCGTGGGCCACATTGAGGTCTAACATTTGACAAAGGGGCCGGAACAGGAGCAGATAGATGGCATGCTTTGGTAACATCACCTCATTGGGGGAAAAAATACACATCTTGGGAGGAAACATCAGAATTACAGGGGAAATAAAACATTAACAAGGTTAATTTATTACATTTTTTCAAGTTTGGCGGGCCGAATCAAAACGTTTAACGGGCCGCATGTGGCCCCCGGGCCGTAGTTTGCCCATGCCTGATTTAGTTTAAAGTAATTTTCTTCTAAACCTGAAGGTTTTGTACAGAGGTGGACACCCTGCCTTCAGACAGTACAAGTCCTGCCACTGATCTGCTCCATCAATTAACTAAAGCAGCTGATTTTAATGAACACAACTCTTCAGCCGGACCTGAACTAACTGGTGACGTCACCTGTTCTGTACACAGAGAGAACTAATACATGGCACGTGCTGCTTTAATACTTTTGGCCACCACTGTGTATCTCTCTCTCTCGTGCGTGCGCGTGTGTGTAACAAACATCAGAGTGTGTCTCGTGCTCACTAGCCCAACTTCAACGAAACTTTGACTAAATTCCTTCATCACAGTAAAATGACTAAAATATCTGATAATATATATAATGAGTGTAACACACTGCAGGTGCACTTACCGAGCCGCTGCCCTCCGCCATGTCGCGAGACTCACTGGGAGCCGGTGTCGAAGACGGCCGCTTCCCCGGGTCACGTGACGGACGAACGGATTCCGTTCTGGCTCGATTGCTTTTCCTGTATTGAAATTATGCTTGAATTTCCAAGCTTGATTTTTTTTTTAATCTGAATTTCACAGCCTGAAATGGACTGTTGTAAATTCCGCGTGACATTCAGAGCACTTAAATTCAAAAGATGTTGCTTTTTAAAGTCAAATATTTCAGTTTAATAAATTCAGTGGTATTTAAATTTCAAAATGAACAGTTCAACAGTGATTAAATTTCAAAGTGTATTTTTCAAAGGCTGATGTAATTCAAGTAATTATGATACTGATTTGCTTCCATACATGTGATTCTTCTATTTGAATTTGAGAATATGAAATGAAATGGCTTGAAATGGAATACTGACATTTTCATGTGAGATTCAGGGCACAAAAATGTTAAGATGTTGTTTTTCAAAGTAAAATATTTCAGTTGAATAAATTCAGCAGTAATTTAATTTCAAAATGTGTTTTTCAAAGGCTAATATAATTCAAATAATTAGGATGCTAATTTGCTTCCATACTTGTGGAGCTACAACAGATGCAACTTACCCCCAGCACTTCTCCATCGCTCTCCTGCAGTCTGCTCAACCACAGTGGGGAAACAGCGCCCCCAGCGTAACCAGTAGGAAGCGCAACCACACAATCACATTAATGCAGCATTTACTTAGATTTATATTTCTGCAACATTTATCTCGTTACATATATACAGTCGATATAATTTTTTAAAATAAACATTTGCATTTGCAATTGCATGTTTTTGTGATTTTTTTTTCTCCAAAAAGAAGTTATAGCACACCTGTCATCACGGTGTGATTTCTATATCTATATTTTTTTACATATCTCCAAATAAAAAATCTGGTGTTTCTGCATGATTTTCTTGACATCTTAGTTTTATCTCACTGCTGAAGTTATGATCCACAAAGATCTTACCGAGTGGCGCAGTGGTAAAAGCGCTCGCCCTATCATCCAGAGATCGCTAGTTCGAATCCCGCATGGTGGTGTTGTGACCTCTCGCAGCCGGAGGTCTAGAGAGCTGATTGGCTGAGCTCTCTCAGACGGGAGGGATGAGAGGTACTTGGGATCCTAAAACCCGGTGTAGCAGTGCAGAAGGGGAAAGACTCACCTCAAAATAACACTCAACTCCACCACAAGTGCACGTTGTGCTTTTTCACTCACACGATAATGATGATAATGTGGCTCCATCAAGTTCTGATTTGTTGAAGGAGTATCTGCAACCAGACTGCAACATACGAAATGTTAATTTAACAGATTGCTTAACATTACTATGATCCAATGATCATAGATGAGATTAGATTAGATTCAACTTCATTGTTATTGTGCAAAGTACATGTACAGAGACAGTGAAATGCAGTATGTCTAACCTAACTACAGAGGTATATGGTATATGTGTAGTAATATAATAATATACAGTATAACTGTGCAACATCGTGCAGTGAATGTGCCGTAATAAATAGAAGGTGCATTAGGTAATAAATATGTCTTATACATGTATATCTACTGTATGTCTATAGTAATATACAGTATAATACAGTGTGACTGTGCAACCATTGTGCAGTAGATTAGCGTGTCTGGATAATTACATGCTCAAAAATAACAAGATATACATCTGTGAATATATGAGTTCTGAATGATACAATATATACTGTACAGAATACATACTGGTTTAATATACATAAATAGCATAAGTATTTTATATTAATATTTTATATTTATATACGTTTAATAATCTTTGGAATGACCTTGCCAATCTGAATATTTATTTATTTATCAAGTGTCCCAGAACACCATTGTAGACTGTTATGTCTCACTTGTCTCGTTATGTCTCAACTGCTACTGAGGACAACTTAAAGGACAATCTCTCGTATTTTTTTCTCACGTCTGTGCTCAGAGGTACAGATGGATTAGATGGAAGCTTCTTTTTCATAAGAACTTCCAAGATGATGTCATGGTATGCTTTAAAAATGCACTGAATATAATCATTAGAAAAATATGTTCGGGTAAAATAAAGAAATAAATCAATACTGTAAAAGTTGACCGAAGTGACCGAGGGCATGTCCTGGGTAATTAAACGACGCCGTGTTTCACAGGAAGGATATTCACACAAAGATTTTGAGCAATACCGTCTCTCGTGTTGATCAACATGTAAACATCCATCCAGTACATAAATTCAGTAGGGTGAATATCAGATTATAAGATTTACTAATGAGGCGCATTTTCACTTTCACTTTCATAAAAACACGAGCAGGAAAAAAAAAAAAAACCCTGCTGTTATTCTGGACTGGAGAGTTGTGATGCCGAGACAGAAAATGATTCAGATTATTCTGGAAAGTGTATTGATCAAGATCAGCTTCATTTTGGGTAAGTCTGAACTCTATTCACTGTTATACATGGCTTTGTATTTGTATGTAGGTGATTTTGTGGTTTTTTTTTTTTTTTTTTCACTTTTCCCTAAAACATGAAATAACAACTGATTGTACACTAATCCTTTCCGACATAAGCTGGTCTGATACTCTGATTATTATTATTATTATTATTATTATTATTATTACTGTCTTGACACCAATATAGAGTTTTCATGTACTTGCTTGATTAGTTGATAATTGAAGGTGTTTAGATCACCGTAGTGTAGTGTTTTTTTCTCCCCCTTGTTTTTTCCCACGTACGTGTGTGCAAGAGCTCTTCAAGGTTTGCTGTTGTTTAGTTCATTTCACTATGATACATAATACATGATGTATTCAAACAGGTGCATTAATACTGAATAAAATTACTCAACACCTTGAACATTCAGAATCCACAACTCAACTGCATTTTCGTACGTAATATAACACAATGTACACTGTATGTAATTGCTTTTGTACTGTATGTATTTATGCAGGTAAATTGTAAACAAATAATCCTTCCTGAACAGATTAATAACTTGTGTAGTAGGAGCACAAACCTTTTGCTGGAGCATGTTTAATCAGAAAAAAAAAATGTAAATGTTTAATTTTTTACTGTTTATTTTATCATTCAACAACTTACACCAAATTCCTCCTTTTTATTTTTTCCTCTAGCCAGTCTTCTTAGGGCTTCCCTGCCGGCCGGTAAGTGTTATTCTATTTTAATTTGAATAAACCCATAAATATACCCAGATATACACACACATACTGTACACAGTATATAGTAACAATCTTTCACACCGGTGGCATCACAGACACACGGACATGAGACGAGGTCTTACGGAAAAAGGGTCTTTTTTTTTTTTTGAAAAGTGATTTTTTTGGCGGAAAGGAACAATAGTGAAAGGAGTGCATGTGCAGGTCTGAAGGCAGTGCCCTGCTGGTTTGTGGGCACAAGGCAGGTGAGCGATGGCAGTGGACAAAGTGGCAGAGTGGGCCCGTGTTGGCAGCGGCTCATGAAGGATCCCTCGAATGGCTCCTGTCACAGGTTGGCCAACTGGCCACTTCCAGCTCTCCTTGGGTGCGGCCACAGATGGGAGTCCATTGTGACGTCCTTCAGCTGGGCGGCTTTTCCAGTTGCCAACGGGAGCCTTTAAGTGAAGCACATTGTGACTTTTTCTTCTTCGGTGACGGGATCGCGAAAGCTGGCTCTGTGTGAGAATGAAGGTGCTGCGGGTGCCCGTGCAGGTGCAGGTGCAGGTGCAGGTGCAGGTGCAGGTAGCACTTAATTCCCCGTGTGCACACAAAACCCTGTGCAATTAACTTTGCAGGGCTCAGTATAGTGTCTTGCTATTAATACATTATTAATAGTAATTATTATTTCAGTTTTTAATCAAACTGTATTATTTTCATATACTTTTACTTATATTTTGACGAACACCCTTATTAGTATTACGAGTAATTATATTAGTAATATTACTATAAGATTTGCAGAGATGCGTAGTAAGTACATTGTCTCTCGACTCGTTGCTTTTTTGAACTCTTCATTCTACACATTAGATTTTTTTTTTTTTTATGTTTGCCAGAGAAATGCAGCCTGTGGATCCAGCACGTCACTGTGTCCCACCAATCAGACGTAGCAACAATAACCACATGATTATGTTTGCCCAGTCAGCATCAATAACAGGAACCACACGTGACATGACCACACACGAACCGGCTGCTTTTTGAAGAAAAAAAAAAAAAAAAAATCTTCAGCAGTCGCAGACAGTGAAGGAAACATGCCGCGGTTAGTTGAGCTGTTTTATTTAATGGTGCAATGTTAACATATAGAATTAGCTAATAAGATAGAAAAATATTATTTTCTTGCATTTGTTCTGCTGGACACAGTCTGTGGTTCAGTGAGACTCTTGTACACACGGTATGTTCTAACGTTATTTTCTTTATCTGCTGAGTCATTTGCAGGGCGACTGAATATACAGTGAATCTTACGCAGGAAATAGTCGCCACTGTTCAAACATACATATGTTACCTACAGTAGGGATTTATTACAAAAGCTTTATATTGTGAAAAAAAGGGAGATTAGTGCATTTGTGTTTAATATTCCTTCATTTGCTACTAACGTTATGTAAACGACGTCACCGCCAACTATAGCAGAGTGTAACGTCAAGCCCTCAAGAATACTGAACATTAAACCACTGGTTAAACCTTTAGTTGGTTGCATATGTACTGTAAGCAGAGTAAACTGTAATGGTAGGGCACTAAAATTATTTTACTGATTATTATTATTATTATTATTATTATTATTATTAGGAGCACTAAGATTAAATTCAGGGATGCTTAAAAAGGACATAAAGTTCCCTATGGATTTAAAGGATTTAGCTCGAGTTTAACATAGACTGCGTGAGATCACTTTCACACTTTCAGGTGCCCTCAGCTACCATTCAGCCTGAAAAACAGTAATAATAATCTTCTAAACACATGAAATTCCTTTAAGAATTGTTTTAATTTGTAAGACGGAAAAGAGCTTTTGAACTCTGGTGTTGGCACGATTCAGCTCACGCTAACTAAAGACAAAGGGCAAAAACTCTAAGGCTGCTCTGGTATCTTGCACAGGATGTTTTAAGAGGCGTAGGCTGTTAGTACAGGGACTGTTTTTCAGCCACTCTCACTTTTGGCTGTATGTCTGAACCTATGCAGTTTAAATAGTGAAACAAGTGGTCAGGAAATCGCTCGATTGTCCCACTAAAGAGGAAAGTGAGAACAGGAAGGGTGGCATTGCCCACCGGGACGTGCGCACCAAGAATCCCGGATCTTTTCATTTCCACAGTTGCTCCCTTGACGTTAAAACCTCAGGTCGAGGATCAGCAATGTTATGCAGCAATAAAAAAAAAAAAAAGAAAGTCAGCTGATGACCTGAATGTACTGAATGACCAGGTTGTCACATCTATGGAGTTTTTTCCCCCTGATGGCACGCGCCATATTCCAGGATAACAACATAATGATGTTGTGTACAGGAAAAGAAATCGAAGTCTTCGATTTAACTTTAACTACATTTTTTTAAATTCCCATTATAAAATATTAAATTAATATACAAATGTATCATAACACAATCTCAATGAACTAAATTGATTTTGTTAAAACATAGCACCATTACACTCTTCAATAAAATAAAATATAGCTATGTTAGAAATGTGATTTTCCTCAAAGTCAAACTTAGAGAATTTTCATTATTCTAATAAGATTAATAAAATTTATTGTGTTCATATAATGTGAGTTCCTAAAAAGATCAAATGATATATATTTCCTTTACCCAGAGTTTTACCTCTGAATTTCTGGGCATATTTACACTAACCTTTCCTCCATTTTCATAGATCTAGTTTGAACTCCTGTTGACACAATGACCAGTGAAAATGGTCGTCAGTCAACATGTCTAGGTCACTGGCTATAGTGGTTCCATATTAAAAACTGTCAGCTACCAACTGGTACCACCAGTATTCTAATACTACTGACATTACTGAACTCATTCCTACTGTAAATGTCAATTTACACAGTCACACAAAATGTCAACTCTTACTTATAGCGTTTATGCTGTTTGACATTCATTTGCACACATCACTCCCGATATTGTACAGTACATCCACCGTCCCTTAACTTTATGATATCGGACTTCCTGATCAGAGAATGAAAAGAACGCAACAGATTTCCTCATACACCATGTGTGTCTTATGCACACAAATAATTTGCGCACCTCTTCACTATTGCAATGTTAGTACTTTTTTTTAAGGGCAGTGGTGGCTCAGAGGGCTGAGGCACTGAGTTACTGATCGGAAGACCGGCGGTTCGATTCCCAGCCCATTGTTGGGTCCTTGAGCGCGGCCCTTAACCCTAACTGCTCCAGGGGCGCTGTACCATGGCTGACCCTAGTTACGCTGGGGTATGCCAAGAAGGAATTTCACTGTGCTGTAATGTATATGTGACAAAATAAAGGCTTTACTTTAAATTGATTTATTGATCCCCCTCCCCACCCTCAGTAGGAGGCAGAGCAGAAAGTTTAATTTGAAAAGCACAAATTGGAAAATCAGTAAATGATATTCCTCTATAAATACAATACGTAAATCTAATCATATATACACACGTGGACAAAATTGTTGGTACCCTTCGGTCAATGAAAGAAAAACTCACAATGGTCACAGAAATCACTTTAATCTGACAAAAGTAATAATAAATAAGAAGTCTATGAATGTTAACCAATGAAAGTCAGACATTGCTTTTCAACCATGCTTCAACTGAATTATTTAAAAAAATGAACTCATGGAACAGGCCTGGACAAAAATGATGGCACCCCTAACTTAATAGTTTGTTGCACAACCTTTTGAGGCAATCACTGCAATCAAACGATTCCTGTAACTGTCAGTGAGACTTCTGCGCCTCTCTGCAGGTATTTTGGCCCACTCCTCATGAGCAAGCTGCTCCAGTTGTTTCCGGTTTGAAGGGGGCCTTTTCCAGACAGCATGTTTCAGCTCCTTCCAAAGATGCTCAATAGGATTGAGGTCAGGGCTCATAGAAGGCCACTTTAGAATAGTCCAATGTTTTCCTCTTAGCCATTCTAATGTTTTTAGCTGTGTGTTTTGGGTCATTGTCCTGTTGCAAGACCCATGACCTGCGACTGAGACCCAGCTTTCTGACACTGGCCAGCACATCTCTCTCTAGCATCCCTTGATAGTCTTGAGATTTCATTGTACCCTGCACAGATTCAAGACACCCTGTGCCAGATGCAGCAAAGCAGCCCCAGAACATAACAGAGCCTCCTCCATGTTTCACAGTAGGGACAGTGTTCTTTTCTTCATATGCTTCATTTTTCCGTCTGTGAACATAGAGCTGATGTGCCTTGGCAAAAAGTTCCATTTTTGTCTCATCTGTCCATAGGACATTCTCCCAGAAGTCAACATGTAGTTTGGCATATTCCAGTCTGGCTTTTTTATGATTTGTTTTCAACAATGGTGTCCTCCTTGGTCGTCTCCCATGTAGTCCACTTTGGCTGAAACAGCGACGGATGGTGCGATCTGACACTGATGTTCCTTGAGCATGAAGTTCACCTGGGATCTCTTTAGAAGTCTTTCTGGGCTCTTTTGTTACCATTGGGATTATCAGTCTCTTTGATTTGTCATGAATTTTCCTTGTGCGGCCACGTCCAGGGAGTTTGGCTACAGTCCCATGGATCTTAAATTTCTGAATAATATGTTCAACTGTAGTCACAGGAACATCTAGCTGCTTGGAAATGGTCTTCTAGCCTTTACCTTTAACATGCTTGTCTATAATTTTCTTTCGAATCTCCTGAGACAACTCTTTCCTTCGCTTCCTCTGGTCCATGTTGAGTGTGGTACATACCATGTCACCAAACAACACAGTGACGACCTGGAGCCCTATATATAGGCCCACTGACTGATTACAAGATTGTAGACACCTGTGATGCTAATTAGTGGACACACCTTGAATGAACATGTCCCTTTGGTCACATTATTTTCAGGATTTTCTAGGGGTACCATCATTTTTGTCCAGGCCTGTTCCATGAGTTTATTTCTTTAAATAATTTTGTTGAAGCATGGTTGAAAAGCAATGTCTGACTTTCACTGGTTAATATTCATAGAATTTTTTTTAATTATTACTTTTGTCAGATTAAAGTGATTTCTGTGACCATTGTGAGTTTTTCTTTCATTGACCGAAGGGTACCAACAATTTTGTCCACGTGTGTAGCTGCTACACTGAACTCTCCCAAATAACCCTGCAAAGTACCAACAGCATGTGAAATTTAGAGAGACTGATGCCTTGCAGTGTGTTCAAATCTTACCTCTCATGTGCACGGCCTGAGCCAAAAAATCACAGTTTTGATTAATATAAGCAAATACGTAAGAGCATTCCACTGGCTTGATGCAGTGTGGATCCTCTTATTTCTTAAATAACCATGTTTAAGATTAACAGCAGAACTTTTGGTTATGTTTAATAGTGAAAGTAAGAGCATTTCTACACACGATGCAAAGAGACCGGTACAAAACAGTTGTGTAGCATTAGGAACACCACATATCAGTAAGGGACCAACAGAAAGAAAAAAAAAGACTTAAATTTGGCTGACTTTCTTTGTAAATGGATCCCTGACCAAAGTGTCAGCTGCTGTGTTAATATTACTAGGCTACGTGTTTTTTCAATTTATTTATTTATTTATTTATTTTTTCAAATGTGTAAGGTGTGAACTTGGAAATCCATCTCTGTTTGCAAGCGTCTAGTTTAGGCTTGTTCATTGAATCGGTCACTGGATCAGCCCACAATGTTTCAATGGACCCACATTAGGGGACATTCCAAAGAAATCTAAATGATGTTGTTAAGCCATAAATGGTAGAACCTTCAGCCGCATGGGCGTTCATGGGGTGTGAAATGAATTGATGAGCAGCAGTGGCATTGTCCATCTTTAAAATGCAATAGTGTAATAGTACCATATATACAAGACGAAATGCGATTAGGTCAATGAAGCAACCTATTAAACCTATTAAGAACATGATGATGTATCAGCCAACTTTCTTTTTCTCATCAACATAATAGGCTAGTCTATTGACTGATTGGTGACCTTCATGGAGATCCAGTGATCTGACCTGAGCATGAGCAAATTATTTGCACATGGTCGTGCTTGTTAGCATTAAAAAATTCACAATAAGGAATCAATATGATAAAAATCTTAATGTTCATGAACATGTCTACTCAAAGTGGTCAAAAGTGTTGGTTAAACTGATTCATCTGATTAGCAGTGCAGTTTTTTGTACTTACTGTAATAGTGTCTGTGATGGTCTGTGAATTGTCAGCATTGTGCTACTGTAGACTTCTAGCCCTGACACACAGCCAGTTTAAGGGTGAAATATTAGATGTGGAATTCAGAGTCGATGTTGGCTCATCTTTAATCCTGGAGTGACATGGTTGTGGAAAATGCCATTCCTAATCTAAACAGAAAGCCACATGCTACACACGAAATCATGGGGCCCTGTGTGAATAAAAAAAAACAAACATGAGGAAAGTGCAATATTGAAGGAGTTTTATTATCTTATTGTACTATGTAGCATGATTTATGTGTGAAAAGGGTCTCCGCCATTTCACCTAGAATACATGGAATGTTAGGAAATCATTCTGAGAAATGTATAACAAAATCATTTTTTGCTGTTTGTCTTAGATGGAGCTAAAATACGACTCATTGGTGGTAATGGCTTCTGCGCTGGTAGAGTGGAAGTCTATTATAAGAACCAGTGGGGAACAGTGTGTGATGATGACTGGGACATAAATGATGCACAGGTGGTGTGTACACAGCTTGGATGTGGTAATGCTGACAGTGCTGCTAAGGGTGCCACTTTTGGCCAGGGACGTGATCCAATATGGCTGGATGATGTTGGCTGTTCTGGAAGTGAAAGCTACATCACACAGTGCTCTCATAAGGGGTTTGGAAGACACAACTGTGGCCATGGTGAAGATGCTGGTGTTATTTGCTCAGGTACAGAAAATTCTTAAAATATGATCTTCTTATCTGTGTGTGTTGGTGTGTAAACCTTTGATTCTCATTAAAACAAATAGAGAAATACAGTGCATTAATTTTTGACAAAATGTGTGATTTTAGAACAATCAAATTAAGTGGATACAGTTCTTCGGAACTAAAAGCAAAAAAAAAAAAAAAAAATTCCATAATGTGTTGAAGTTGGTGGAGTATAATTTGGACAAATGGATAGATTATATATTAAATATTTTAAATGTAATGCCAAATAAATAAATAAATAAGTTTGCCAGCTGCTGTAGATAATAAGAATGGTCACATGGGTGTGTTTATTATTTTTATTTTTTATTTTATTTAAGATACATTATTTAAGATACAAGTGTCTAACGCATGTTTGACTGTTCAACTGAGTTTTGTGAAATTTAGTAGCATATTTACTAAACTCTTTTCTCAACAAATTTGTTTTTAATATTATTTCTTTTGTATTTCTCATGAGCAAACTAAAAAGCACAAAAATCAAATATTACTTAAACCTTATCAACTTTTATATAACAAATCAGGCCATTATGCAATCAGGCTGGTGAATGGTGCGAGTAACTGTTGTGGTCGAGTGGAGATCCAGTTCAAAGCCCAGTGGGGAACAGTGTGTGATCATTACTGGGACTTAAAGGATGCAGAGGTGGTGTGTCGACAGCTTGGATGTGGTAAAGCAGTCAGCGCTCCTCATAATGCCCGCTTTGGTCAGGGAAGTGAACCAACCTGGCTGGATGATGTTCAGTGTAAAGGAACTGAGAGCTCCATAGATCAGTGCTCACACAGAGGATTTGGAGTAGAGGACTGTGGACATCATGAAGATGCTGGAGTCGTGTGCTCAGGTATGTTTTGAAGCAATAACCTGTTTGAGATGAAGATCATTACCAAATTGTTAAATATACTGTATTTCTTCATCCTAAGATTTGCAAAGTCCCACACTGACCTGGATCTTCTCAAACTCTGTGGTCTCACCTGGAGAAGTCCTTCAGTTCAGATGTTCCACAGCCAGCCCAACATGCATCTCTGTAGACTTCAGTTTGTATAAAACTGGGAGATTAATAAAGAAGCAAACTGCAGAGACTACAACAACATTTACTCTGACTGTAGATGAATCACACCAGGGCCAGTACACCTGTGACTACACATACAGGGAAAGTAACTCCACATCATCCAGGAGCAGCTCCATTACCATCACTGTGGGTAAGTGAATAGAATGTTCCTTACTGATCAAATACTTTTCAAATTATTCCCATAAAGTATCTATGCTGTGTATACATACAGTATATATACATATATATGGGGCAAAAAAAAAGTATTTAGTCAGCCACCAATTGTGCAAGTTCTCCCACTTAAAAAGAAGAGCAAGGCCGTTAATTTTCATCATAGGTATACCTCAGTTAGAGAGACAAAATAGGGGGGAAAAAATCCAGAAAATCACATTGTAGGATTTTTAATGAATGAATTGGTAAATTCCTCAGTAAAACAAGTATTTGGTCACCTACAAACAAGTAAGATTTCTGGCTCTTCTTTAAGAGGCTCCTCTGTCCTCCACTCGTTATCTGTAAATGGCATCTGTTTGAAGTTGTTATCAGTATAAAAGACACCTATCCACAACCTTAAACCGTCATACTTTGAATTTCACTATGGCCAAGACAAAAAAGCTATCAAAGGACACCAGGAACAAAATTGTAGACCTACACCAGGCTGGGAAGACTGAATCTGCAGTAGGTAAGCAGATTGGTGTGAAGAAATCAACTGTGGGAGCAACTATTAGAAAATGGAAGACATACAAGACCACTGATAATCTCACTCGATCTGGGGCTCCACGCAAGATCTCACCCTGTGGGGTCAAAATGATCACAACAGCTGTCAGCAAAAATCCCAGAACCACACGGGGGGACCTAGTGAATGACTTGCAGAGAGCTGGGACCAAAGTAACAAAGGCTACCATCAGTAACACACTGTGCCACCAGGGACTCAAATACTGCAGTTCCAGACGTGTCCCCATGCTTAAGCCCGTACATGTGCAGGCCTGCCTGACGTTTGCTAGAGAGTATTTGGATGATCCAGAAGAGGATTGGGAGAATGTCATACGGTCAGATGAAACCAAAATAGAACTTTTTGGTAAAAACCCAACTTGTCGTGTTTGGAGGAGAAAGTTGCATCCAAAGAACTCCATATTCCACCTACTGTGAAGCATGGGGGTGGAAACATCATGCTTTGGGGCTGTTTTTCTGTAAAGGGACCAGGACGACTGATCCGTTTAAAGGAAAGAACGAATGTGGCCATGTATCGTGAGATTTTGTGTCTCATAGTTGAGGTATACCTATGATGAAAATTACAAGCCTCTCTTATCTTTATAAGTTTAAGAACTTGCACAATTGGTGTCTGACTAAATAATTTTAATAACTTGCCACGTGACCTGGCAGAACTGTGTGTAGCACTAGAGTGGAACGCATTGACTCAGAACAACATCATGAGGCTAGTGAGGAGCATGAGATGTCGCTGTCATTGCGGCAAATAGTGGAAACACCCGCTACAGACATTGTCAGTTTTTATTATTTGGGGCTATCCTTGTTATTGTCTAAATTTCTGGGGTAATAAATATTAAACTAATGAAAATGGTGTTTCTTCTCATACATTATTAGTAATATCAAAGGGAAATTTTTATGTATTTCATTAAAATTCAGAGCAAATAGGAAAAGCACTCATGTAAATAAATATCCCTAACTTATTGTGAGTAGTCTATATATATGTGGTTCTTTGTCCAGTACCACTTGACAATGACCCTTGAAGCAGATTCTGCCAGTCCATTGTCAATTTCCACAATCCAGGTGCTGCTGGAGTGATTTGGTCATTATTATCATGGCAACATTACAATTTATGGAAACTTACTTACGGTATTTTTGTAAAAACTGCCTGAGAAGGAATTTGATACATATTTCTTTATTATTAGATTTGCAGAGTCCCACACTGACTCGGATCTCCCCAAACTCTGTGGTCTCACCTGGAGAAGTCCTTCAGTTCAGATGCTCCAAACCGAATCCAACATGCATCTCTGTAGACTTCAGTTTGTATAAAACTGGGACATTAATAAAGAAGCAAACTGCAGAGACTACAACAACATTTACTCTGACTGTAGATGAATCACATCAGGGCCAGTACACCTGTGACTACTCATACAGGGAAAGTAACTCCACATCATCCAGGAGCAGCTCCATTACCATCACTGTGGGTAAGTGATTTTTAGAATTATTTTCTGCAGTAATATACGCGGCTCTGTTCGTCACCTAGTTCTGATTCTTCTTTTGTTTTAGTAAAACTCCCAAAGACTGCCAAACCCTGAGAAATCCTGTCTGTTGTTTTCTAGTGACCTTACAGCAGCCCAGCATCTTTGTCAATGCTGCTGGTGGATGGTTTTATTGGAAGTCTGAAGGACCAGAAGTAACAAGAGGCTACAGATTCTCCATCATCTGCTCCACTGAACCTCAGTATCCAGGAGGCTCCTTCCACTTGGAGCTCAGTGGATCCAACATCACCAGGACTCAATCAGCTGTTAACCACTCAGCTGTCTTCCTCTTTTTTGAGGCAGATTTTGTCCATCAGGGAAACTACAGCTGTATTTATAAAGTGAAGTTGTCTTCGCGCACCTTTACCTCCACTGCCACAGAACCCCTGTTCATCACTGTGAAAGGTACAATAAAAGAAGCAGATTTCATTTTTGTTGTTGTTGTTGTTTTCTGCAGTGTACATAAATAAACGATTGGATGATAATTTCTCTCCCAGCATCTCCAACTCCCTACATTGGTGCTGGAGTGACAGCAGGACTGCTTCTTGTCTTAATTCCAGTCATCAATTGCATTGCGAAGACACGTAAAAGACGGAAATATCAGGTGAACAACAAGAAACAGTTTCACTAAACTTTTATAACTATTTAACTAAACACATTAATGCCACAATAATGTGGAATTCTTAATTCAGATACTTTGTGATAGCTGGAGGTCTGATGGCAGTGTCACTAGAAATAACCAAGTTATTAAGTTACCAAGTTAATTTGAATATTTGAATTAATTTGGGGATTTGTCATCATAGAACAGTTTCCATTTTAAGGAGTTACACTTTAGTCAAACCAGATATATTGCAGACGTCATGTGTTACATCATGAGTTTTGTGTGTGCGTTCCCTGACTTACATCATTCCCCAGCTGGTGATAGCGACAATAAAGAGAGCACATATATACGAAAGGGAACTTTAAAAGCTATAATAATAATAATAATAATAATAATTACAATAATAATAATAATAATAATAATAATAATAATAATAAAACTGAACAATAACAAAAGAAAGAAATGTAATAATGATATAAAAAGAACAATACTATTAATGGTCAGGGAAGATGAGGCAGGATGTAGTTGCTGGGAACAAAAATTGGGAAAGAAAAATATATAGAAAAATAATGAATGCAAAAAGTAATTGTTACATGGTACGGACTTAACAGCCACACTGCGGGATTTAATAGTGACTGTAGTAGCCCTTGTGCAGGGCTTCTGCTGGGGTACTGTAATGTGAGCTCGCTGGAGTGATTATGTGCACTTTCCGGAAGATCTTCCCATTCAGAGATAACATGGGTTTATTAACTAGACACAGAAGACCCCGAATGATAATAAAAAAATGAAGCTTGAATACCAAACTCAAAACATAAAAGACGAGACAGGGTTACGGTATACGGCTTTACAACTGGAACTCAAAACTCCTTCGTCTACTCAAGATGAGGTTTTCCCTTTAGTGGAATTTCTTTTTCCTGGATGATTTTCTTTTCAGTTTTCTCTTTTCTTTTCCATTTTCTAAAACAATTTTTTTTTTCTCTTTTCTTTGTCTTGCCTTGGACGTGTCTTTGGCTTTGTCCTTGGCACTATGCCAAATCTTTATTATCTGTGCCTGAAATATGTCATGGTGTGGAAATACTATTATTAATAGTAGTTTATCATTTTTCCTTCTTGATTGAAGGAATTGTGATTGATTAAAATTCTCTTCACATTATGAAGACTTGTATTTGTATTTATAATTTTATTTCATAGTTATTTGTATTTGTATGTATTTTGACACAGTCATTTGATGAGTGGAAATAAGACTCTTTTGAGGAGAGCAAGAGCTTAAGCTGTTTAATCAAAATTCCACAAAAACCAACAAAGTCCATTTCTACCAGGAGAAGAAATAAAAAATCTCTAATAATGATTTGATGGCTGTAAACAAAGAATTGAAGACCTTTATGCAAACTGCTTAGAGCAGTATGAAGAACTAAATACCTATCGATTATGCGCGGTCTACAAACAACAACAATGTTAAATTTTCCCTTGTTTAAACAATATTGCTTTCACTTACAAAGTCTAGATTTCAAAATAATTTTGTTCTTTATTTTTACTTCGTGATCTCAATGCTTCTTTACCTTATTAAAGTTTAGAGAAACTTATTAGCAAATTAGCTCTTATTTTTTAAAAATGAATCAAGATTAAAATACTTGGTTAATGTTTTCCATAAAGTGAAAATCAAAAAATACTGAAATATATATATTTTTTACTAGGTGAAGTACCTGTTGTTCACAGGAAAATAGTCAAATGGTTAAACGGTTGAAGCTAAAAATGTTCTGATCAGCTTAAATGTAATGGGTGATATTATTTCAGGTTATTTTATGTCCGTCTTTCTATACGGCAGGACTCTCTGACTAACTTGAATAAAATATTGTAAGGTTGTACTTCTTTCTTCGTCGGCCAAATACACTTCCTGTTCGGTAATCAGAGAGAGAATCACAGATGAGAAATAAAAAAAGTGGACGATTACATTTTGTCTTTTTTAAACAACTCCAGCGCATAAGTTAAAATTCACTCACTTCAGCACTGTTATTTTATGGTAAAAATATGAACTAATCCCAATAAAAAATATTCTGTTTAGATTTTCTGCTTAATATCTATTAGTGCAGGTGTTTGGTTACATTGAGACAGCAGCTTATTAGTGGCTTATTTTAAAGTAGAATAAAGTAGACTTCATTTATGGCGCAGATTAAAGTTCAGGCAAATACTGCCAGTTTTAAGTTTTATTCAATTATGTCCAGGTAGATTTACATGTTGCTGTGACAAAATCTGGCTGGACAGACAGACAGACAGACAGACAGAAAATTTTCTGAGACTGAATTTGGGTTCTCCAATGTATATAGATTCTTATTTCACTTAGAAACTCCTGAAATAATTATGCAGGGTCTGATGGATTATTCATATTAATAGATATTTATTATTAACTAATTATATTATTCATATATTAAACTAAATTAAATTAAATTATATTTTTATTTTATTTTATTTAATGTTCATAATATCTATCTATCTATCTATCTATCTATCTATCTATCTATCTATCTATCTATCTATCTATCTATCTATCTATCTATCTATCCAGTGTATTATGTTATTTAAATGTCATATTTGCTGAATAAAATCTTTTGAGTTGTGTGTATTTAAGACATTTACTTTCATTTTCTTCTATCAGCTTGTTTCAAAATATAATTACACATGATATAATAATAATAATAATAATAATAATAATAATAATAATAATAATAATAATAATAATAATAATAATAAATATGATCTATATTTTTGTTATTGTGTTGAACCTTACATTAAATCAATGTGGCCAGAAGTAGATAACCACTTGACTACTATATTTCCTAAATTCACAGCTCTTCAAGTGATTTAATACTCAATTTTAAGTAGAATGCCAAACTACACCACCTCGGGATTTTAACCCCAATATATAAGATGCAAGGAAAATGTAACTTTCCAGGTAATTAGTAAAAACAATAGAGGCAGAAGGATGTCTTGTGAATTGACTTTTACTTTAAAGGCAGGACATAAGGTTTCCCAGCAGAATATTGGCCAAAGCACACGGCCCCCGTTGACATGCCTTCTTCCCATAGTGCTTTCTGGTGCCATCTCTTCCCCAGTTAAGCCACACCAACACACGCCAAGCCATCCACATGATGCAAAAGAAAACATTATCCATCAGACCAGGCCATTGTCTTCCATTGCTCTGTGGTCCTGTTCTCATGCTCACATGCCCATTGTAGCTGCTTTTGGTAGTGGACACAGGTCAACAAACTGTGATACCATGTGTGTTGTGACAGCTTTCTATTGGAACCGACATTCACTTTTTTTTTTTTTTTAGCAATTTGAGCCACAGTAGCACCTCAGTTGGATTGGACACAGGTCGGCCTTTTCTCCCTACTTGCATCAATATGATCCCTAGCAGCCCATGACCATGTCACCGGTTCACCAGATTTCCTTCCTTGGATCACTTTTGTTAGGCCCTGACCAGAGGTGGAAAGAGTTAAACTTTTATACTCAAGTACAAGTACTGTTACTTCAGTGAAATTGTGCTGAAGTGCAAGTAAAGTTACCATTCAAAAAGTCTTTTATCTAAAGTAAAAATAAAAAGTAGCTCATAAAAAATCTACTCAGAGTAAAAGTTACAGAGTTACTTTTTTAGCAGCAGGAGTGGGGTGGGGGATTCTAGTGTAGTTAAAAAAAAAACAAGCAGAAATAAATCTCAAACTAGATGTTTTTAATTGAAGGATTAAAAACAAGCACTGTTGCCCTTCTTGTGCTTGAAATCAAAAATATACAGAGCCAAGAATAACGTTCAGCATTGGCCTCTTCATTGGCCTCTTTCAGCGTCACAAAACAGAAAGTAAAAGTAAAGAAAAGGGTAAAAGAATAGAGCGCTTCGGGGTGAGCAGTGCACCTGAGCTCCTAATCCGTTCTCTTTACACACTTTAGCATGTTTGTTCTCCCTGTCCATCACTCAGTCAGTGCAGTGGTCATATTATATTTTGTTTTTTTCATACCTTCATTTTTTTAGTCAGTAGCAAATATGATTTCAAGTGTACAATACTTTAAACAAAACATACTTAAGTAAAAGTAATATTACAGATTTTAAAAACTACTTTAAAATCTATAAGTAAAAAAACAAACAAAAAAAAAACTACGATTACAGTAACACAAGTAAATTTAATTTTTTTCCCACTTACTTTCCACTTCTGGTCCTGACCACTGTTGTAGCTCTGACCCAGTCGTCTAGACATTACAGTCTGGTCCTTGTCATAGTCGCTGAAATGCTTGTCTGTTTTTTTTTTCTGCTTGTTGACTTGCTGTCTAATATATCCCACTTTCATTTGGCACTGTAACAAGATAATCAATGTTATTCACCCTTTCTTTTATATAATAAAAGTCTCCACCATGTAAACTGACTAGTTACTACACGTCATGTGAGTGACAGCAGAATGCCGTGAATGAGGGAGAGAACTGAGAAAAGTAAACAAGTTGTACTGAAACCTTCACTATAGTTTATAGCCTGATTGGTAAATTATGAGTGCTAAGTTTTACACTGTGTGAGTGTGACGATTGAGTGAGACTAATAAAGCGTCTGGGATTATTTTCTAATAACAAAGTGACCAAATGAATGCAGCGTGATCTGAATGCAGGGAAATACATACAAGTGTGATTGTAATGTGAATGTATGAATCAAGATTTTTTTCACCCGGTGGTTAATCATGCAGCCCTACCTGAATCATTGCATTTTGGGAACCTCGGAGAATATGTGACATTCTCAGGGGAAACCACTGTTGGGAATCACTGTTTTCTACACTATCGCATTTCTTTTACATTATTGCAATATGTTATTTTGCACTTTTACTCACATTAAAACATCAGAACGATCAATTAACAGTTAACAGTGTTTCCACTGCTTGCTCATTTTATGCCCTGTAGTTTATGTTCTTTTAGTGTAATTTTACGCGCGTGTAGTCTCATGTGTCACTGTATTCTTTTTATGGAGCGCCATGGTCCTGGTGAACACTGTTGAATTTCGCTACTGTAAATGTGCTGTAAATGACAATAAAAGCCACTTTGACATTGACTTTGTGGTTGTAAAGTTTCCCAGGAGCCTGAATCAATCAGTGATCAATCAGCTTTCTGTCTCTCCTGGAAACTCCAACAAACTTCCTGGCCGAAGCCACCTGGTCAGAGGTGCCACTTACAGTAAACAGCATGTCTCCTGTCACAGCGCAAACAAAACCGTCCCCTTAAGCTGGAGGCTGCCATCAATAATCCCCTTCATACACTCCAGCTGCATTCTTTCACATTCTGTATGACAGAAGGGTCGAACTGGTGGTTGTTTTTGGCTCTCCTTTAATCCTGGAGAGGAGCTACTGACAGGGGCGAGATGAGATCTGTGTGAAAGGGGAAACCAGCTCACTGTTAGCAGGTCACACGCAGATACTGTATCTTATATAGATATATGGATTTGCAACTTTATTCATATTTTCCTCTTTACTCTTTCTAAGAATAATCTTAAGTTATTTTTTTTAGCATATTAACTAAAGAAAGACAGCTTGGTCTTTGGTTTATCAATTGCAGCCTTTCCGTTTTATGGTGTGTTGTAATTATGTTAGAGGAATTTGATATTGTTGTAAAAGTGTGTGTGTGGTGTTGGCGCGCTCTACCTAAATATACAGTGTGTGCACTCTTGTGCTCTGATCATTAAGTTCTAATGTACAGTCAGCTAGAACTTAGTGTTTTAATCATGTTGATCCATTTCTGGTGAAATTTCCCTTAAGAAGCAGATAAGCTGTCTGTTTATGTAGAGTTTGTCTTCCTCTAGTGACAGACCCTGAAACTGATTTTTTTTTCTCCATTATATAAAAGTCCTGGCTACAAAATACTATAGAGAGTCATTTACTGTATATATATATATATATTTTGCTGTTGGTCTTGCTAATATAGGACACCCTGGTGATGGTCATTCCTTCTCCTTCAGTGCTCTCATAGGAGATTTGGAAAACACAGTTGTGGCTGTGGTGAAGATGCTGGTGTTATTTGCTAAGCTATATATATGTTTTTTTTTTGTTGCTATATATAAGCCACACACATCTATCTATCTATCTATCTATCTATCTATCTATCTATCTATCTATATATATATATATATATATATATATATATCTATATCTATCTATCTATATAGTACCAGTCAAAATTTTGGATTATGTGACAAATGGAAAAATAAGAAAATAGTGCTATTTTGTTTTTAGTCTTATTTTACTCAGGGGATCCGGAAATGGTCAGCTTTTGACTGGTACTGTACTTTTATTAAGAGTTTCAACAAAACACAAACATTTTCAACATTTGTGAATTTCTAAATAGAAATAGGAATGTCCTTTTTATGTGTTTCTACTCGGGTTGATCATCTCACTTTAATGCTTGGTAATAATATTAATTTCTTTAATAAAACACACACACACACACAGAAAATAATATATATTTAATTTTGTGATATGTGAAACTTTCTAAATATAAATAATAATCTTTATGTTTCTACTTTAGTCAAATTATAAAATGTATCATTTGTACAAGGTGATGGCATAATTTGACTCCCAATAATCATCTCATATTGTAATTATTAAATATGAAGAAATGTAAAAAAAAAATGCAAAATAAATAAATAAATAAACAAAGTAAAACAATGATGTGACAAATTATATATAAACCAGTCAGACAGTCAGTTGTTATTTTGATGCATTAATATAAACTGAAATGTGCTATTTTAATTTTAAAGAGTTCAGCCTTTTGCAACAGTTTTTGCAGGAAATGTATTGTAAAATAGATTGTCAAAATCGATCAAGTATCATGATGAAACCTCTCCTGAAGCCCATATAAGGAAAAAAAGAGCAAAACTTGTGTCCCTAGAGGAGAAGTACATGAGTTCCTTTAGATTTCAGTATAAAGCAGACAGTACAGAAGAGGAAACTAAACAAGCTGTTGCACCAAGACTGTTACCAGTATAGATTGTTAAACTCAAAACTTTTTTGCTATATATAAGCCGGGCTAAATCTTGGGTATGCAAATGTAATGAAAAAGTTTGATCTGGCCCAGGTCTGATAAGGAGAGATGACAGCGTGGGAAAGGAAATGTCAAGGGATGAAAGCAGACTTTAAGCGTGGTGTGTGCGTGAGTTCGTGACAGAGAAGTAAATACAGTACATTTTTAATATCAACAGTCCAGAAGCAATAACATGCTTACTTTGGATAACATTAGATTGTGATGACTTTTTAAATTATAGATCAACAATGTTTTTTTTAAAACTCATTACTATTATTTTTAAATATAACAAAATTATTATTAATATATATATTTTTTTTCATACTGGCTGCATGGACACCTTTCTTACTACTTGACTTCACAAATAAATAAAAAAATAATAAAACACGGCACAGGGAGCAGGGCTCCGTTCACACAAACACAACACGTGGGTGCCGCTAATTGCTCCTCTGAACACATTTATCAGTTCATAAACTCTGCAGTGACGCTCGGCTGGGTTTTGGGTTTGTTGGCATGAGCTTGTCAAGTGGCAATTCTGACCGTGGCAGGAGAAGGGCTGGTTCTCAGTGAGCTGGGCCCAGTGTAAGAGTTGCAAGTAGACATTCCAGCGCATTCACCATAATGCACATGTTTTCCGGCTGCATGTTTATGCCCCCTGCTTTTCTGCCCTCTTTCCGGAAGGAATGCAGCCCCCTTGTTTGGCGTTTGGTTTTATTCCAAGTAAAAGAAGCAGTCTTGGTGTAACTTGTCAGTAGGGAACTTTTAAACAGCACCGGCCCAACCTGGAAACTAAATCATCTACCTCCACCATGAGCTGAAGGGATGGGACTAGATGCGTCAAGTGTCCCAAGTGTTTCCGGGATCGGAACCGATGTGATAATGTGCACACAAACCTGCGCAAGGAATGACACAAATATACAATGTAAAGCATTTAAAAAAGAAAATAAATAAATAAAAAAAATACTAATTGGACTAAGAACTCTGTCTCATTGAGGATTTTCCAAAAATAGGACTATTCACCATCAGGACAGATCTACAGAACAGCCATTTTCTATCATTGTGCTCCCGGACTGAATCATTGAAACCGCACCTCTTTCCGCACCCCCCATATACGCTCAAACAATATACCAGGCTTTGGAAATGTTATGCATTCACTTACACACTGAAAATATTGTATTTATTTGTAAATATTGGTATCTGGTGCACTGCAGTGTCTGCACTGTACGTGGGCTACGTCCACAATTTGTTTGCATTAACAAATGTTTGTAGATCTGCGCTTCATTTTTTTGTTGTTTTTTTTGCACTTTTGTACTTTAACTCACATCAGAATGTTGTTGTACTGGTTGGTTCTGAACTTTATTGTCTTGCACGTTGTCTTTTGCATATCTGGCATTGTTTTGCACACACTTGCACTCACACACTTTATGTAGTTTAGAGTTTTATGTAGTTTGTGTAGGGGTTTGTTTATGTCGATGTTGCTTTTCCTGTGACGTAGCTTCCTGTTTTTCGTATTGTTCCCGCGAAAGTTCCTCGTCTGTTTGTAAAAGCGTTTTAGATTATATTTTGTTTTTTTTTATAATTATATATTTTTCCCATTTTTGCTAAATAACAAACTAGTTTTTACCGTCTAATACTACTGGACTTTATCCGTTTTTTTGCGCTTTTTGGGAGAACGCGCGTATCATCTGACCAACAACAAGCGGAATCCATCACCAAATAATCACAACTCCGGCACAAAGGTACGTTATTATGTCTACAATTCAGCTCGCTCAGTGTGTGGAGTGCAGGATGTTTAGACATTCTTCCTCCGTCATTAGTGATAATTTTATTTGTGATAGGTGTGTGTTAGTTAGCACCCTGATGGAGAAGATAGTAGCATTAGAGGAGCGCGTGCAGACTTTAGAGAGGGTTAGAGAGCGCGAGAGCAGCGTTAATCCTGTAGCAGAAAGTCTGGGTGCCACAGGTGGAGATAATCATCCCCCGACTCCGGCAGTAGAGCCCTCACAGCGGGGCGAGTGGGTGACGACTCGGCGGCATACTCGTTCAGCCAAAGCTAACGCTAAGTCTAGCCCACCGGAGTACATCTCTTCTGCGCTTCACGTGTCCAACAGGTTCGCTCTCCTCAGTGATGCACCCGCTGAGAAACCTGAAAGAGCTCTGGTTATAGGAGACTCTATACTGAGACATGTGAAATTAGCTAGGCCTTTAGGGGCGCCAGCGGCAGTGGTCAGGTGTATCCCGGGAGCCAGAGCACCGGACATAGCAGGTAATCTTAGGGCTCTAGGTCAGCATAGGTTCTCTAAGATAGTGGTACATGCTGGAGCTAACGATATACGCCTTCGTCAGTCAGAGGTTAGTAAGAGTAACTTTACAGAGGTGTTTAAAATAGCAAAGGCGATGCCCGAAGAAGTAGTTTGCTCTGGTCCCATCCCAATGAGACGTGGCGACATAGCTTACAGCAGGTTATGGTCGCTGAACCGCTGCATGTCCAGGTGGTGCTCCGAAAACAACATGGGCTTCATAGACAACTGGAAGACCTTTGAGGGCAAAACTGGCCTGTTAGGGCGGGACGGTGTCCATCCCACTCGGGAAGGTGCTGCTCTCATTTCTTGTAGTATAGCACATAGTCTCAGAAGAGGCCTAGTTAATCGGTGACAATCCAGAGCCCAGGCCAGGGAGCAGACAGACAGGCTAAACCAACCGTCTGCTAGCTGCATAGAGTCGTCACTCAGGGTTCATCAGATTGAGACTGTGTCTGTTCCCCGAGATAAACATAAACATACATTTAGAAAGACTCAGAAAGTATATTTTAGTAATTTAATTAACATAAATACCACAAACTCAGATCACACTGAATGTGCAGCAGCACCTCTGATCTGAAGCTAGGACTGTTAAATATTAGATCTCTCGCATCTAAAGCAGTTATTGTTAATGAAACTATCACAGATCAGGAGTTTGATATATTATGTTTAACAGAAACCTGGATTAAACAGGACGAGTATGTGGCTCTAAATGAAGCTAGTCCTCCTGGATACAGCTACATACACCAGCCTCGGCTAACTGGTAGAGGAGGAGGAGTCGCAGTTATTTATAACGATAATCTGTCTCTCGTACAAAAACACAGTTTTAAATCTAATGCATTTGAAGTTCTCTATAGTAACATAAAGTCAGCTCAGTCAATCCCGCTAATCATCATTTACAGACCCCCTGGGCCGTACTCGGAGTTTCTCTGCGAATTTGCAGATTTCCTTTCAAACCTTGTTGTTTCTGTAGATAAAGCGTTAATTGCTGGAGACTTTAATATTCATTTTGAGAATCCAGAAGACCCTCTGAGAACAGCATTCTTGTCCATACTGGACTCAGTAGGAGTAAATCAGTGTGTAGTAGGACCCACTCATAAAGCAGGTCACACTTTGGATTTAATATTATCCTTCGGATTAAGTATAGGAAATATAACCACAATTCCACAGTCTGAAGTTATCTCAGATCACTACCTTGTCTCGATTAAAGCGTGTTATAGTAATAATGTACGCACAGCACCGCGCTTCCACCTTAAACGTACATTTACATCAAATACCGCACAGAGCTTTATCAATAATCTTCCAGAATTATCTACTTTGATTGGATCGCCATCTGACTTCACAGAACTCGAACAGGCGAATGAATATCTAGAGTCAGCACTTCGTTATAGCTTAGATAATGTCGCTCCAGTTAAAAGGAAAATGATTAGAGATAAGAAACTCGCTCCTTGGTATAATGACCACACACGTGCTTTAAAACAAACCGCTCGAAAATTTGAACGTAAATGGCGCCAAACTAAATTGTTAGTATTCAAAATAGCTTGGAAGGAGAGCATCCTGAACTATAAAAAAGCTCTCAGTGATGCTAGATCAACGTATCTCTCCACTCTAATAGAAAAAAAACGAAACAACCCGAGATCTTTATTTAATACAGTAGCTAAATTAACTAAAAACAAGACCACTGCAGAAATCTCCACAACAACATCATGCAGTAGTGAGGATTTCATGAACTTTTTCAATAAGAAAATCATAAATATTAGGCAAAAAATTCAGGCTTTGAAACCAGACAATTTAAATAATTCAGATGATCTAACCACATCACATCAGAACTTAGAACACTTTACTCCCCTTGAAGCGAGGGAACTAATTTCACTCATCTCTTCTTCAAAATCGTCAACCTGTATATTAGATCCTATACCGACACATTTTCTCAAGCAGATAGTACCAGCAATAATAGAACCCCTGTTGAAAGTAATTAACTGTTCACTCAGTAGTGGGTATGTCCCCAAATCCTTTAAATTAGCCGTTATTAAACCGCTAATCAAGAAACCTGACCTTGACCCCTGTCTGCTTTCTAATTACAGGCCGATATCAAACCTTCCGTTTATCTCCAAGATTTTGGAAAAGGTAGTATCACAGCAGCTACGTTCACATCTACACAGAAATAGCATAAATGAAGTGTATCAGTCAGGATTTAGGCCTCATCACAGCACAGAGACAGCACTTGTTAAAGTAGTAAACGACCTCCTATTGTCCTCTGATCAGGGTTGCGTCACTGTACTTGTGTTACTGGACCTCAGTGCAGCTTTTGACACCATTGATCATAGTATTCTCCTTCACAGATTAGAAAAGGTAGTAGGAATTAAGGGAACTGCCCTCTTGTGGCTCAGCTCCTATTTGACTGATTGTTATCAGTTTGTAGATTTAGATGGTGACTATTCTGCATGTTCTCAAGTGGAGTTTGGTGTTCCACAGGGCTCAGTTTTAGGCCCACTGCTTTTTTCCCTTTACATGCTTCCTCTGGGCAACATAATTCGTAAAACATTGCTAAAATTGAGCAGTGTGTGCAGGACATACGAGATTGGATGTTAATTAATTTTCTTCTGCTTAATCCTGATAAGACAGAAGTTCTGGTCATAGGACCACAAGTAGCTAGAAGTAAGCTTTCTGATCACACTGTAACTTTAGATGCCTTTCTGTTCCATCTAATGCAACAGTAAAAGACCTCGGTGTGATTATATATTCCAGCCTTTCATTTGAAGCTCATATAGATAATATTACCAGGAATATTGCGAAGATAAGAAACATATTGTCACTAAATGATGCAGAAAAACTAGTTCATGCTTTTATCACCTCAAGGTTGGACTATTGTAACGCCTTACTGTCTGGTTGTTCAACTAGGTGTATAAACAGGCTTCAGTTAGTCCAGAATGCAGCAGCGAGAGTCCTCACTAGAACCAGAAGATACGAGCACATCACCCCTATCTTATATACACTGCATTGGCTTCCTGTGAAATTTCGCATCCATTTTAAGATACTACTTTTGACATTTAAAGCACTAAATGGTCTCGCGCCACAGTATCTGAGTGAACTATTAGTGTCTTACGATCCGCCACGCCTACTTCGATCAAAGAATGCAGGCTGTCTGTCAGTACCACGTATTATTAAAACTACAGCAGGGGGCGGAGCTTTTTCTTACAAAGCCCCAAAGTTATGGAATAGCCTTCCTATTAATGTTCGAGACTCAGACACAGTCTCAGTGTTTAAGTCTAGACTAAAAACTTATTTATTTAGCGCAGCATGTTTGTAAATAGATTAACCTTAGGTAAAGGAGCAGATCTGGGGGACTCATGGACGTAGAGTATTCTGGTGAACTGGTATGTTTAGATGCTGTCCTCCCCACTCTCATTGTTCACTCAGGTTTGTTGACGGTGAGGTGATTGGTTGCTTTACATCTCAGGGAGCCCTCATGTTTGTGTTTCCTTCTGGCTCTCCCTTTTAGTTATGCTGTTATAGTTAGTCCTGCCGGAGTCCCTGCTTGCACTTTGCACTAATATACATTCACCTTATACATGTTGACTGTGACCAGACCAAACTGCCATCTCTCCTTATTTTCTGTTCTCTCGTCTTCTGCTCTCTCTCTCTCTCTCTCTCTCCCTGTCGAGCTATACATGTCGCTCCTGAGTTGCCAGTGATCCAGACCCCTCTGCCCTCTGGACCTGTCTAACCAGTCCTGGAGTCTCCTGTTACACTGAACTTCCAGTACACATTATTATGCTGATCAATCCCTGCTATCCGTTATCACCCAGGTGAGGATGGGTTCCCTGTTCAGTCTGGTTCCTCTCAAGGTTTCTTCCTATTACCATCTCAGGGAGTTTTTCCTTGCCACCGTCGCCCTCGGCTTGCTCATCACGGACAATCTTATCATTTTGATTCATACACATTGCATACAGACTTACTTCTTTTTATTGTGTAAAGCTGCTTTGCGACAATGTCAATTGTTAAAAGCGCTATACAAATAAATTGACTTGACTTGACTTTTATGTAGAACCATGGTCCTGGAAGAACATATTCATTTTTTTATTTTCTCTATGTACTGTACTTAGTGTATATGAAATTATAATATATATCTATATAAATCATAATATAGCTTATGATTGACACCTACTGGATATTTAGATGTTCACCTTAACATACAACAATTTAAACTATATAAATTTGGAAGAATGGAATTCAACTCAGTACAGTTCCAGTGAGGCTCTTTTAGCATGTTTTTTTTGTCACCCATCTGTTGGGACATTAGCTAAAAGTAAGTACTAAGGATAAGTGGGTATTTTTACATTTCAGACACTTCATTGCCTTTATTTCAAAAGCTTCAGCTAAACAGTGTGCTTTGGGCTGTTTTAACACTTTTACTATTGTATGTGAAGCAATCCAGCAGCATTTCATGAACAGGAACTGGTTACCAAAGTAACTTCACCTCTTTAGAGGCATGTGGGAAAAAACACGAGGTTCTTTCATGAGAAGGCAGTGAACATGGTAATTATCAGTAAACTGAGCAACACATCAAGGACCAGGATGCTGAGTCTTCATCTAACTTTAATGCTTGGTAATAATATTAATTTCTTTAATAACACACACACACACACACACACACACACACACACACACACACACACACACACACACACACACACACACACACTATCTATGATCTATCTATCTATATAGTACCAGTCAAAATTTTGGATTATGTGACAAATGGAAAAATAAGAAAATAGTGCTATTTTGTTTTTAGTCTTATTTTACTCAGGGGATCCGGAAATGGTCAGCTTTTGACTGGTACTGTACTTTTATTAAGAATTTCAACAAAACACAAACATTTTCAACATTTGTGAATTTCTAAATAGAAATAGGAATGTCCTTTTTATGTGTTTCTACTCGGGTTGATCATCTCACTTTAATGCTTGGTAATAATATTAATTTCTTTAATAAAACACACACACACACACACACACACACACACACACACACACACACACACACACACACACACACACGAAAAGTAATATATATTTAATTTTGTGATATGTGAAACTTTCTAAATATAAATAATAATCTTTATGTTTCTACTTTAGTCAAATTATAAAATGTATCATTTGTACAAGGTGATGGCATAATTTGACTCACAATAATCATCTCATATTGTAATTATTAAATATGAAGAAATGTAAAAAATGTAAAATAAATAAATAAATAAACAACGTAAAACAATGATGTGACAAATTATATATAAACCAGTCAGTTGTTATTTTGATGCATTAATACAAAGTAAAATTTGCTATTTTAATTTTAAACAGTTCAGCCTTTTGCAACAGTTTTTGCAGGAAATGTATTGTAAAATAGATGAAGCCCATATAAGGAAAAAAAGAGCAAAACTTATGTCCCTAGAGGAGAAGTACATGAGGTCCTTTAGATTTCAGTATAAAGCAGACAGTACAGAAGAGGAAACTAAAAGCTGTTGCACTAAGACTGTTACCAGTATAGATTGTTAAACTCTACACAAACAAAACAAAATAGGTGAACAAATTACTAAAACCGTACATATAACATATTACAATTCAAGATCAAACTCAGTAAATCCATGCAATGTGAGTGATAGAGAGAGTGACCTGCAATTAAATAAACTAATAATTAATCGGGGACGAAATCTTATTAATCTTAGAGCATGACTTAAGTAATCTGTCTGCATGGTTTAGAAATCCATTGGCTCGATTTAGTAATCGTTGTGCTTGGCTGGCTTTGTTTTTTCTGACCATGACAGGCTGCAAATTTCCAACAAGCTCATTACGCACACACACACACACACACGCACGCTCTGGCGCTGTATCATGGCTGACCCTGTGCTCTGACCCCAGATACGCTGAGATATGCGAAGAATGAATTTCGCTGTTCTTTAATGTATATGTGACAAAATAAAGGCTTTACTTTACACCTATATTATTTCGTTTTCAATTTAGGATTATTTACACAATTTATAGTTTTTACACATGATTTTAATGAAATAATTCTTCTTTATTTTTTCCCCTAGTCAGTGTTTTTTCAGCTTCTTTGCTGGCTGGTAAGTGTCATTTTCATTTGGATATTTTTTTTCATTGTCATTTTTAACCAGTTATTTGGTTCCACCAACATGTATCCTTCTGCGACTGGTGGAACCAACTGACTGCGACTGCAGGAGCAACATACTGACAGTAATCAGTCAACAGTTATTGTAATTGACAGAGGTGGTAGAAGGTTTGCAATCTATGTAGGCCACCCCAGGGAGGGAATTCTCTTGACCTCGTTTTCTGAGGTTCCCCTTCCCCAGTCACAGATATCACTACTATTCCTCTTCATGAATCTGATCATTATCTGGTATCCTTCACCATCACCCTTCCTATTCTGTCTAACCACCTACATTTCTCTTTTAACTGCAAAAACCTTCACTCTGTGTCTCCGTCCTCTGTGTCTTCATCCACCCATTCATCCCTCCCAGACCCAGACTCCTTTTCCTCTCTACCTCTAGAGACTGCGACTGAGCTTTCCTCTTCTCTCTCTCTCCTCATGCATGGATCCCCTATGCCCTCTGTCATCTAAACCAAATGAAGGCTTCTTGTCCTGCTCCTTGGCTATCCAATGTATCACACAACAATAGGAGAGAATCAAGAACTGTAGAGAGAAGATTGAAGAAATCGCAGCTTGATGCAGATCTTGTCTCTTACCGGACTCTTCTCTCCAAATTCTTATGTGACGTGACTTCTGCCAAAACTGCCTTCTACAGGGAAAAGCCTTAGCACATGATCCTGGCAATCTCCACAATATCTTCTCCTCACTACTCAACCCACCGGCTCCTTCTGCCACATCCTCTCTGACTGCTGATGACTTTGTCACATTCTACGATGGGAAAATTGCAGCAATCCGCCACTCCTTTGCTCCCGACCAAACTCCTACCCCAGAACATCAGGACCTTCCCTTAGCAGAATTCTCCATCCTATCATCCGATGAGATTCAGCAGATCATCTCGTCATCCAAGCCCACCAAGTATTCATTAGACCCAATCCCTTCCACAATGATCCAGGCCATCTCGCGAGACCTTGTTACCTTCACCACAACCATCATCAACCATTGCATATTATCTGGTCATGTTTCTGTTGCTTTTATGGAGGCCAAGGTTATTCCCATCCTCAAGAAATCTACTGCCTGAATCCAGTAGAAGTTAACAACTATTGCCTAGTATCACTTCTCTCTTTTATTTCCCAAATTCTTGAAAGGACTGTTTATAACCAAATGTCATTTATCTCTCACAGAACAACCTTAATGATCCCAACCAATCCGGATTCAAAGTGGCACATTCCACAGAGACTGCCCGTCTGTCAGTCACTGAGAAGCTCCATGCTGCTAGATCAACTAAATTATCTGTCCTTAACCTCCTGGACCTGTCGTCTTCTTTTGACACAGTGAATAATAAGATTCTATCATCTATTCTTACAAGCCTTGGAATCTGTGGAATAGCTTGTGCAATGGGTTGCTTCTTACCTACAAGATTACCATTATTATGCAGATGACACACACCTTCTTGTCTCCTTTCCCCCCTTAGACACTCAGGTTCCCACCCAGATCCCAACATGTCTGGCAGACATCTCATCCTGGATGGCAGCTCATCAGCTGAACCTCAATCTGTGTAAAACCGAACTGCTGTTCATCTCTGGCGAGTTATCCCCCGGTCAAAACTTTGTGATATCCCTGGACAACAATCAGCCACTGCCCACAATCTTAGGGTAACTGTGGACATCCTCCTGTCTTTTCCCCCACACATCGCAAATTTTACCCGCTCTTGTCGATTTCTTCTTTACAACATCAGAAAAATCCACCCATTTCTTTCTTCACAGGCTACTCTACTCAGGTGCTTGTTCAATCACAATGTTATTTCAAGACTGGACTAAAGTATATTTTTTCACTGGGGTGTGATGGATTTAACAATCTCCTTTAAGCAGGAAATGTATTAGGCGAACAGAAGAAGTACAACAAGTTAGTCAGAGAGTTGTGTTGTACAGTACAAAATGTACGGATTTTAACCTGAAATAATAATATCACAGATTACATTAAAACTGATCAGCTGATTCTTAGCTTTGACCTTCTAACTATTTCTATGAACTCTTTTCCAGTCAACAACAAATACTATAACTTGTATATATACATGTACTATACAATACTAGTATAGAGAAAAAGGATCATGAGTCATGAATATCCAACACATTCTACTCACTCATCTGGTGAGGCTTGGGACACCATTGACAGATGTAAATGACTTTGGCCTCACGCATCATCCTCAGCCTCTTTTTCTATCTCTTTCACTTGTCCCCAGCAGTGCTGTAGGTGTGTGTCTTCCTTCTGCTGTAGGGAAAAGTTATCCCACCTACGTGAAACCCCGTATAATAATTATAAAGGACTTGACTAAAAACAACATGCATGAGAAATCACAAAGGAGTTTTCACCTTCTGCAATGGAAAAGTACTCTAGCTAGTTACTTTTATCAGAAAGTAATGCTGTAATGTAACTGAGTACTTGTTAATGACAGTAATTTTATAATTAGTTACTTTAAAAAGTAATGTTCTCCAACACTGTTGCTCAACGCCTGCTTTCATGTCTGTGCCATCGTCCTGGACTTCTTCTGGCGCTGTGACCTCTTTGCAGTGCTGGCTCTGGTGGGAAAATGCTTTCTTTTTCTTTTTGTAGTTGTTGTGTAGAGTAAAAAAAAAAAAGGCCCTAAACTTAATAAGTGGTTGTGTAACCCTTGGCAGCAATCAAGCATTTATCATAACTGACAATGAGTCCTTCACATTGCTGTGGAGGTATTTAGACCTACCCCTTTTAATTGTTTTAATTCAGCCACACTGGACGGTTTTTGAGCATGAATGGCCTGTTTCAGGATCTCAACCTGAGTTAAGTCTGGACTCCAAAACGTTTTTTTTTTTTTTTTTTGAGCCATTCAGAGGTTGACTTGCTGGTGTATGGTGTATTGTTGTTGTTGTCATGGGAGCATTCAGGAGTGCTTCCTCCGCCTGCTCTAGCCTGCTACTCTGCCCACTGCCGCCTTTCACCAGCTGGGCACTGCTGATGGACCTGCACGTGCTCTTCTACACTCTTTTACACCCTTTTTTCCTTTCCTCCCTCCTTTAACCCTTTCCTTCCCCATTTTCTCCTAAATAAAATAACCCTTTTTCTCACAAGACCTCTCCTTGTGTCTGCGGTGCCACCCGGGCACAAAGGGTTGAGCCCGTTACAATCAAATTATGGAATTAAGTAACAGCAACAAAAATAAATTGATATTTAAGCTGTTCTGGGACAGCTCTTGCAAGAACATATTTTTCCCAACAGTGTTTGACTGGTACATAATAACTCAGAGTAACGATCTATGCAATGACAGAAACTTAAGCACTTTTGTATGTCTGCCAAATGACTAGAATGAAACAGGTTCTCAGACTTTGCAAGGAATACAAGACCAAAAATTTCTATTTTATTTGTACAGCGCTTTTAACAATTGAAATTGCCGCAAAGCAGCTTTACACAATCAAAAGAATTAAGTTTGTAAAAAAAAAAAAAAAAAAAAAGTCCTCTGCTGCAGAGGAGAAGTATTTTTTTTTATTTTTATTTTTTTTTTCTGGTTTGTTATTTTTAAATGTGTTTTTAAGACATTTGATATCGACTTTTTCCCAGGTTAGTAATCTGTGCTCTTAATTTAATAATTCATGCACATTATTATTAAATGATGAGCATAAATTAAACAATCTGTGTTCACCATTTAGTTATCTGTGTGCATGTTTTTCCCACTGCATGGTATTTCCCTCACTTAAAATTTAAGAAAGAAAGAAGATAAACAAATAAACAAATATATAAATAAAACCTTTTTTTAAATGGCAGAATATGTACTGTAATCTGTGAGACTAGTTAACGCCAATTGTAGAGCTAAATATTTCATAAAACCTGGAAAATGCTATTTTTGTATATTGCTTCATGTAGTAATTTAACTTTGATATACTGTACTCGTTTTTGTTTTTTTTGATGCATGAGAATTCATCAAGTGTAAATAAAGTTCATTATTCTCTATGTAAAGGCGTATGATTCTGATTTTCAGAAAGATTAAAGAGTGATTGACATTGATTTCTATTAGTTAAAGTCCTGTAAATTCATTAATTAATATTAACAATTTGCTGTTTGACTTAGATGGCGCTAACATGCGACTCGCTGGTGGCAGTCACTCCTGCACTGGTAGAGTGGAAGTCTATTATAATAACCAGTGGGGAACAGTGTGTGATGATGGCTGGGACATTAATGATGCACAGGTGGTGTGTAGACAGCTTGGATGTGGTGATGCTACTACAGCCACGCAAAGTGCCCACTTTGGTCAGGGAAGTGGCCCAATATGGATGGATGAGGTTGGGTGTTTTGGAAATGAAAGCACCATCACACAGTGCACTCATAGCAGATTTGTATCACACAACTGCAACCATGGTAAAGATGCTGGTGTTATTTGCTCAGGTACAGCAAGTTTGAATACTTAAATAATAAGATTTACTCAAAATATGCTCAGGCACCATAAACTATGTTAAGACCTTTTATTGACTGTGATTATATTTACATTTCATTGCATATAATGCATTTTAGATTTAATATTTATCATCACATTTAATATTATATAGAAATATAATATAAAATATAGAGATATTGCTGATATGCTGTTATGGAAACTAGTTGGCTCCTTACAGAATACATTTCAGCACTATATTAACAATTACAGGTTTTTCATTGGTGTATGTAGAAGGAGCATGTGGAAAGTCTTTACCATAGAAATTGTATTACATTATTTTAATTATAGCTTTCTAGCACATAATTCATTGTTTGTCCAAGACTCAGTTGTTTACTTTTAGTTTGTTTGTTTGAAATAAACATATTCAATATTCTTTAACATACATGGGTGGAAAATAGGGTTGTTGAAAGATCCCTCAAATGGTTTTGCTTTTAATATTATTTCTCTTTATATCTACATCAAAATAATTACTAAAACCTAACCTTCTCCCTTTTCATATAATAAATCAGGTTGTAATGAAATCAGGCTGGTGAATGGTTCAAGTAACTGCTGTGGTCGAGTGGAGATCCAGCACAAAGCCCAGTGGGGAACAGTGTGTGATGATTACTGGGACTTAAAGGATGCAGAGGTGGTGTGTCGACAGCTTGGATGTGGTAAAGCAGTCAGCGCTCCTCCTAATGCTCGCTTCGGTCAGGGAAGTGAACCAACCTGGCTGGATGATGTTCAGTGTAATGGGACTGAGAGCTACTTAGATCAGTGCTCACACAGAGGATTTGGAAATGAGAACTGTGGACATAATGAAGATGCTGGGGTCGTGTGCTCGAGTAAGTTGTTACTGGTTGTTGCAGCAAAAGTCTGTAGAAAATGCATACATTTAAGAGGGAATTAATTTTTTTTCTTTTCATAAGATTTACAGAGTCCCACACTGACTCGGATCTCCCCAAACTTTGTGGTCTCACCTGGAGAAGTCCTTCAGTTCAGATGTACCACACCCAGCCCAACATGCATCTCTGTAGAGTTCAGCTTATATAAAACTGGGACATTAATAAAGAAGCAAACTGCAGAGACTACAACAACATTTAATCTGACTGTAGATGAATCACATCACGGCCTGTACACCTGTGACTACACATATAATGAAAGCAACTCCACATCATCCAGGAGCAGCTCCAATATCATCATTGTGGGTAAGTGACATTTTCTGGATATTTTTTGCCAGTACCAGAAAATATTATAAGCTCTGACAGCAGTCTAGTTGTGTACTTTCTTCCATTTTCTGTAACAGTGGAACACTGACATGCAGTTATACTTCAGGTTCCTGATATTATGTGCCTGTTGTTTTTAGTGAACTTGCAGCAACCCAGTATCTCCTTCAGTGCTGCTGATGGATGGTTTTCCTGGGGGCTCTGAAATAATTAGGGGCTACTGTTTCTCCGTCATCTGCTCCACTTTGTGAACCTCACTATTCTTTCACAAAATAATGATAATAGCAGATAAAACCCAAAAAAGATGGCGTCTCTAAGATTTCAGTGGGCAGAGGCCAATTAGTTAAAATTATAGCTAACATCTGGATTAGTACACACTAAAACATGCTGGATTATTTTTACTACCCAAACGCTACATTGGTGTTGGAGTGACAGCTGGACTGCTTCTCATTTTAGTTCCAGTCATCGTTTGCATGGTGAAGAAAATGAGAAGTCAGAACTTTCAGAAAAAGAATACACCAGGAACTTGAGGACATAAACTACAAGAGGGATCTTTAACCAACGGCATGGCACACTGTTGCATTAACTTTTTATAGAGTTCAACATCTCCCTTTAGGTAGCCAAAAGAGTGACTAGCCAACCGATTAGCCTGTAAAGCTCAATGTTTAATACAATTTAATGCGTTCCTGACCTCACGACTGAAGGATCTGCTGAATATGCCTGCTGTAGACACCACGGGCCCAGTATCTATTAAACAAGGCACCAAAATTCGACATATGAGCGATTTATATGTGGAATAGATGTAAAAGAAAACAAATTCCATGTGTTGAAATACTTGATCAAAAAATCAGTTTCTAATGCGCGCTGACACATGTCCATGTGGAAATATTGGCAACTTTTGCTTCTTTTCCAGCTCCAGTGAAATGCTTTCTTTTAATACTGCCCTCCTGGCGGAGTGTAATAATACATAACATAATACAGTGGAACCTTGGATTACGAGCATAATTCGTTCCGGAAGTGTGCTCGTATTCCAAAACACTCGTAAACCAAATCATCATTTCCCATAAGAAATAATGAAAACTCAAATTCTTTGTTCCACAGCCCCCAAAAATAAATACATAAAAATAATTAATACAATCTATAAAATGAAAAAACAAATTAATCTGCACTTTACCTTTAAAAAAAAGTACAAATAAATACTGACAGAAAAGTGTTTCCGTTGGTGCGCGCAGGCGCCGTGTGTGTGTGTGTGTGTGTGGAATTTGCCCATTCCCTCGGCTCGTTTTACACAGTAACACTCCTCCTCCCTGTCCCCACCTCACTTTTTAAGTTTCACAACAAACACACACACACACAACGGAAACACCGTTTTAACTGGAAAAAAATAAATCTCTCAGACTGGCATGAGCATATATTAACGGACTCACTTTTTAAGTTTCACAACAAATGCATAAACACAGCGAAAACACCGTTTTAACGGAAAAAGCTAGACCGACATGAGCGCATACTAACAGAATCACTTAAGTTTCACAACAAACAGACACACACAAACACGAAAACACCGTTTTGACAGGGAAAAAAGAAATCTCTCTGACCTGGCGTGAGCGCATACTAAAGGAATCACTTTTTAAGTTTCACTATAAACACACACACACAACGGAAACACCATTTTAACAGGGAAAAATGAAATCTGTCTGACCTGGTTTGAGCGCATACTAAGGGAATCACTGCTGTAAAGTTAAAAAAAAATGAACCAGCACATTACCTTTGAAAAGAATCGCAACAGAGCAGAGTTTGTTTTTGTGTTTTTTTTTTCCTATGTTTGTGAAGCCGGGGAGGGGGTGAAAAGGAGAAAGAGCGTCTGTGTCTCTCATAAGAGACGAGCAGAGTTTCTGTGTGTTTGCAAAGCCGTGGGGGGAGGGGGTAGAGCGGAGGGATGTGAGAGAGTGACGCCCGGTGTCAAAATAAGAGTCGCATGCGTGATACATCATAGTCGGCGCTCGTAAACTAATACTTGCTCGGTTTCCGAATAAAAATTTATTAAAAATCCTTGCTCGGTTTGTGGAACACTCGTAAACCACGTTACTCGCAATCCGAGGTTCCACTGTACATAGTATTTTTAATGTACTAATACATAACACAGTCCTTTATATATATATATATATATTTCACACATCAGCTTGAATCCTGGTTGAGGGATGTCAGTTTATTGTGGAGGGAAATTTCACATGTCCACAAAGACAATTTCACCCATGTGTGTTTGCAGGTTAATGTTTAAAAATATTAATAACACTGATTTCTCTTTCAGGATCTCTGGCTCTCTACATTGGTGTTGGAGTGACAGCTGGACTGCTTCTCATTTTAGTTCCAGTCATTGTTTGCTTGGTGAAGAAAAGGAGAAGCCAGAACTTTCAGACAGAGAAAAAGAATACACAGTGTGAGTTGCAAAAGACATAAAATTATCAAATACTATATCAAAAAACTATATCAAATAACATCTATTTAAACTGTTGTTGCCACCATCCCAACTTTTTTGAGACCTGTAGCAGGCAACACATTTTAAATTAGGATGTAACGGGTTCGACCCAAAGTTGCACGGGCGGCACCATGAAACACAGACACGAGGCGAGATCTTAGAGGAAAAGGGTAATTTATTAGGAATAAATAAGGGAAGGAAAGGGAAAAAGGAGGGAGGACAGAAAGAAAGGGAAGGAATGATGTGTGAACGTGCAGGGTCCGAGGCAGTGCCCAACTGGCATGCGGGCACGCGGCTGGCGTCGGTGGGCGGAGTGGCCGAACGGAGCACGCGAGGCAGCGCTCCTGCACGCTCCTCTCGGTTCCTCCCCGCTGTCGAAGGCCGGCCTGGCCCCTCCCAGCTCTCTGTGGGCGCGGCCTCAGGCGGGAATCTCACTCGAACGTCCGTCGGCTGGGCGGCTTTCCCGCTGTCCTCCTCGCGGCCTTTCCCTCTTCGGCGGCGAGGACGCGAAGGCGGGCTCGACGCGGGAACGGAGGATGCCGTGGGAGCTCGTGCAACTCTTTCCTGCGCTGTCCTCAGCGCGGAGATCAAACAAGGGGAGGAAATCCATTGTCCTTTTTAAAAGTCTCTGGGGCGCGTTCCATTGCCCCACTCGCATGCCACTCTCAAACCCCCGTGTTACGTTCTTCTCGGACCCCGGACTAAACTCCGCGCCTTGCTTTTATAATGCGGAGCAAGCCCGAGATCCCATTAACGTTAATCACTGCCAGCCGGCCCGCATAGGCGGCCCCGTCCCTTCGCACACATGCAGAAGGGGTGCCGCCTACTTAGGGAGCCTACGAAGTGAGCGAGGGGCGATAATAGATTTGGGCGCACGCCCATCACAGGCGCACGCCGTGACAGAGGACATTTAATGGATACAATTTCTCAGTTTAAACATTTGTTCTAGAGATGTTCTCTGTGTTCTATTGTGAATAAAACATTGGCTCATGTGAAGGTCTTTTAGTTTTCTTTTTATTAAAATTTAAAAAACATCCCAACTTTTCTGGAATTTGGGTCACTTTTAAAAAGTGCAGAGAAACATTGCGCTTGTGCCTTGTGTTTCTCAGTTACATTTTGTTACAGTTTTTTTTTTTTTCAAGAAAGAAAAAGAGAGAGGCTGGGGGGAAATATACGTTTATAATTGCTTCGACATAATTGATAACAGAAACGATTTTCTTCTGTGGAAAGAATTTCTTCTGATTTTCTTCATTTGCACAGCAAGTATTTATACATAGATAAAATATAATAAATTACAAATTTCTCAGGCATAAGAGCACTAAAAATATTGATGAACATTCGTTGATTATTCATTTCCCATAACAATACAACATAGGCTGTTTTAATTATTTATTGTATTTTGTTGTTGTTATTGCATTGTTGTTTTAAAAATAAAACTTTTAACAAAATTTTTAAATAGGAAACTAATGTGTAAACCTGTGGATATTTTGATACAATTAAATTTTAGGTGACAAAATCACATATCAGAGTCCCCAAGGAGAGACTGGGACAGATGATGAAGCTGATTATGAAAACGCAGAAATCTTCTACCAGAAGAAGGATTCAGAGGACTCGGATAATGACTATGTTAATGTTGATGCTAATAAACACAGAGACTGGTTTATTACAAAGGACAATGACTATGAGGATGTCGATATTTATGAAAACTGTTGAAAAACAATCCAGAAATGATAACATGGTTAGAATGGATAGTTTTATATTGTTAAGATACAATTATAAATTATAGTTTGTGTAATTTGCACAGACTTCATAAGAGGCCCCCGAATAATCTGTAATAACTCTTGCTATGATTGAGAAATCTGATCCAACAAAGTATGCTGTATACCGTGACATATGTGTAATCAACTGCATTATTTTCTGTGCTGGAAGTGACCTCTGTTTTCTGCCAGACAGATTTTAATGTGGCACTCCATGTTCCTGAACATATTGGCAAGGATATCGGAGGGAATACCAGCAATTTTACGTTGGATGTTTTTCTTCAAATCTTACACAGTGTGAGTCTTATTCCAATAGACTTTTCCTTTGAGCAGATCCCAAAAGCAGAAGTCTGGTGGTGTCAGATCTGGCGACTGTGGCGGCCAAAGCCCATTTGAAATTACCCCGTTGCTGAAGAAAGAATTCCTCCGAACTCACGATCATCCCAGCATGTTCGAAGCTTCACATTCGACATGTTCAGAGCACATTGTTGTCCTTTCTTTCAGGTCGCTTCATCCTAGCGAGAGTTATTATAGAATATTCAGGGCCTCGTTCGAATATTCTGTAATAACCTCTTTTCTTATCTGTTTAATAAAACATTTCTTACATTTTCTTACTTGTTAAATTCACATTTATCTTACTACTGATGTTACAATTGTTTGATATCAAACAATTATCTTAACATGAAATTCCTTATTGCAAAACACATTTTCCCATATAAAATAATGTAAATGCAGATAATCCGTTCCAGCCACCCAAAAATATTAACAACATTACCAATTTACAACACTATAATCATAATTTTGCATATAAAAACTATTAACACATTTACAAAAAGACACAAATAAAAGAAATAAACAGATGTGAAACTTCACTTAACTTTAATTCAAAATTCCTCTTGGCACCGGCTGCTTTAATAAAACAAAGACAAAGTGGCTCCCTTTTCTTCTTGCTGCTGTCCATGCTAACATTGTTGGGACCTGTGGTACTATGTCTTCACTAAATCTTGCACAAAAAAAAAAAAAAAAAAAAAACTTGCTTCGCTTGGTTTTCCACTGATCCTAACAAGTTGTATGCACAAGTACATGCAACCAGATGTATACACAAGTCAAAGTGTGTGCAACCAGCTCGGATTTATATGTCACAAATGCCAAGTATGCTGAGGCAAATTTCAGTTGGTAACGTGAAAATTTGCATGAAGGAGCATTTAAGAGATACCATATATAAAATATAAAATTTACGTACATAATGTCTATGTGACTATATACAGTATATATTATATCATATAAATTTAGTGTCACGTTTCTGGGTGCGAGGCATAAACGCAGGAGGATCCAGGTGGTTCAGGGAAACGATGATTTATTTTGTTTAAACATAAACTCAGGGAAAACACTACAAACAAAACAGATATACTTTAAATGAAAACGAAACCAAAACACGAATAAAGACATTAGACATACTCCTTAAACTTATTGTAACAAACGCAAGACAAAAACTAGAACTCAGACACACCTTTTATAATGAAATTAATTATCAACTTGGATCAGGTGCGCGCCCACGTGACCTGACCGAGTTGCGAACAGGGAAATGAAGTAAATAACTGAAACTTAAAAGAACTACACAAAAAATGTCTTAGGGCGCTTTGGCGCCCTCTAGGGGTTATCCCTGACATTTAGATTGAATTTATTACACACATTTTTGCACTTGCAGTGGTTTGTTAATGATTTAGGTATTAATGTTTTACAATAAGTGTGTTTAATTTTATTTATATTCTCCATTATATTTTTATACTATTTGATCATTCTTATGAATATCATAGTGGGATTTCGTGAATTTTAAATGAATTGAAATTTATATTTTTATTAAATGGCCAGTGAATAAATGCAACAGAACACAAAGTTCTTAATTTGCTATTTTCTGCTAATTGTACACCTTACTGCCAGTTGCACTATGCTATTATTTTTCATTTACTTTTGCTATATACATTATCTTATAATTTTGTGTATTGTATACTATACATACTGTATACGGTGGATATCTTACAATGTGAAAAATATTTTAAATATATTAAAAGGGATTTACAGGTGTGCACACATTTTTATAATTGATGCCGTGGCTATACTCACCAACCACATTCAAATTTATGTTCAAAAGTAATTAAAACTGTTATCAAGAAGTGATTCTGTACCCCAAATAAAGATTTGCCTTTTGCACATTTATATACACATTTATATATCTTTCAAACAACTTAAAATGAGTAATTTATTGTTGTAGTTCAGCATGTTAACCTAAATTTTAAATAGCAAATAGAAGAAATTCCATTTTATGAACCCCATGTTTCTACCAGGAGTGGCTTCAGCATTGTTCCTGGAGCTGAGCCCTGCCACTCTAGTCAAAATGTTTGTGCTTTTTGAAAGCCTTCAACAAGCTGCTCTCTGCAAGCCTTTGATAAGGATAGGCACCTAGTTTATTTCAGATTAGAGACACGTGTACAAGCAGCAACCCACCAATTAGGTACATGCAGCACTTTCCTTATGAATATTCATACCTGCCCAAAGCAGCTTGTTCTGTTGGACTGCACAGTGTATTTGCATTAGGGTAGAAATACAAAGTGAATCACCTCTGTCTGTTCAACTCACCTGATAGTCATCTCCTAGGGTTATGGTTAGAGTTAGGGTTTGGGGATTGCTTCTCATCTTAGTTCCAATCATCATTTGCATTGTGAAGTCACATAAAAGATGTAAATATCAGATGCACAAAACAAAATGTTATATACTTCCGTAATATTTTTAGTATATAATTAAGAACTACAGAGGAGTCGTGAGTAGTGAACAATCCGACTTTTGTGTCGTTTTTCTTTATTTTCTCAATAGTACAACAACACACATCCGGGTTCTCTTTTTAACCCCCAATGTACCAAAGACCATTTAAAGGACAACAGAGAGGCATTGATTCTCATTCCACAAATCCTTAACACAAAATGAATTTTACATTCATGAAATCACTTGCTGAAAATTCAATTTAACTAAACAGGTTAACACCACAATGAGGTGAATTTTTAATTATAGCAGCAGATCTGATAGCAGTGTCACTAGAAAATAATTTCGAAAAACAGTCTTGTATAAACACATTATGGTTGGCTTTTTTTTTTTTTTAATCCTTGGCCTTTTCTTGCACACACTCTGTTTTAAGGTTGCGTTACACAGTTTTTTCAGATTGTTAGACAGAACAACAAAAATAACACTAATATTAATCTTTATAATTAGACAGATTCAACTTTGTCATTGTGCAAAAGTACATGTACAAAGCCAATGGAATGCACTTAGCATCTTAGCACATATTCTGAATGATATACTTTATGTACAGAATAAATACAGGTGTGCTTATAACTCTGGTGGCCAGGTTGCGAAAACGTCTTGTTTATTCTTATGTTTTGTTATACAGTATTTAAACCATCTACATTTGTACAGGAACACTGTGGGAACTTGTTCAATAAAAGTAAGATCCACTTGTGTACACTGTAGGAAGGTCCCAAGGCAACCTTAAGACGAATGTAAGAACTCTTAGGCCCCTGTATGATAAAAAAGTCAACTTTTATTCTCAGTTGTTACCTCAATTTGTTCTTAAGAATTGAATGACAACCGTACCAACTTTCTAAAGAGGTTGTAGAAAACTATGATCCCCGACACAGATGTCAGAAAGTGGAGGAACAGGGAGATCTGTCATTCTTGAGATTATTCCTGACCAAGGTTTAACATGAAGGTATACATGACATCATTGAAGAGCTACAACAGCAGTCAAGGACTTCAGCAAAACATGGAAGGGGCTGTACTGGGTTTGTTTACTTCTGTGTTGTTTCAATGTAACTTCAGTACTTCCGTCCACATTTTCACCACTTTGTTTTTCGCCTGGTAACCTACTTCTGTCACTTATAACTATATATTATATATTTCCCAACATATTTGAACACATATGGGAGATTTTTGACATGATCATCTTAAAACACAGTCATAGGGTACTGTACTCTATATCTTTTGGAAGAATGGCCATCAACTCTTCACTATTCACTACGATTCCAATGAAACTCTTCTAGCATGTGTTTTTTTTTTTTTGTCACCCTTCTGTTGGTATATTAGCTAAAAGGAAGTGCTAAGAGGAAGTGGGTATTTTTGACACTTCAGACACTCTCTTGATTTTAATAGCTTTCATGAAAAAGTGTGCTTTGGGCTGCTTTTCACATTTTTAGTATGTGAAGCAAAGAAGTTTTATGATTTCTGCATTTCATTAAAAGGAACTGGTTACAAAATTAACTCCACCTCTTCAGATGCATGAGAAAAAACCATCAGCCATCGTGTTCTCGTGAGAGTTTCATGATGAGAAGGCAGCAGCAGCGAACATGGCTATTATCACCAAACTAAACAACACCTCCTGGAACAGGATGCTGAGCCTTCATCTCACTTTAATGCTTGGTAATAATATTCATTTCTTAATATTATTACACATGTCTGTCTGTCTGTTATCTATCTATCTATCTATCTATCTATCTATCTATCTATCTATCTATCTATCTATCTATCTATCTATCTATCTATCTATCTATCTATCTATCTATCTATCTATCTATCCATCTATCCATCTATCTATCTATCTATCTATCTATCTATCTATCTATCTATCTATCTATCTATCCATCTAAATTGTCATCATATCCAGTTTTACTCAGAGGATGCTAAAGTTGACAAACTTTGACTGGTAATGTAGTCATAAATATTTACAAAAAATCTAATTTTTATTAAACATTTCAACAAAACAAAAAATGATCAACATTGTGTGAAATGTTAAAGTTTCTAGATAGAAATAGAGATGCCATCTTTATGTTTTTTTTACTTGAATTTATCTAATAATTTTACCAATAATTCCATGTTTTTTTTAAATTAAAGATAAAGAAGAGTATTACAGAGAAATACAAAAATGTAAAACCAAGATAACAAATTGTGTGTAATATCTAGCGCGCACACACACACACACTAGGATTAAAAAAACTTGAATTAAACACATTTTACACACACACACTATATACTTTGATCTGCATCTCTTTGATTAGCATTACAAAATCTCAGGATTGTAACAATTCTAATCTTATTTTGAGATGGCTAAGAGTTTCCAATCTCTTTCACTTCATGTTTGAGGAATTGCTGACTTCAGTATAAAGCTGTCAGTACTGAAGAGGAACTTAAAAAGTGTTGCACTAAGACAGTTACTGTTATGTTTTTTTTTTTTAAAGTTTGGTAGGTGTCATAGACAAGCAAGCAAACAAACAAACAAAACCAAACAAACTACTCATTCTTAAATATGAGATAAAGATAAATAAAGATGACTCAAGATTGTGTTTAGAGCACAAGGCATATCAACATATTATTTTGATCTTAGATTGTAATATCTCTCAATCTGCATTTGAGTGTTAGAGAGAGTGAGGTGCAATAGGATGAATGAATAATTAACCTGGGCTGAAATCTTTAGGGCTGAGCATGGTTTAGCAATAAATGCTTTTGATTTAGTAATAGTTGTGCTTGGTTGGTTTTGTTTTTTTTAGCCATGACACCTCCCAGGTTCCAAATTTACAGTATGTGTTTCTCCTATTTTATATTAGCACTTTTTAATTTTTAGAGGGAACAGTACCAACACATGTCGATATACAAAAGCAGCAATGCAATAAACAGCAGACAGACTGCACATTTCCAACAAACTAATCACACACACACACTAAAGTTTTAACAGCATTGTGTAACAGACGCACAAAGCTGTTGCTCCCCCAAACTGGATCACTGATGTGTTTAATTTTTTTTACTAAAACTTAGCAAAGGTTAATTAAAACTCAAGTGGCAATAAACAATTAAAAATGTTCACATGAAAGCCTTGCTGGTGTGTTAACTGTGTATTTGTGTATATGGATATGTCAGGTAGAAGGAAAAGTGTCATTACTTTTTTAAAGGGTAAATTTTTACCAGAATACTGAATGGGGTTGAAAAAATGAACAACTCTCAAATTATGTTGTTATTTTGGTCATAGAAAGCAGAAACAGGAAGAAAAAGACATGATCATTTATATCTGTGCTATTTCTTTGCCTATGTGACATATTTTTTTCCCATCATGTTTGGCTAGTTGCTTACAATTAAATTACAAGAACTACAATTTAATTCATCATGCTGCCTATTTTGAGCTGATTAGTAAAAAGCACATGGTCACTGTATTGCACATTATTAAATAATGTATTAAATAAACAGCAAAACGAATAATGGCTAAAATGCTCTGAGCTTTAATTGCTATGGTAACACTGGTGTTTAAGTTGTCACTAATATGTAGGCACAATATAATTTTATAATAATAATATTAACACAGCAATGAGTTTTTACACCACGATTTTAATGAAATTATTCTTTATTTTCTCCCCCTAGTCAGTGTTCTTGCAGCTTCTCTGTTAGCTGGTAAGTGTCATTTTAATAACTTTGGTTTAACTTTGATCAGGTGCATCAAACTTCAATTATGCCTATGAATTTCACAAACCTTTATGTCATAAACTACAGCTGTTAAAGATGTGGTACATAAGATAAGTCAAAATTGGTTAATTGAGCAATATCACAGACCTTGACATGATGTGTCTTTCATACAGCAGTTCCACAAGCACCACAAACAGTATCATCAACAGATTATGAATTGTTTGATTATTTAACCAGCTATTTTGCTCCTCCAACACATATCCCTCTGCAACTGGTGGAACTCACTAATCGCGAGCGCAGGAGCTGCTGACTGACAGTTAGAGAGCTAACCGCAGAGAGCTAGTGTAATTAACAGGGGTGAAATTAGTTAAAATATTTTACTCAAATTATGTAGATCTCTGCCTGAAGTTTAACCTGCAACATAAGTAACGTCAAAATGTTGAGTGAAAGTGATGTTATGAACAGTTATGTGTGGGATATAATAATCTACTAAGGCGCTACTGTCTCAAAGTAAACAATTTCATGGATAGATATCTAATTAGAAAAGGTCTGCGTTTGTGCGTGTGTGTGTACGGTATGTGTGTAAGAGTGTGTGCGAGCGTGAGTGTTAACATTTGTGATGTTTACGTGTGTGGAATAGGCCGCAGATTCTGGAAAAAAACAAACAAACAAAAAAAAACATGATGTTCCTCAATGTGATGTCCCTGAACATGATGTCACTTGTGTATGTGTGTGATGTATGAGTGTGTTTATGTGTGAGTGTGTGCATGCATGTTTGCATGCAATAACTATGTGTGTGGGTGTGTATGTGTGTGGGTATTTGAGAGAGAGTGTTAACATGTATAATGTCTGAGTGTTAACATTTTACAGATGACCTTATCCATAGCAGCATTTTTATCTCATTATATATCTGAGCAGTTGAGGGTTAAGGGCCTGGCTCAAGGGCCCAAAATGGCAACTTGGTGTCAGGGGGTTTGAACCTGGGACCTTCTGAACCATCGTTCAATGGCTTAAAAACAGAGCTACCCCTGACCCTTGTGTGTTAACATTTGTGTTATGTATGTGTGTAGAATAGGCTGCAGATGCTGAGAAAAAAAGCATCACACCATGATAAGGTTTAGTGTGTGTGTGATAAAATAACTGACTTCCTGTTGAGTGGAGCCCATGACATTAAGTTTGAAAGTTGTTCAACCTGTCTGCAAATTTTCATGAGTTTTTGAGCATGTTAACACACCCACAAAGCCCAAAAGGGTGGGAAAAAGAATCCATAGATAAACAAGAGAGTCCTGAGCACCCTATAGTGCTTGGGCCCTTAATATAGTTGCAAGCAATGATGAATGGGCCCAAGCACCCTGTGCCATCGCTTCCCGGGCGCACCGCACAACTTGTGTGTTATTTAATCATGTTAAGACCTACAAAACATCGCCGTCCAGGTGACTTGGACACATCATACACTATACAGAGGTAATGTCAATTTTGGCCCAAAATCTTTGTTGAATGCGTTAGTGTGTGTGTGTGTGTGTGTGAGAAAGAGGTGTGTCAAGTCAAGTCAAGTCAAGTCAAGTCAAGTCGGCTTTTCATTGTCATTTCCACCATATACAGTTCAGTATACACTGAAATGAAACGTCGTTACTCCAGGACCAAAGTGCTACATAAATGTAACCACATAAATGAACAACACAACTTTACCGGAACCAGCTAGCTACAGTAACTAAGAGACCTAATTAGCTGACTAGCTCAGATATGACAGATTTACATATTATATTTTTAAGTTAACCTAAAACTATCTCTTCCTATACAAAAAAAGAGACAACCATAGACACCAGACAACAAAGTGCACATGCAAATGTGCAAACAAAGAGCTACAGAGTGACGAACAACAACGTAACATGTTTCAGTACTTTTGTAGTAATGAGGTATGAGTTGAGGTAGTGAGAGTGGAGAAACAGTAAACATTTGACATTCCTGAAGTAGCAGCAATGATTTAAAAATCCTGTGTACGAATAGCAAAGTAATATAAATATTGTGCAAAAGAGCAGTTCAGGTAGGAAGGTATGAACAAATTGTGAGATGGTTGTAGATCAGTGTGATTGTGGATGGCTTGTTGGTAAAAATGGTAAAAAAAAAAAAAAAAAAAGGTGTGTGTGTGTCTGTGTCAGTCTGTGTGTGATGAGTAAATGGGCTTGTGCATGTTTGTTTGTGTGGTGTGTGAGTCTGTGTGTTAAAATTTTGATGTGTGTTAGTATGTGTGTGTGAGAAATGTGACTTGTTAGCATGTATGTGTTGTGTGATGCACTGTAGTATATGTATGTGTATGCTTCTGCGTGCGGGAGTGTGAGACAGAGATGTGAGTGTTAACATTTGTGGTGTGTGTGCGTGTACGAGTGTGAGAGATGTGTGGGAGTGTTAACATTTGTGATGTGTACGTGTGTAGAATAGGCCGCAGATGCTGGAAATAAACTTTACACTATGATGTTCCTCAATGTGATCTTAATGTGATTTGAATTCATCTAATTCATGCACATGGAATTATTAAGCAAAGAGCATAAATTTAATAATACATTGTTATCCCTGTGCATGGTTAGTGTTTTGGTCTACAAAAGGCCAACAGTAAAGCCAGCTAAATATTTAAAACTGGGAAATTTTATTTTTGTATTTTTCTTTAATGTAGTAACTTTCAGATATGTGTTTAATCATCTGGGACAAAGTTCTATTTAAAATAATGTTCATAAGCCCTGACATAATTTTGAGAACAGTTTAGTAATGACAGAAATTGATTCATATTAGTTAAAGTCATATTTATATTGGAATTTTATTAGAGTAGTTATCATTCATAATGTCAAAATTTTGCTTTTTGTTTTAGATGGCGCTAACATACTACTCGTGGGTGGCAGTCACTCCTGCTCTGGTAGAGTGGAAGTCTATTATAATAACCAGTGGGGAACAGTGTGTGATGATGACTGGGACCTGAATGATGCACAGGTGGTGTGTAGACAGCTTGGATGTGGTAATGCTGTCAGCGCTAATCAAAGTGCTGCCTTTGGTCAGGGAAGTGGCCCAATATGGATGGATAATGTTGGCTGTTCTGGAAGTGAAAGCAGCATCACACAGTGCACTCATAATGGATTTGGAAGTCACAACTGTAACCATGGTGAAGATGCTGGTGTTACTTGCTCAGGTACCAAAAACTAAAATATTTTGACCTTATATTTATATTGTGTTGGATATAACATATTGTAGATTTAATTTATTTATAGTGATATTTAATGCTTTTCTTACAGAAAACGTTACCATGTTATCAGTTACAGGTTTTTAATTTGATCATGTGGTTTTTATGGAGAGTCTCAGTGTAAGTTGTGTAAGCTGTGTAAAAAATAACAGGCACATTACCTCTTATAGCCACATCACTTTTTTGTTGTATCTACCTAAATCATAATTCATTGTTGAGTTTGTTTCTAATATAGTTTTTTTATAGATCATGATCAAACTGGTAGACACAAAACTCAATCATTAAGAAAACCCTTGTTTCTTTTTATGTAATACTTAAGTCCAGAACAAAATCAGGCTGATGGATGGTGCAAGTAACTGCTGTGGTCGAGTGGAGATCCTGCACAAAGCCCAGTGGGGAACAGTGTGTGATCATTCCTGGGACTTAAAGGATGCAGAGGTGGTGTGTAGACAGCTTGGATGTGGTAAAGCAGTCAGCGCTCCTCATAATGCCCGCTTTGGTCAGGGAAGTGAACCAACCTGGCTGGATAATGTTCAATGTAAAGGAACTGAGAGCTCCATAGATCAGTGCTCACACACAGGATTTGGAGTAGAGGACTGTGGACATCATGAAGATGCTGGAGTCGTGTGCTTAAGTAAGTTATTATTGTATGTTGGAGAAGAACCCTGTTTGAAGTGAATACATTTACAAAGGAATTAAATATATTTCTTCATTACAAGATTTGCAGACTCCCACACTGACTCAGATCACCTCAAACTACGTGGTCTCACCTGGAGAAGTCCTTCAGTTCAGATGTTCCACACCCAGCCCAACATGCATCTCTGTAGACTTCAGTTTGTATAAAACTGGGACATTAATAAAGAAGCAAACTGCAGAGACTACAACAACATTTACTCTGACTGTAGATGAATCACATCAGGGCCAGTACACCTGTGACTACACATACAGGGAAAGTAACTCCACATCATCCAGGAGCAGCTCCATTACCATCACTGTGGGTAAGTGACCTTTTCTAGATATTTTTGCCACTACCAGATAATTTAATTGAGCTTTGTTTGCAGTCTAGTTCTGTAATTTCTACATTGTTTACCAGTACTCACATTAACTTTACCTGTACATATTGAAGTTCCTGACAAACCTGTTCCTGTTGTGTTCTAGTGAACTTGCAGCAGCCCAGTATCTCCTTCATTGCTACTGATGGATCAGAAGTGACCAGGGGCTACAGCTTCTCCATCAATTGCTCCACTGAACCTCAGTATCCAGAAGGTTCCTTCCATCTGAAGCTCAGTGGATCCAACATCACCAGGACTCAGTCAGCTGTTAACCACTCAGCTGTCTTCCTCTTCTCTGAGGCTGATTTTGTCCATCAGGGAAACTACAGCTGTACTTACAAAGTTAACGTGTCATCACGGACTTTTACCTCCCCTGCTACTGAGGCCCTGTTCATCACTGTGAAAGGTATAGTAGAAAAACAAATTTAAGTTTATTTTATGTGCAAGGGTGAACTCCTGAGTCAAAAAAAAGAAGATGTGCCTATAGTGGTGCCTGAGAGCAACATTGTTTAGGAGGGAAATGTGTGCTGTCAAATAGGGAAACCACAAATTTACCTCATGCACAAAGAAAACTGGCATCAACTGCTTACAAAAAGACCCCACCTGATCTGGTTCTTTGACAGGTAATTAGGACAAATTCACAGCATCTATATGTTCTTGTACATCAGGAGAAACTGATTAAGATGACATATTAGTAGTACATGATGGGGCTTCAGTGACTTCGGGCAAAAAGCTAAAAACATGAACATGATACAATGTTACAATAAGAGTAGAATGATAAAGCAATACATTTTCAATTCACAAATTAACAATGTGCGTTTGTGTACCCTGCCTTGTTCCACCAGAACTAATACAGGGAAAGCTAGCATGCCAGCAGGTAAGCCAGAGCTCAGGGTTCCAAACAGCACAATAGAACCTGAATACAACAAGCCATTCCATCTTAGACTTATCTTATATACTGTATCTTCATGGGCCTTTACACTATAACTATGACATTGTTGCAATGCCAGTAGAACGGACTCTGGGGCCCATATACTGATACTCAAACAATGCCAAGTCACCTTAATCAGAACGGTCCTTTTAAAAGATCACATTCATACCAAAAACACCAGGGCCCGTATTCACAATGCTTCTTAGCTATCTTAGCTTAAAAAGTCCTAGCTAGGAGTCCTAGACTAAAGATTTAGAATTTTTTTAGAGCAACTCTGTATAAGGAAAGTAGAAAAAGTTTCATCTTACTGAGGGGGTGTGTGGTTGACACCGTTGCTAGGGATGATGCAGCAATTCAAGGACTGTGATTGGTTAATAAAAAATAACCTCTGACCGCTGCAAAAGTTTTTAAATGTGCTCTTTGCGAAAACAGAACACATGATAATAGAACCAACAGTGAAATCATAATTTTTGTATATGAAGAAATTGTATAATCATGACTACAGGCTACTTGCTACATGCTACATGCAAGGTTTCTAGGCTAAATGTCTTAAAGATAATTAAACAGCTAAATGTTGAAAATGTGTCGACTTTTGAAGCAACCAATTTCCACACAGTAGTCAGTATATTTAAGTTCTCACATTTATTTACTATACTGATTTTATTACTTGTAATCCATTCCAGATTGATGGGAGCAAAATGTCTCAGCTTTTACAATGTACAGGACAGTCTGTTTAAGTTGCACTTTTGGATGGTATGTAGGCAACAATCCACGAGAGCTGGAAGTAAAACAACAAGAAAACCAAATTGGACAGAAAAGCAGTGTTTACTTTTAGCTTTAAGTTCAGTGTTTGGAGAATATTTATTCCTTCTGCCATTTTGTCCTCTGCTAGAGAAACTCTTAAGCCTCTTAAAAGTCCTCCTCTGTACTCTTAACAAATTTTACCTTAGGAGCTGTTTTTAGGGCTAAGATGTTTTGTGAATCATTTTTATCTTTACTAAGATTTAATCGTAAATTTAAGGAGAAATTCTAAGAAAATGTACTAATTCTAAGATTTTTCTTAGAATTTCATCACTAGGAGCAACTTTTAGGCTTAAGAAGCTTTGTGAATACGGGCCCTGGAGCCTATCCCAGGAGACGTAGGGCACTAGACGGGCTACGACCTGGATAGGGTTAGATGATGTCAAAGGAACCAAACTGCAATTTCTATGGTCAGTCACGCACGCACGCACATTTTTATCAGCTTGAATCCTGGTTGAGGGATGTCAGTTTATTGGGGAGGGGAGTTTCCCTCTTTCACACATTGATTGGAAATGAATCCTGATCCTCCAAGGCAATTTCACCCCTGTGTGTTTTGCAGTTTAATGTTTGAAAAGGTTGATAATACTGATTTCTCTTTCAGCATCTCTGACTCTCTACATTGGTGCTGGAGTGATAGCAGGACTGCTGCTCATCTTAGTTCCAGTCATCATGTGCTTGGTAAAGAAAAAGAAAAGACAGAACTTTCAGCCAGAGAAGCAGGATACACAGCGTGAGTTTCAAAAGAAATAAATGTTTCACCATATAAAAAACATCTACTTGAAAGCAGAATTAATGTTATTTTACACCACACCAGTGTTTTAAAGCTGATAAATGTTATATTTTGAAGATCAATCTGTTTCTATAGTTATAACCCAAAGAGCGACTTGTAAAGGGGACACTTGATTAATAAATAAATCAGTTATTTAATTAAACATTTGTAATGGTGGCATGGTGAAGGTTTCTGCTAGGGTAGGTTTCTTTAAGCTTTCTGGAAGGAATCTCCAGTGTCACCACTTAAAAACTCTGAGCTAAAACTATGACCTTTTTTTTTTAATTAATAAAACATCTACAGGGCAGGAGTTTGCAGAGAACATTTTGCGCTTTCTCAGTTACTTGACAAGCTGGCTTTGTTTTTGTCTTTTTGTCTTAATAATTACAAGAAAAAGAAAAGAGAGGCTGATGAGGAAACATCTGTTTTTAACTGCTTTAACATACATGATAACAGGAACTAAACTTGTGCTGCAGGAACTTTGCAGAGCAAGTAACTATAAATAGATAAAACAATGTGCATTAATTGATGATTAATTTCCTCTAACAACACAATACAGACTGTTTTAATGATTGCTTATGTTTGTTGTTGAACTTGAATATATAATTTTTGAATAGGAAACTAATGTGTAAACCTGTGGGTATTTTGATACAATTAAATTTTAGGTGCCAGAAACACATATCAGAGTCCCCAAGGAGAGATTGACACAGATGATGAAGCCGATTATGAAAATGCAGAAACGATTTTCTGCGAGAATGAGGATTCAGTGGACTCGGATAATGACTATGTTAATATTGATGATGAACAAAGAGATGACATGGACAATGACTATGAGGATGCAGATATTTATGCAAACTATTTAATGTAGTGTGAAAACAATCCAGAAATGATGACATTTTTAGACTGGGTAGTTTTCCATTAAGACATCATCACTGTAATTGATATTGTTTAATTTGCACAGACTTCATTAACAGCTTATTCTTTATTCATTAGTCTTTTCAGACATTATTATAATAAAACCTTTTTACCATTTTCTTACTTCTTTAATTTACATTTATCTTCCTACTGATATTACAATGTATGTTGTTAATATATCAAATATTAAAATTTGATATATTTTTTATATATTACTCTATTTAATATATAACCAATTAGGTCATTGTTTTAAAAAATAAAAATGTTTAATTTAAAAATTAAATTAAATTGTGTAAAAAATCTTTGCACTTGCATGCTTTTTAAAAAAAATTATCTTGCACATTAAATGTTTTGAATTAAGTTTATTTAATTGAATTTATATTATCTAATCATATTTCATAATTCTTATGAATATCATATTGGAATTTTATCATTTTGGCCAGTGACAAAATTGCAAACAGAACACAATATTCTTTATTTTTCTCAAATTTTACTCCTTGCCATCAGTTGCACTATTTTACTGTTTGTATTTAAATTTCCTATATAAATAATAAAATATATATATTTTATTGCATAGTATACATAATATATACAGTGGCAATTTCACAATGTAATATATTTTAAATATAAATATAATATGGTATAGCAAACAACTCAATTTAAGGAAAACAATTTGAATTTTTTTCAAAACAAAATGAAAGTTTTAGGGAAAAAATCTAGTTATAAATAGATTTTAAAAATCAATTATAAAAAATTGGGATTATTGTCATGCTGAAAGACCCAGCCACGTTTCATCTTCAATGCCTTTGCTTATGGAAGGAGGTTTTCACTCAAAATCTCACGATACACGGCCCCATTCATTCTTTCCTTCACACAGATCAGTCGTCCTGGTCCCTTTGCAGAAAAACAGCCCCAAAGCATAATGTTTCCACCCCCATGCTTCACAGTAGGTATGGTGTTCTTTGGATGCAACTTTCTCCTCCAAACATGACAAGTTGAGTTTTTACCAAAAAGTTCATCTGACCATATGACATTCTCCCAATCCTCTTCTGGGTCATCTAAATACTCTCTAGCAAACTTCAGACAGGCCTGGACAGCTGGATTAAGCAGGGGGACACGTCTGGACCTGCAGGATTTAAGTCACTGGCGGCGAGGTGTGTTACTGATGGTAGCCTTTTTTTACTTTGGTCCCAGCTCTCTGCAGGTCGGTCCCCCGTATGGTTCTGGGATTTTTGCTCAAAGTTCTTGTGATCATTTTGACCCCACAGGGTGAGATCTTGCATGGAGCCCCAGATCGAGGGAGATTATCAGTGGTCTTGTATGTCTTCCATTTTCTAATAATTGCTCCCACAGGTGATTTCTTCACACCAAGCTGGTTTCTTCCCAGCCTGGTGCAGGTCTACAATTTTGTTTTCCTTTGACAGCTCTTTGGTCTTGGCTATAGAAAAATAAAACAATGATTTTTTTCAGTTATTACTGGAAGCCCTGGTACCATACTTTCACCCATCCAATTGCACACTTCTTTGTGCTTGCCGTGAGCCAAAGTTTGTATCTTGTTCCAGCTGCATCCTCTTGGGAACTACCATTGCCAGAGACACAGAAACCTCCTCTGCTGATGGCTCAGTGTGGCACCCTGGACATGTCTTGAGTCCAGAATTCGCCGTACCGTAAATGCTGGGGACTCATCGATGATGCAGCAAGCAGGGGATGGTTTTGTAGTGGGTTCGGCTAACATGCTACAAAGCATGGGTCTCAAAAGGTGATATAGGGAAGGTAGGGTTGATTTTCATTGACCGGGGAAGAACCAGACGACATGCCACAGGATTGATCCTCGTCATTATTTTAAATATTCCCATGTACCAGAGGACCAGTTTCCTAGATTCAAGCTTTAATGGGAGGTCTTTAGTAGATAGCCAGAGCCATTGACCTGTACGATTAGCTGTGAGGGTTGCCCTGGGGAAGGCCGATTGTAAGGCTGCCTGGAACTTCCTTCATATCAAACAGCACCGCTGGACTAAGAGTCAAGCCTCAGGGAACTCAACGTCCGTTTCCTCCCTCTGGGACAATGGGGGTGTACCTGAATTGGCACTCAAAGCATGACATGCCCAGAGGGGAGTGCCATAAGGTGTTGTGGGCATACTCCACCCAAATGAGGTGGTCAGACCAGGATGATGGGTTGGAGGATCCAGGCACCTAATGGTGCACTCCATGTCTTGACTGAATGGAGGCAGGGATGTATAACTTCCTGGGGGACCCTCCTCCCGGAACTGGATCCCGTTTCTGAGCTTTCCTGACCTGTTGCTCGCATGGGTGGCAAAATGTGAAGCGCTGCGATGATGCTCTCAGTTAATGGGTTACTCCATTGCTCATCAGTGGTGGAGTTTGTGCCTGTTAGATTTAGACCATTTCATTTACTATTGGAATTCATCACCGAGGTGAAACACGCACATGCACAGATAATCCACAAACACTTCAGGGACAACAGTGACACGGTGCATGTTGGACCGCCATCACAAATTACAGGATAACATCACTTGCCTGTGATGGTGACGCCTCCCTTCCAGACCACCGAGGAAGACCATCCCTCCTCCGACTAACCGGGTGCTGTGTCTCACCTCAGCTGATGTTAAAAAAACTCTACACAAAGTCAACCCACGTAAACCTGCTGGACCAGATCATATCCCTGGCAGAGTGCTCAGAAAATGTGCTGAACAGCTGGCAAATGTTCTCATCGACATCTTCAACATCACTCTGAGCAGCGCCGTCGTTCCCACATGCCGGAAAAGTCTTCTATGTCCTGTCTCAATGACTAACGTCCTGTTGCACTCACAACCATCATCATGAAGTGCTTCGAGTGGCTTGTCATGAGACACATCAAGACCCTGCTGCCCCCCTACACAGGACCCACTGCATTTTGGGTATTGTCCTAACTGTTCAACGGATTTCCACCACACGCCATCTTGCGCTTACACACTTATAAATAACTAAATAAGTAACACCTACAGACGAATGCTGTACATAGATTTCAGCTCGGCATTCAACACTATCACCCCCCAAACCGCATGTTTTTGGAAAACAAAAAATATGTTTATCCCTGAAATAAGGCCAGAAACCACATTCATAACATTTGTTTACAAGACCTTTGTGACCTGGATCTTCTAGTCTAGAGTTTTTGTTTCAAAATGATGTGATAATCATCTTGATCACTCATTCACAGAAAACAATATATTCATTTACATTTTCTAAGACATGTTTTGTTTAGAAAGGCTGTATGCAAGGAGGCGTGAATGATTCACACCAGAGAAGACAAAGACCCGAATAATGGTTTGCATAACGAGCCTTTCAGTCAGGTATGTGACAGAGGGAAATGCTAAAAGAAAATAATTTCAGGAAAAAAAAAACATTTTTGTTTGTAGTTTATTTAGAATATAGTTAACTGACAGGCAAAATAACTCAGTTCCATCCTAAAGGTCTTAGGTTTTTAAAAGCCCACTCTTACATTCTATACACAGTCATATACCTTTGTGCCACTTTCAAAAAGCAGTTCCTGTTTAACTGAAGACATAAGTGAACATTACATACCTGGCGTTTCCATGTTGTTTTCTGCTTCTTACCATACACTGCTTTACACTGCACACAGACACTGTTACTAGCGGGAGCAACACTTCTGTAACCCGAGGTCAGTCCATGTGCTGGTTGTACACAGTCACAGGTATAGACAGATGCTTATTGTGTGTCCATCCAGTTTAAAATTTACCAGAATCCAATTCCCTTCTAACCCAAATCCAGAGCCCTTGCTTTCTATCAGCCAGGTGGCTGATCATTTTCACTGTCACAACTGTTTATTAAAAAAAGACAGAAAAATATAACATGAGCATGATAATAAAATAAACTACTGTAGATCATCATCATCATCAATCACTAATGACCATGCATAAAGACAACACAAGCTTTTGTAATGTCATACAACAAATGAAAAAAGTGGTGGGGCTTTTTATTATTATATCTGAATATCAATAAGCTACATGAGGCAGTATTTTAGCCACCGGGAGCTAAAGTGTTTGTGCTAAATAACATTATAGATAGCAGTGTCATAAGCTAACCAAAAACTGAACCAAATAGCTACCGTAAGCTAAAAGGTATCCAAAACTGGGTAAAATAAATTGGAATATTTACACCACAGCTGATACTGACAAACATCACATAAGGCATTAGCTTTAGCCACCGGGAGCTAGCAGGTTTGTGCTAAGCTACATAAGGCAGTATGGTAGCCCGAATAGCAGTGTTTTCTACGTGCTAACCTACACTATTTATGTAAAAAATAAAATATGACATTTATATTATCAGAATAATGATTATAGGAGACTTAATAACTCACGCATGGTAACAGCTTGCTGGATTCTCCTCCTCTGGTGGAGCAAATAACTCTTTAAAACACACCCGTTCTCTGTTTCAGTATTTTTCTGAAGAAAAGATAAACTCCTCCCACTGTCCAGAACATTCTGTAGAGCTTCAGAAACCTGTACAGCGCGTGACATCTTTCACACGTGCAGGAAACTCACTGAATCTCCGTGTGTGTATGTGTGCGCGCGCGCGCGTGCAGGGGGCGTGGTCTTGTTTGTAGCGTGCTTCTACAGCTGTTTTCCCTGTGAATAGCGTGTGGGCGTGTCCTGTGGGCGTGTCCTGCCTCCGGTCATTATCAGATAATGAAGTGCGACGGAAAGACTGTGCCTCTCCTCGGATTCATACGGATTACATAAAATGAGAATATTTATTTTATTTCACTTGCTTTATTTTAAAGTAGACCCTTTAAGCTTTAAATAGATATATTTCTCATGTCGGTGTGTGAAGTATTCACACAGCTTCAGTTCATTTTAGTGACGGGTTTCAGAAAGATATTCACGGAGACTGAGACGCTGAAAGCGCATTCTGTTTATTTTACAAAAGCTCAATGTTTTGTTCATATAGTGAGTATACATGAATAAAAGTAGACCCTTTACATATTTAAATTGTGTACTACACTATATATATGATAAAAATTACGGAGCATTTTAAGTTCTTTTTATGGTTAGCAGAAAAAAAACACACTTGGACCCCCCCAGCGGATCCGCCGACTCCAAAGGGGTATTAATGTTTGGCCTCCTCCAGCCAGTGTATGTATCAGTCTCATTAGCCCTTGCCCCTTTCTATGGCGTTATATTCCTGCCACAATTCTGAGCGCGCGGTTCGGCAGTTGAGAGCAGACAAAGCACTCTATGTGCGTGTAGTGTCTCCACTGCGTGCTCAACAGCTCAATTCTACGTGTGCAGTCTCTCCTCTGGGGTCGCTCAACATGTTCTCCGCGCGCTCGACTCTGCCTGTATGCTCGCTCAACTTTGTCCAGTGTTACAAAACTGCCACAAAACCAGCCAATCACAGACTTCGACACACGGTTGGTTATATAAAATGGTTATTGTCTCAAAGCAGCTTTACAAAATCAAAAGAAAATTATAAGAAATTCATAAATATTATAAACAAACATTATAGTATTTATTTTTTATTCAATGCCGTATTAGTATATACCAGTTTCGTTTGTCCATTGTGTGTTTTCATTTACTTATCTAATTATCCATATAGCTCATCGATAGACTACATCGACTAAAATTCAAATTGCACAACTTGGTGGCTTTACTTATAAATCTTTATTTAGAACACTTCCGTTATGCGGTCGATAGTGCCAGGCTTGTGCACCCAGGGCCGTGGGAGCGTGGTCTCCACTTCCGTGAAACCGGAACGAGCACATCGGCTGGCCCAGGAATTACAGACTTTGCTGGGCAAAGGGGCCATAGATCATGGGAGTCATAGACAGGGAGTCGGGCTATAAGAGAGATGGGGGGGGGGGGGATTGCATCCGATTTTAGATCTTCGCGGCTTTAGAACTGCTATCTCAGGAAATTCAGATTCAAAATGTTGACTGTCAAAATGATTGTTTCTCAAATCCGACCACAGGATTGGTAAAGGTAAAGGGCCTTCAAGTCCCCGGGGCCCTTTGGTGCTGACAGGTGTTTGTTGTGAAAAAAAGGTGCTCAAGTGATGCAAACAGTGAGGAAAAAGAAAATAATAAATAAAGGAACAAAACAATAATTTATAAAATATATACAAAAATTTACACTCCAACTCAGCTCTCTCACTTATCACAAATTCTACCTCCACTCCACTCTACTCCAATCAACAACCCTCTCTCGGCATTATGCACCATGATTATGGCCTTATACACAGCAAATCCTTAGTCTTGAATTAACACCCAGAGTGTTGATTTAACACTTTCAGAGTACATTCGTGACCATTAGGTTACACATAAACAATTGGGGTGTTAAATTAACACTGAGAATTTTGTGTATGTAAGAGGCTCCGCCTCCTGGAATATACCATCCCCAAATTTTCCCCATGTCCCTTTTTACCCACACACATTTCAGAGACAGTTAAACAGAAACAGCATTTCTACAAAATCATACTCCACCTCAATATATACATATATAAATATATTATTAATATGCAGACAATGCCTAAATATATAATCATGTAAACACAACCCCTCTGGTTAAACACTGAATGATTTTTTCCCCCAATTCATCAGTAGCGCGCATGCTCAGGGCGGGAAATTCACGTACATCAACCCGAGAGCACTAAGGACTCGGTTTCCCCTAATGCCCTGGTGATGACGCATGTTGACGCAACCAATTGCAGTACCTGGAAGACTCCATTAAGGAAACTGAAATCATGCCGTAATAAACAATAAACAATCAATCTGCTTTTAACCGAGACAGCGTTTGTGTTGTGTGTGTATAAACTGCAATAGGTCTGATGTATAACTGATGTATAAACATGTTTGTGTGTTTGTGTGAATGCAGCCGTGAATTCGTAGCGCAGCTGTGTGCACCCATCCGCGCTAGCTTCTTGCCTAAAATGAGTTGTGTATATGTGCTGTAGCTGACCGTGGCGAGCTCCTCGTCACACCTTGGATGTATGCAGCCATAAGCAGCCAGTGTGTTGAAATTTATTGTGTAATCTGCCACTGATAGGGCTTCTTGGAAAATGCAGAGGAGACTGGAAACTACTGCGATCGCTGTCAAATATGTATATATATATATAGTCAAACATACTGTGCCACATGGTGTGCCATGTTTCTTAAAATATTTAGGTAGGTATTCTTGGTGAACTTTGGCATTTCTTAAATTGATTGGCAATGTTTCTTAAACATCTTAATATAATAATTAATATAATAACGAACAATAACAAAGTTTAAAAAGAAGTATTTTAGATAAAGCATTCTTATTTTAATGGGCAAAATTTATTGGGCTCAAGAACCATTTTTACAGTGTGATGTTTAAGAAGTGTATGAAGAAGGAGATCAATTCAGTTAAAAATTATAAAAATTATAAAACTGAACACACACACACACACAGAGAGAGAGAGAGAGAGAGAGAGAGAGAGAAACTGACCCGTTTTTTTCCGCATTAAAGATATATATATATATAATGTCACAAGTGACACAACTATGATCTTACTTTGAGATTTTTTTGCAATACGTCTACTGTTTCACTTCTTGATTAAGGACTTGCTGACTTCAGGAAAACGCTAGAACTGGAGAGGAACTTGCAAACTGTTATACCCAGACAGAAACATTTAACAGTAGATACATTTTATTTTGTTTAATTCTTTTTTTCTTGTATTCAAAAAGTTCACCCCGCAGTTGAAGACTGTTTTATATTCCATATTAATAATATAAAAAAATATATTTATTTATTTGCCAAGTTGTCTGCCAAATGTCTGAATGCAAAATGTAAACTTATTTATTCAATATTAGCGAGAAAAACACAAACGAGGGGCATTTCATTCAAATGGAGACTTTTGATTGTGCATGAGAGAACACATTTCTGCGAGTGAAAACTCCCTTTCATTCTCTATATGTATCACTACTTCTTGGATACCAACAAGGTAGAAAGTTTTCTCAGTATACCGGAGCCATGGCTGGACTGCTGCTTCACGTTTGAAACACTGGCCTTCCAGGAACTCCATCAAATGACAATAAGACAATAAGGATTATACACGGTGCAAAATTCCAACAGACTCATTACAAACACACTATAGTTTTAACAGCATTGTGTATCAGAAGCACAACGCTCTTGCCAAAGCAAACTGCAATATACTTCACTTTATTACTTTGAAGTAACACCATTGCTTAATTAGTGACTGGATCACGAGCAGTATGCAGTAATACTTGTCTATATTCCAGGTTAGCCAAAGTTAATTTTAATAATCTTTTAATTTAACTTGATTAGGAAAATCATAGCTTTGGGTTTTTACAATATGGGTTTAATGAAGTTTCTCATCTTTATGTCTTGTTTTCTTTCCACAGTCAGTGTTCTTAGAGCTCCTTTGCTGGCTGGTGAGCGTATTTATATATACTGTAAAAAGTATGCATTAAGACATTTATTATCCTGATTATGGTTGAGAGATTTCAAACATTTACATTATATAGACAAAATGCAGGCTTGTTCTATAAGCAACAAGAGAGAAAATGTAACACTTTTTCTTTTTTTTTTTTTGAGTGACCTCTTGGTTTACAGAAGACATATTAAGAAAGTAAGAACAAGAGCATGTTTAACTAGTCATTCTTTCAGGAAACAGATTATTTCCTGCACTAAAAGCAAACCGCACGATGTACAGTAGGAAGTCATTCTTTTGTGTTCTCTCGTTTAAAAAAAATAAAAAATCATAACTAATTAATGTATATAATTATTTAAACCTTTACACTTAGCATGCATGTTTTACTAAAAGTCAATACTGAATAAGTCACAAACACAATACCAAAATACATAGTGAACAAAAATATATTCTTATGTAAAGGAATCTATTAAAAAAATTAAAAAATCATGTTACTGTATCCACTGCCACAGAATCATACAGAATTTTCACTGATATACCCAAACAGTTCACTAGTGACAGCATTATGAGATCAAAGGGATAAATAACTCTAAACAGTCTCTAGTAAACTGTTTGATATTTTTGACCATCTTCTCTGCCCTGCTAACTGCTGTAGTGTATGCTGGTGCAAGCAGTATGGAGTGATGGTCAGAAGAGCTAAGTGGAAGGAGAGCAACTGAACTCATTACTTATGCATTTGGAACTGAGCCACAGCATTTGTCCAAAGTCTTTCCAAGGCGTGTCTTGCATGTAACATATTGGTGAAAACTTTCAATGACTTGTCCACTGAGCAGTGATTAAATCTCCCAGGATGAATTTGGGAGACTTAGGAGATATCGTTTCAAATCTGTACTCTTTTAATATTGACTGTGGCTGTGACTGCATTAGCTCTAGGGTGTAAATAAACCAGAAGGGAAAAAAAAGCTGTGGAAATTCCCTGGGAAGATAAAATGCTTGTGGGGACACCTGGCAGTTTAATGTCACTGGTACGAAGTCTCTCCTTGATGATGACTGTTGAACACCAGCGTGTGTTTACATAAAGATATGTACACCACCACTGCCATATTGTTTCCCTGTGAGTTCACTATCACAATCGAGTCTCAGGGGGTCCCGAAAACATCTATATGCAAAGAGTTATTGCCATCTTTCTAGATGAGCCAAGTCTCAGTAAATGCAAGGAGTGAAGCTGTCCTGTATTCTCCCATTTAAGTCTGGTTCAAACTCCACTTTTTTCCCCTTTGTCAGGGATAACCCCTAGAGGGCGCCAAAGCGCCCTTTGTTTTTGTTTGTAGTTCCTTTTGTTTAAACTTCAGTTCCCATTGGGCAACTCGGTCAGGTGACCAGGGGGCGCTCACCTGAACCGAGTAGGTGATTAGTTTTATTATAAATAGGTTGATGTCTTTGAGTTTCTTGTCTTGTGTCTGTTTATTTATCTCCGTAAAAGTCTGTATGTTTAGTTCATGGTTCCCGTTATTTTCTATACGTGTTTAAGTTTCAGTTTTCATTTATAAAGTATCTTTGTTTTGTGTTTTCCCTGAATTTATGTTAAATAAACATCGTTTCCTTTTGCAATTATGCCTCGCACCCAGAATCGTGACACCCTTATTTTTTCTTATTTTTCCTGCCAGACCCGTATGCAACAAAAATATATTTCTCAATATATTATGTGACAATATATTTTATGTGTACTCATATATTGTGAATAGTACATAGTAATATATGTTATGATATATTCTATAATATACTATGTAAGCAATATATATAAATATATGAAATTGGATATATGAAAATATATGAAAATAATGCAATTATTGCCGTTTTCATATATTGAATAAATACATTGTTATACTGTTTAATATATTGTATATATATCCCACATTAAATGAGATTATATATTGGAAAAGGCATTGTAAATATATGGAAATATATATATATGTAAAATTATATGAGATAATATAACTCATTGTAAAAGATAATACAGTCAGATTTATATGGGAACATATGTCTTAAATATTTTGGAAAATATATTGATTAACATTAAATCATATCATATTCATATTATATATGGTATACATGGTAAACATTAAATAAAATTATAATAATATATTGAATAATACATCAGGGTCACTCTCTCACCTTTCACCCCCCCATGGCTTCGCAAACACATAGAAACTCTGCTGGTCTCACACACACACAGACGCTCTCTCCCCTTTTCACCGCCTCCCCGGCTTCACAAACACACAGAAACTCTGCTCTGTCGCGATTCTTTTCAAAGGTAAGGTGCTGGTTCACTTTTTTTTTTTTTTTTACTTTACAGCAGTGATTCCGTTTGTATGCGTTAACGCCAGGTCAGAGAGATTTCTTTTTTTCCTGTTAAAACGGTGTTTCCACTGTGTTGTGTGTTTGTTGTGAAACGTAAAAAGCGAGGTGGGGAGCGGGAGGAGCAGTGTTACTGTGTAAAACGAGGCGAGGGAAGGGGCTAATTCCACACACACACACATACACACACACACACGGCGCTTGCGTGCACCAAGGGAAACACTTATCTGTCGGGATTTATTTGTAGGTAAAGTGCAGATTAATTTGTTTTATTTTCATATGATGATCATATGATCATATAACCCCAATATTATCATCCCTGCACTGGCTACCTGTTCAGTTTAGAATGAATTACAAAATAGCATTACTTACGTACAAGGCTCTAAACGGTCTAGCTCCCACATACCTAACCAGTCTTCGGATACGTTACAATCCAGGACGCTCCTTAAGATCAGAAAACTCCGGACTACTGGTAGTTCCCAGAATATCAAAATCTACAAAAGGAGGTAGGGCCTTTTCATATTTAGCTCCAAAACTTTGGAATAGCCTTCCTGACAGTGTTCGGGGCTCAGACACAGTTTCCCAATTTCAAAGTAGACTCAAGACGCATCTCTTTAATCTGGCATACACATAATTTATTTCTTTACCTGACACTCCAGTACATCTATCCTGAATGGCAACCACGCTAATTCTTTTCACCTGCTCTTTATTTTTCCACCCATCCCGAGGCATCTGGAGATCGTGCCAGCTTCAGTAGACAGAGGCCGACCCTGCTTTGTTCCTGAGGCATCCAGAGAAGGACCTGCTCCAGCTGGATTCTTCTTCATTTTGGTTTGGATCTACACATGCTGCTCCTGAGCTCCCAGTGATCCAGACCCCCATCTGCCCTCTGCACCTGCTGACTCATCCCTGTGCTGAACTGGACTTTGTGTTAATTTAAATTAACTTCTGTTATATCGAACTTTCAGCTGCATAACACACATGATGTTATACAATTTCTGTTATCTGCTATCACCCAGATGAGGATGGGTTCCCTGTTGAGTCTGGCTCCTCTCAAGGTTTCTTCCTGTTGCCATCTCAGGGAGTTTTTCCTTGCCACTGTCGCCGTCACCCTCGGCTCGCTCATCAGGGACAATCTCATTATCTAGACACATTTTTCTTACACATATATACATTTCCATAAGTCTTCTTTTCATTTTCTTTTCATTTCTGTGAAGCTGCTTTGAGACAATGACCAGTGTTAAAACCGCTATAGAAATAAAATTGAATTGAATACAGCAACATCTTATCCATCCACATATTGCAAATATATGGGGAAGTTTCTCATATATTTAAATATATTTCCTAATGTATTCCAATATAAATTCTAGTATATTGCAATATCCGTTTCTTTCGTAAGCGTAAGGACTAAATACTTATCGATTATGCGCGGTCTACAAACAACAACAATGTTGCCTTTTCCCCTTGTTTAAACAATATTGCTTTTCAGTCTAGATTTCAAAATAATTTTGTTCTTTATTTTTACTTCATGATCTCACTGCTTCTTTACCTTATTAATTTAGAGACACTTATCAGCAGATTAGCTCTTATTTTTATTTTAATGATTCAAGATTAGTGAAAATGACAAAATGACAGTGTAAAGTGGTGACAATTGTGAAAATCAGAAAATACTGAAATATTTTTTTTTTTTTACTAGGTGAAGTACCCGTTGTTCACAGGAAAATAGTCCGTGCAAATAGTTAAAAGGTTAAAGCTAAAAATGTTCTGATCAGCTTAAATGTAATGGGTGATATTATTTCAGGTTATTTTATGTCCGTCTTTCTATACGGCAGGACTCTCTGACTAACTTGAATAAAATATTGTAAGGTTGTAATTCTTTCTTCGTCGGCCAAGTACACTTCCTGTTCGGTAATCAGAGAGAGAATCACAGATGAGAAATAAAAAAAGTGGACGATTACATTTTGTCTTTTTTAAACAACTCCAGCGCACAAGTTTAAATTCACTCACTTCAGCACTGTTATTTTATGGTAAAAATATGAACTAATCCCAATAAAAAATATTCTGTTTAGATTTTCTGCTTAATATCTATTAGTGCAGGTGTTTGGTTACATTGAGACAGCAGCTTATTAGTGGCTTATTTTAAAGTAGAATAAAGTAGACTTCATTTATGGCACAGATTAAAGTTCAGGCAAATACTGCCAGTTTTAAGTTTTATTCAATTATGTCCAGGTAGATTTACATGTTGCTGTGACAAAATCTGGCTGGACAGACAGACAGAAAATTTTCTGAGACTGAATTTGGGTTCTCCAAAGCGATAAATATGATCTATATTTTTGTTATTGTGTTGAACCTTACATTAAATCAATGTGGCCAGAAGTAGATAACCACTTGACCACTATATTTCCTAAATTCACAGCTCTTCAAGTGATTTAATACTCAATTTTAAGTAGAATGCCAAACTACATCACCTCGGGATTTTAACCCCAATATATAAGATGCAAGGAAAATGTAACTTTCCAGGTAATTAGTAAAAACAATAGAGGCAGAAGGATGTCTTGTGAATTGACTTTTACTTTAAAGGCAGGACATAAGGTTTCCCAGCAGAATATTGGCCAAAGCACACGGCCCCCGTTGACATGCCTTCTTCCCATAGTGCTTTCTGGTGCCATCTCTTCCCCAGTTAAGCCACACCAACACAAGCCAAGCCATCCACATGATGCAAAAGAAAACATTATCCATCAGACCAGGCCATTGTCTTCCATTGCTCTGTGGTCCTGTTCTCATGCTCACATGCCCATTGTAGCTGCTTTTGGTAGTGGACACAGGTCAACAAACTGTGATACCATGTGTGTTGTGACAGCTTTCTATTGGAACCGACATTCACTTTTTTTTTTTTTTTTTTTTTTTTTAGCAATTTGAGCCACAGTAGCACCTCAGTTGGATTGGACACAGGTCGGCCTTTTCTCCCTACTTGCATCAATATGATCCCTAGCAGCCCATGACCATGTCACCGGTTCACCAGATTTCCTTCCTTGGATCAGGTAGGCCCTGACCAGAGGTGGAAAGAGTTAAACTTTTATACTCAAGTACAAGTACTGTTACTTCAGTGAAATTGTGCTGAAGTGCAAGTAAAGTTACCATTCAAAAAGTCTTTTTTCTAAAGTAAAAATAAAAAGTAGCTCATAAAAAATCTACTCAGAGTAAAAGTTACAGAGTTACTTTTTTAGCAGCAGGAGTGGGGTGGGGGATTCTAGTGTAGTTAAAAAAAAAACAAGCAGAAATAAATCTCAAACTAGATGTTTTTAATTGAAGGATTAAAAACAAGCACTGTTGCCCTTCTTGTGCTTGAAATCAAAAATATACAGAGCCAAGAATAACGTTCAGCATTGGCCTCTTCATTGGCCTCTTTCAGCGTCACAAAACAGAAAGTAAAAGTAAAGAAAAGGGTAAAAGAATAGAGCGCTTCGGGGTGAGCAGTGCACCTGAGCTCCTAATCCGTTCTCTTTACACACTTTAGCATGTTTGTTCTCCCTGTCCATCACTCAGTCAGTGCAGTGGTCATATTATATTTTGTTTTTTTCATACCTTCATTTTTTTAGTCAGTAGCAAATATGATTTCAAGTGTACAATACTTTAAACAAAACATACTTAAGTAAAAGTAATATTACAGATTTTAAAAACTACTTTAAAATCTATAAGTAAAAAAACAAACAAAAAAAAAACTACGATTACAGTAACACAAGTAAATTTAATTTTTTTCCCACTTACTTTCCACTTCTGGTCCTGACCACTGTTGTAGCTCTGACCCAGTCGTCTAGACATTACAGTCTGGTCCTTGTCATAGTCGCTCAAATACCCATGCTTATATGCTTATATCCCACTTTCATTTGGCACTGTAACAAGATAATCAATGTTATTCACCCTTTCTTTTATATAATAAAAGTCTCCACCAAGTAAACTGACTAGTTACTACATGTCATGTGAGTGACAGCAGAATGCCGTGAATGAGGGAGAGAACTGAGAAAAGTAAACAAGTTGTACTGAAACCTTCACTATAGTTTATAGCCTGATTGGTAAATTATGAGTGCTAAGTTTTACACTGTGTGAGTGTGACCATTGAGTGAGACTAATAAAGCGTCTGGGATTATTTTCTAATAACAAAGTGACCAAATGAATGCAGCGTGATCTGAATGCAGGGAAATACATACAAGTGTGATTGTAATGTGAATGTATGAATCAAAATCCGCATATCCAAAAACAGCATGTCTCCTGTCACAGCACAAACAAAACCGTCCCCTTAAGCTGGAGGCTGCCATCAATAATCCCCTTCATACACTCCAGCTGCATTCTTTCACATTCTGTATGACAGAAGGGTCGAACTGGTGGTTGTTTTTGGCTCTCCTTTAATCCTGGAGAGGAGCTACTGACAGGGGCGAGATGAGATCTGTGTGAAAGGGGAAACCAGCTCACTGTTAGCAGGTCACACGCAGATACTGTATCTTATATAGATATATGGATTTGCAACTTTATTCATATTTTCCTCTTTACTCTTTCTAAGAGTAATCTTAAGTTATTTTTTTTAGCATATTAACTAAAGAAAGACAGCTTGGTCTTTGGTTTATCAATTGCAGCCTTTCCGTTTTATGGTGTGTTGTAATTATGTTAGAGGAATTTGATATTGTTGTAAAAGTGTGTGTGTGGTGTTGGCGCGCTCTACCTAAATATACAGTGTGTGCACTCTTGTGCTCTGATCATTAAGTTCTAATGTACAGTCAGCTAGAACTTAGTGTGTTTTAATCATGTTGATCCATTTCTGGTGAAATTTCCCTTAAGAAGCAGATAAGCTGTCTGTTTATGTAGAGTTTGTCTTCCTCTAGTGACAGACCCTGAAACTGATTTTTTTCTGTTACTCTCTTTGAAGTTGTTATATAAAAAAATCAAAGTGGTTTCTCCATAATCCACTTCTCCATAAATAATAATGATTAAAATGATGGTAATTTTTCATTATATAAAAGTCCTGACTACAAAATACTATAGAGAGTCATTTACTGTATATATATATATATATTTTGCTGTTGGTCTTGCTAATATAGGACACCCTGGTGATGGTCATTCCTTCTCCTTCAGTGCTCTCATAGGAGATTTGGAAAACACAGTTGTGGCTGTGGTGAAGATGCTGGTGTTATTTGCTAAGGTATATATAAGCCGGGCTAAATCTTGGGTATGCAAATGTAATGAAATTTAAATTTGATCTGGCCCAGGTCTGGTTCAGATTCTAATCAGATGTGCAGGACAGATCTGTGCCCTATTTGCCTAATTGTGCAAAAGTACAGTAGGCCAGGCTAATCCAGTGACCAAATCTGCTACAGATCTTGGGAAATGTCTGGGCCAGATCTGGACCAGAGTAGTTTTGCCCTCATAGACACCTCACTGTCAAATTTGAGGCGAAGAAACACACAATAATCCCGAGCTGCGCTTCCAGCCGGAAGAAATCAGCACCGGATGAGAAACCATTGTGCAGGCGGGACGGTCCGGGGATGTGTAAGGAGAGATGACAGCGTGGGAAAGGAAATGTCAAGGGATGAAAGCAGACTTTAAGCGTGGTGTGTGCGTGAGTTCGTGACAGAGAAGTAAATACAGTACATTTTTAATATCAACAGTCCAGAAGGAATAACATGCTTACTTTGGATAACATTAGATTGTGATGACTTTTTTTTTTTAACTCATTAGTATTATTTTTAAATATAAGAAAATTATTATTAATATATATATTTTTTTTCATACTGGCTGCATGGACACCTTTCTTACTACTTGACTTCACAAATAAATCATAATAAAACACGGCACAGGGAGCAGGGCTCCGTTCACACAAACACAACACGTGGGTGCCGCTAATTGCTCCTCTGTACACATTAATCAGTTCATAAACTCTGCAGTGACGCTCGGCTGGGTTTTGGGTTTGTTGGCATGAGCGTGTCAAGTGGCAATTCTGACCGTGGCAGGAGAAGGGCTGGTTCTCAGTGAGCTGGGCCCAGTGTAAGAGTTGCAAGTAGACATTCCAGCGCATTAACCATAATGCACATGTTTTCCGGCTGCATGTTTATGTCCCCTGCTTTTCTGCCCTCTTTCCGGAAGGAATGCAGCCCCCTTGTTTGGCGTTTGGTTTTATTCCAAGTAAAAGAAGCAGTCTTGGTGTAACTTGTCAATAGGGAACTTTTAAACAGCACCGGCCCAACCTGGAAACTAAATCATCTACCTCCACCATGAGCTGAAGGGATGGGACTAGATGCGTCAAGTGTCCCAAGTGTTTCCGGGATCGGAACCGATGTGATAATGTGCACACAAACCTGCGCAAGGAATGACACAAATATACAGTCGTGGCCAAAAGTTTTGAGAATTACATAAATATTGGAAATTGGAAAAGTTGCTGCTTATGTTTTTGTAATAGCAATTTGCATAAACTCCAGAATGTTATGAAGAGTGATCAGATGAATTGCATAGTCCTTCTTTGCCATGAAAATTAACTTAATCCCGAAAAAAAAACTTTCCACTGCATTTGCTGTCATTAAAGGAGCTGCTGAGATCATTTCAGTAATCGTCTTGTTAACTCAGGTGAGAATGTTGACGAGCACGAGGCTGGAGATCATTATGTCAGGCTGATTGGGTTAGAATGGCAGACTTGCCATGTTAAAAGGAGGGTGATGCTTGAAATCATTGTTCTTTCATTGTTAACCATGGTGACCTGCAAAGAAATGCATGCAGCCATCATTGTGTTGCATAAAAATGGCTTCACAGGCAAGGATAATGTGGCTACTAAGATTGCACCTAAATCAACAATTTATAGGATCATCAAGAACTTCAAGGAAAGAGGTTCAATTCCTGTTAAGAAGGCTTCAGGGCGTCCAAGAAAGTCCAGGAAGTGCCAGGATCGTCTCCTAAAGAGGATTCAGCTTTCTTTGGTTTGGCTAGCTAGCAGCCATTGTCAGATAAACTAGCATGCTATAGCACAGACCAGGCTGAAAGTTTGAGTGTAACGTTAACACGATAACAGTAATAAATGTTACATACAGTGAACAATTACAGTCATAGGTGAGTGAAAGTGTGTATACAGACCTTATATTTAATGTTTACATTTCCTCTTAAATGCGTGTGGAGGAAGACAAAAAAAAGACACGAAGCTGACACAGCCACTGAATACACCGGTGAACTTCGGTGGAGGGGCGGTCTGGTCTGTGATGTTAGCTGTCACTAGCTAACCCAACTCCAACCCAGCCAGCCAGTAAATAACCCAGAAGAATTACCCAACAGAGGCAACCCAGCATTTTTAGTGTGTACTGCAATGTCTGTAACAACAGACTCTGGGACTGATATAACAGCTAAAACAATGTCAAGTCATATTGTTCAGAAAGGTCCTCTTAATTGTTTACCCTCATCCCCAAAACACCAGGAACTTGAGGACATAGGCTACAAGAGGGATCTTTAACCAACGACATGACACACTGTTGTATCAACTTTATTTTATAGAGTTCAACATCTCACTTTAGGTAGCCAAAAGAGAGAATAACCAACCAATTAGCCTGTAAGCCTCAATCTTTAATACAATTTAATGCGTTCTTGACCTCACGGCTAAAGGATCTGCTGAATATGCCTGCTGTAGACACCACGGGCCCAGTATCTATTAAACAAGGCACCAAAATTCGACATATGAGCGATTTATATGTGGAATAGCTGTCAAAGAAAACAAATTCCTTGTGTTCAAATACTTGATCAAAAAATCAGTTTCTAATCAGTATATACATGCGCTCACACATGTCCATGTGGATCCTCTTTCAGGATCTCTGGCTCTCTACATTGGTGTTGGAGTGACAGCTGGACTGCTTCTCATTTTAGTTCCAGTCATCGTTTGCTTGGTGAAGAAAAGGAGAAGTCAGAACTTTCAGACAGAGAAAAAGAATACACAGTGTGAGTTGCAAAAGACATAAAATTTAACTATATCAATAAAATCTATTTAAAAACAGAACTAATAATGTTATTTTACACCACACAGCTGGTGCGGTGGTAAAAATATTTTTCTTCCTTTAACAGAAGTTCTCATGTTTTTATTTCCATCTTATTTATTCTTGTTTCTCACCCAAAGATTGACTTATAGTCTGGACACTCCATATAAATATTTACAACCCGAATTCCAGAAAAGTTAGGGCATTTTTTAAATGTTAATAAATTGACAACTAAAAGACTTTCAAATCACATGAGCCAATATTTTACTCACAATAGAAAATAAAAAACATAAGAATACAATATTATGCAGAAAATGGCCTCATTTCAAATTTGATGCCTGCTACAGGTCTCGAAAAAGTTTGTGCTCGTATTTGACGCATTTTTCATTTAAAGATGCGCCAAATGTTCTCTACAGGGAAAAGATCTGGACTGCAAGCAGGCCAATTCAGCACACAGGCTCTCCTACTACGAAGCCATGCTGTTGTAATAGCTGCAGTATGTGGTTTTAACTGGTCCTGCTGAAATACACAAGGCCTTCCCAGAGATAAACACTGACTAAAACCTTTATATGCACTTTAGCAATCATAGTGCCTTCTAAAACATGCAAGCTGCCTGTACCGTATACACTTATGCACCCCCATACCATAAGAGATGACTTGAACGCTGATAAATCGCTGGAAGGTCTCCCTCCATTTTAGCCTGGAGGACACAGTGACATGATTTCCATCAAGAATGTCAAATTTGAACTCGTCTGACAACGGAACACTTTTCCACTTTGAAACAGTCCATTTTAAATGTGCCTCGGCTCAAAGGACACAACTGAGATTTTTGCCTGATAGAGCTTTAGCTGGCATCTGCAGATGACACAGTGGATTGTGCTTATCGACAGTGGTTTCAGGAAGTATCACTGGGTGAATTTAGTAATGGCAATGACACAATCGTGATGATGAGTGATGCAGTGCCCGAAGACCACAGGCATCCATCTCTAACTCTCAAAGATTTCTTGAGATTCTCTGAATCTTTTGATGTTATGTACTGTAGATGATGAGATTTGGAAAGCTTTTGCAATCTGCTATAGAGGAACGTTGTTTTTAAAGTATTCCACAATATTTTTACGCTCTTTCACAAAGTGGAGTGACTCTGCCTCTCTAAGACGTCCCTTTTATAGCTAATCATGTTATAGACCTGATCCTAGATGTTGTTGCCACCATCCCAACTTTTTTGAGACCTGTAGCAGGCAACAAATTTAAAATGAGGACATTTAATGGATACAATTTCTCAGTTTAAACATTTGTTCTAGAGATGTTCTCTGTGTTCTATTGTGAATAAAATATGGACTCATGTGAAGGCATTTGTTTTCTTTTTATTCAAATTTAAAAAACATCCCAACTTTTCTGGAATTTATGTATGTATTTATAATTTGTGTTGGTGACATAGTGGAAGCTTCTGCAAAGTCATGTTTCTTTAATATTGCTAGAAGAGTCTCCAGTGTCATCACTTTTAAAAAGTGCAGAGAAACATTGTGCAGTTTCTCCGTAACATTTTGTTAAATTTTTTTTGTTTCTGTTTTTATAATTTCAAGAAAGAAAAAGAGAGGGGCTGGGGGAAAATATATGTTTATAACTGCTTCGACATAATTGATAACAGAAAGGATTTTGTTCTGTGGAGCATTTGCACAGCAAGTATTTAGACATACTGTAGATAAAATATAATAAATTACAAATTTCTCAGGCATAAAAGCACTAAAAATGTTTAGGTCGTAATGAACATTCGTTGATTATTATTTTCCCATAACAATACAACATAGGCTGTTTTAATTATTTATTGTATTTTGTTGTTGTTATTGCATTGTTGTTTTAAAATAAAACTTTTAACATTTTTTTAAAATAGGAAACTAATGTGTAAACCTGTGGATATTTTGATACAATTAAATTTTAGGTGACAAAAAAGATTTTTTGACAAAAAAAAAATTTGAGTCCCCAAGGAGAGACTGGGACAGATGATGAAGCTGATTATGAAAACGCAGAAATATTCTACCAGAAGAAGGATTCAGAGGACTCGGAGAATGACTATGTTAATGTTGATGCTAATAAACACAGAGATGGCATGGACAATGACTATGAGGATGTCGATATTTATGAAAACTGTTGAAAAACAATCCAGAAATGATAACACGGTTAGAATGGATAGTTTTATATTGTTAAGATACAATTGTAAATTATAGATTGTGTAATTTGCACAGACTTCATAAACAGCTGGATAATTACTCATTAGTCTTTTCAGATACACACGTGGACAAAATTGTTGGTACCCTTCAGTCAATGAAAGAAAAACTCACAATGGTCACAGAAATAACTTTAATCTGACAAAAGTAATAATAATTAAGAATTCTATGAATGTTAACCAATGAAAGTCAGACATTGCTTTTCAACCATGCTTCAACAGAATTATAAAAAAAATAATGAACTCATGGAACAGGCCTGGACAAAAATGATGGTACCCCTAACTTAATAGTTTGTTGCACAACCTTTTGAGGCAATCACTGCAATCAAACGATTCCTGTAACTGTCAATGAGACTTCTGCACCTCTCTGCAGGTATTTTGGCCCACTCCTCATGAGCAAGCTGCTCCAGTTGTTTCCGGTTTGAAGGGTGCCTTTTCCAGACAGCATGTTTCAGCTCCTTCCAAAGATGCTCAATAGGATTGAGGTCAGGGCTCATAGAAGGCCACTTTAGAATAGTCCAATGTTTTCCTCTTAGCCATTCTTGGGTGTTTTTAGCTGTGTGTTTTGGGTCATTGTCCTGTTGTAAGACCCATGACCTGCGACTGAGACCCAGCTTTCTGACACTGGCCAGCACATTTCTCTCTAGAATCCCTTGATAGTCTTGAGATTTCATTGTACCCTGCACAGATTCAAGACACCCTGTGCCAGATGCAGCAAAGCAGCCCCAGAACATAACAGAGCCTCCTCCATGTTTCACAGTAAGGACAGTGTTCTTTTCTTGATATGCTTCATTTTTCCATCTGTGAACATAGAGCTGATGTGCCTTGGCAAAAAGTTCCATTTTTGTCTCATCTGTCCATAGGACATTCTCCCAGAAGCTTTGTGGCTTGTCAACATGTAGTTTGGCATATTCCAGCTTTTTTATGATTTGTTTTCAACAATGGTGTCCTCCTTGGTCGTCTCCCATGTAGTCCACTTTGGCTCAAACAACGACGGATGGTGCGTTCTGACACTGATGTTCCTTGAGCATGAAGTTCACCTTGGATCTCTTTAGAAGTCTTTCTGGGCTCTTTTGTTACCATTGGGATTATCCGTCTCTTTGATTTGTCATCAGTTTTCCTTGTGCGTCCACGTCCAGGGAGGTTGGCTACAGTCCCATGGATCTTAAGTTTCTGAATAATATGTGCAACTGTAGTCACAGGAACATCTAGCTGCTTGGAAATGGTCTTATAGCCTTTACCTTTAACATGCTTGTCTATAATTTTCTTTCGAATCTCCTGAGACAACGCTTTCCTTCGCTTCCTCTGGTCCATGTTGAGTGTGGTACATACCATGTCACCAAATAACACAGTGACGACCTGGAGCCCTATATATATAGGCCCACTGACTGATTACAAGATTGTAGACATCTGTGATGCTAATTATTGGACACACCTTGAATTAACATGTCCCTTTGGTCACATTATTTTCAGTCTTTTCTAGGGGTACCATCATTTTTGTCCAGGCCTGTTCCATGAGTTTATTTTTTTTAATAATTCTGTTGAAGCATGGTTGAAAAGCAATGTCTGACTTTCATTGGTTAACATTCATAGAAATTTTTTAAATTATTACTTTTGTCAGATTAAAGTTATTTATGTGACCATTGTGAGTTTTTGTTTCATTGACCGAAGGGTACCAATAATTTTGTCCACGTGTCAACTAAAGGATGCTTCACTTATCAGGCCGCCGAATAATCTGAGATTTCAGTGGGCAGAGGCCAATTAGTTACCATTATAGCTAACATCTGGATTAGTAAATACACCTTGTATGTCATGCCCAAGTTCCACACTTCTTGTTAAAAAGACACATTTTGTACCTCAACCTTAAGCCCTTCTGATTATCCTGGCCCAGCACCTAGGGTGACCTATGACTCAAAAGGAGATACTTACACTGCTGCTGGGTGAATATTTTGGACCAACTATGGGTAAAACTATGTCTATGGGTAAAACAGTTTAAACAGTTAAATTACTTTGATATACTGTACTTGTCTATTACAAAAAAAAGTTTTGCAAACCATACATATATGCAATAAACAACATAGAAAAATATTTATATTTATTTTTCAAAAGCACAAGATCAGATAATACAAAAGTTAAACAGCGACATCATTACAATACTATTACTCAGAAGCACTAATGCCTGAGAGCAGTGCTGGTCATTATCTCCCATTATCTCCCATTATGTAGGGGTACGTCCTCAACACTTCAGCCTTCTGGAGATATTCCACAGTGTTGATTCCAACCTTAGAAAGAAAGAAATTAAAGAAAGTAAAAGTTTATGGGAAAATCGAGAGGGTTGGCTAGTATGCATATTTGTAAGAAGATTACTGTTTTGTAACACCTCAGCTTTTTATATGTGGTTGCTAACGCTAGCAACCTAGGTAAATGCTAGCATCATGCTGGCACTACAGTTACGAGTTTAGATTTCATTCATCACTTCACCATCTTCATACACCCTGCAAGCATTCTACAAAGAAAGCTAAAAAGCTCAGACATTTTTGCAGTTTTTTTTGGTTTGGCTAGCTAGCAGGCATTGTCAGATAAACTAGCATGCTAAGATCATGCTAAAGACCAAAAAAAAAGACACGAAGCGGACACAGCCACTGAATACACCGGTGAACTTCGGGGGAGGGGCGGTCTTGTCTGCGATGTTAGCTGTCACTAGCTAACCCAACTCCAACCCAGCCAGCTGGGTTAAACAAAAAGGACCCAATTCACTGTAAATAACCCAGAAGAATTACCCAACAGAGGCAACCCAGCATTTTAGTGTGTACTGCAATGTCTGTAACAACAGACTCTGGGACTGATATAACAGCTAAAACAATGTCAAGTCATATTGTTCAGAAAGGTCCTCTTAATTGTTCACCCTCATCCCCAAAACACCAGGAACTTGAGGACATAGGCTACAAGAGGGATCTTTAACCAACGACATGACACACTGTTGTATCAACTTTATTTTATAGAGTTCAACATCTCACTTTAGGTAGCCAAAAGAGAGAATAGCCAACCAATTAGCCTGTAAGCCTCAATCTTTAATACAATTTAATGCGTTCTTGACCTCACAGCTAAAGGATCTGCTGAATATGCCTGCTGTAAACACCACAGGCCCAGTATCTATTAAACAAGGCACCAAAATTCGACATATGAGCGATTTATATGTGGAATAGCTGTCAAAGAAAACAAATTCCTTGTGTTCAAATACTTGATCAAAAAATCCGTTTCTAATCAGTATATACATGCGCTCACACATGTCCATGTGGATCCTCTTTCAGGATCTCTGGCTCTCTACATTGGTGTTGGAGTGACAGCTGGACTGCTTCTCATTTTAGTTCCAGTCATCGTTTGCTTGGTGAAGAAAAGGAGAAGTCAGAACTTTCAGACAGAGAAAAAGAATACAGAGTGTGAGTTGCAAAAGACATAAAATTTAACTATATCAAATAACATCTATTTAAAAACAGAACTAATAATGTTATTTTACACCACACAGCTGGTGCGGTGGCAAAAATATTTTTCTTCCTTTAACAGAAGTTCTCATGTTTTTATTTCCATCTTATTTATTCTTGTTTCTCACCCAAAGATTGACTTATAGTCTGGACACTCCATATAAATATTTACAACCCGAATTCCACAAAAGTTAGGGCATTTTTTAAATGTTAATAAATTGACAACAATAAATTCCAAAACATGTAAGCTGCCTGTACTGTATGCACTCATGCACCCCCATACCATAAGAGATGACTTGAACGCTGATAAAATGCTGGAAGGTCTCCCTCCATTTTAGCCTGGAGCACACAGCATCCATGATTTGGATGGCATGGACAATGACTATGAGGATGTTGATATTTATGAAAACTGTTGAAAAACAATCCAGAAATGATAACACGGTTAGAATGGATAGTTTTATATTGTTAAGATACAATTGTAAATTATAGATTGTGTAATTTGCACAGACTTCATAAACAGCTTGATCATTAGTCATTAGTCTTTTCAGGTATAACTAAAGGAAAACGAGTGACCATCATTATTTTAAGAAATGAAGGTCAGTCAATCTGAAAAATTGGGAAAACTTTGAAAGTGTCCCCAAGTGTCACAAAAACCATCAAGCGCTACAAAGAAACTGGCTGACATGCGGACCGGCCCAGGAAAGGAAGACCGAGAGTCGCCTCTGCTGCGGAGGAGAAGTTCATCCGAGTCACCAGCCTCAGAAATCGCAGGTTAACAGCAGCTCAGATCAGAGAGCAGGTCAATGCCACACAGAGTTCTAGCAGCAGACACATCTCTAGAACAACTGTTAAGAGGAGACTGTGTGAATCAGGACTTCATGCTAGAAGATCTGCTAGGAAACCACTGCTAAGGACAGACAACAAGCAGAAGAGACGCGTTTGGACTAAAGAACACAAGAAAGAAAACTCGCTGAATGAGAAGGTGCGTCCAAACTTTTGGTCTGTACTATATGTGTAATCAACTGCATTATTTTCTGTGCTGGAAGTGACCTCTGTTTTCTGCCAGACAGATTTTAATGTGGCACTCCATGTTCCTGAACATATTGGCAAGGATATCGGAGGGAATACCAGCAATTTTATGTTGGATGTTTTTCTTCAAATCTTACACAGTGCGAGTCTTATTCCAATAGACTTTTCCTTTGAGCAGATTCCAAAAGCAGAAGTCTGGTGGTGTCAGATCTGGCGACTGTGGCGGCCAAAGCCCATTTGAAATTACCCCGTTGCTGAAGAAAGAATTTCTGCAATGCTCCTTATCAATGTGTGACAGGTTCCTCCGAACTCACGATCATCCCTGCATGCTCGAAACTTCACATGTTCGGCATGTTCAGAGAACATTGTTGCCTTTTCTTTTACATCCTATACAGAATATTCAGGGCCTCGTTCGGATATTCTGCAAGAACCTCTTTTCTTATCTGTTTAATAAAACTTCTTACATTGTCTTACTTGGGACATGGGTACAAAAATATACTATCTTTATTCATATAAAGAATTTTCCGAATCGGATAACATCAATGAAATAAGTTAAGACATCAGTAAAATATCCCAGCCGATCAGCCGATTTACTTACCTAAAATATAAAATAACATTAAAGTAAAAAGGAGATACGGCACATACCTGTGTGGCGGGAACCAAGAAAGTAAATTTCACCTGCCACGCGATGCAAACCACATCTATCCGGCAGCCAATCCTTTAACAGATCAAATAGGGAAGACAGACAGGTCAAATCATGCACCTAATGATCTTAACACTGCTAAACGGAGAAACGGAAACCCAACATACCACAAAGAGCAGCATTCGTCTCCCGCAATGCACGAGCACGAAGCGCGCAGCTCTTTACAAAGGGAAAGTATAACGGACGCCAACGAGCTGCTTATCCGTTCACCTGGGGTCCAATAAAGAACCCGAAACAGCCCGCCTACCAAAGGAGATTGCGATTATTAAGTAATAACCTTCTTCTGAACAAATAATCAGAAATACAGCGCAGCAAACATACCTTTTGCTCGCGGAAACAAACTTCCGGAACCGCAACCTGGGGATGAATGAACGCCACACCTGGCTATTCTCGCAACGCCCCTTTATACTCTCCGACACTACAACCGATGATCAGTATCAGGTGCAAAGAACCGGAAATCGGGAGGGAAGTGCAAAACTCTCTCTCACCACAATCGCAACCCGATGTATACACAAGTCGAAGTGTGTGCAATCAGCTCGGATGCTCGTATGTCACAAATGCTAAGTATGCTGAGGCAAATTTCAGTTGGTAACATGAAAATTTGCACGAAGGGTCATTCATGAGATACCATATATAAAATATTAAATTTACATACATAATGTCTATGTGACTATATACAGTATATATTATATCATATAAAGGCCTTTGTTTTAAAAATAGAATTACGATTGAATTTATTACACACATTTTGCACTTGCAGCGTTTTGTTAATGATTTAGGTATTAATGTTTTACAATAAGTCTTTTTAATTCAATATATATTCTCCATTATATTTCTATACTGTACTATCTTATGAATATCATAGTGGGATTTTGTGAATTTTAAATAAATGGAAATTTATATTTTTATTAAATGGCCAGTGAATAAATGCAACAGAACGCAAAGTTCTTAATTTGCTATTTTCTGCTAATTGTACACCTTGCTGCCAGTTGCACTATGCTATTATTTTTCATTTACTTTTGCTATATACATTATCTTATAATTTTGTGTATTGTATACTATACATACTGTATACGGTGGATATCTTACAATGTGAAATATATTTAAAATATATTAAAAGGGATTTTACAGGTGTGCACATATTTTCATAATTGATCCCGTGGCTATACTCACCAACCACATTCAAATTTATGTTCAAAAGTAATTAAAACTTTGTGTATTGTATACTATACATACTGTATACGGTGGTCTGTACCGTATATTATATATTAACATAATTTAACACATATGGGAGATTTTGGAGATGATCACCTTAAAACACAGTCATGTAGGGTACTGTATATCTTTTTGGAAGAATGGCCATCAACTCTTCACTGTTCACTACAATTCCAATAAAGCTCTTCTAGCATGCTTTGAGCTGCTTTTCACATTTTTAGTATCGTATGTGAAGCAAAGAAGTTTTATGATTTCTGCATTTCATTAAAAGGAACTGGTTACAAAATTAACTCCACCTCTTCAGATGCATGAGAAAAAACCATCAGCCATCGTGTTCTCATGAGAGTTTCATGATGAGAAGGCAGCAGCAGCGAACATGGCTATTATCACCAAACTAAACAACACCTCCTGGAACAGGATGCTGAGCCTTCATCTCACTTTAATGCTTGGTAATAATATTCATTTCTTAATATTATTACACACATCTATCCATCTATCTATCCATCTATCTATCTATCTATCTATCCATCTATCCATCTTATGTTGGAGTCACTCAAGCTCGTTTACATCGTCTGCAACTTATACAGATGCTGCGGCTCGTATGCTGACCAGTAATCGTAAATATGATCATATCACACCAATCCTGTATTCTCTCCACTGGCTTCCGGTACAGTTCCGGATTCAGTTTAAACTTTTGGTGTTTGTTTTTAATTGCGATTGATTCCGGTCTGGCACCTTCCTACCTATGTGAGACAGTAAATTTTTATCAACAAAGTAGAGTCTTGCGTTCTGCTAACCAAAACCTGTTAGTGGTCCCTCTGTCAAGATTCAAACAATGGGGTGATCGCTCTTTCTCAGTGGCTGGTCCTAAACTCTGGAACGCTATTCCACCTGAGTTACGCAGCATTACGGACCTCCCTTTGTTTAAGGCAAAACTGAAGACTCACTTGTTTAGAATAGCTTTTAATATGTTATAGTTTTATGTAATATTTTTATTATTTTATATTTTTATTATTATCATTTTTATGGCTATGACTATTATTTAATTTTTCATTTATTTATTTATAACTATATTTCATTCTGTTTGTATTTTTATTTCTATTTTTAATGCCATTGTATTGTCATTTTTAGAACTGTGAAGCACTTTGGTACAACTTAGATTGCTGTAAAGTGCTATAGAAATGTTGATTGATTGATTAATATCTATCTAACTAAATTATTTTCTAAATGTTATCACAAATGCAAAAATCTGAAAATAGTGAAATTCTGTATTTATTCTAATTTTACTCAGAGGATCCTTAAATTGTAAAATTTTGACTATGTATTGATAAATATTTACAAAAAAAAATCTTATTTTTATTCAAAATTTCAACAAAACAATAATTATCAACACTGTGTGAAATGTAGAAGTTTCTAGATAGAAATAGGAATGCCACTATTATTAGGTGTTTTTACTCCTCAAATTGATGTAATAATTTTACATATAATTCCATGTTTTTATTATTAAAGATAAAGAAAAGTATTACAGAGAAATACAAAAATGTAAATAAAAACAAGATAACAAATTGTGTGTAATATCTAGCACACAGACACACCACACTTAAAAAGTTGTTTTCCATTCCCTTTTGCACCTTTTTAAAACTAGGATTGAATTATGGCAGCAATGTGTAGTATTATGTATTATGTTTCCCTTAAAGATATCATTACACCTTCGTTGATGCTGTTATGTTGTGTATATATACACACACTATATACTTTGATCTACATCTCTGGAATTAGCATTACAAAATCTCAGGATTGTAACAATTCTAATCTTATTTTGAGATGGCTAAGAGTTTCCAATCTCTTTCACTTCATGTTTGAGGAATTGCTGACTTCAGTATAAAGCTGTCAGTACTGAAGAGGAACTTAAAAAGTGTTGCACTAAAACAGTTACTGTTATGTTTTTTAGTTTGGGTGATGTCATAGATAAACAAACAAACAAACAAACAAACAAACAACAAATTCTTAAAGATGACTCAAGGTTGTGTTTAGAGCACAAGGCAGATCAACATATTATTTTGATCTTGGATTGTAATGTCTCTCAATCTGCATTTGAGTGTTAGAGAGAGTGAGGTGCAATAGGATGAATGAACAATTAATCTGGACTGAAATCTTAATCTGAGACCATGAATACAGCAATCTGTGAGCATGGTTTAGCAATCCATGCTTTTGATTTAGTAATAGTTTTTTTTTTTTTTAACCATGACACCTCCCAGGTGTGTTTCTCCTATTTTGTATTAGCACGTTTTAATATTTAGAGGGAACAGTACCAACACAGGTCCATATACAACAGCAGCAAGGCAATAAACAGCGCACACACACACACACACACATTAAAGTTTTAACAGCATTGTGTAACAGAAGCACAAAGTTTGGATCACTGATGTGTTTAATTTCTTTACTATAACTTAGCAAAGGTTATTTAAAACTCAAGTGGCAATAAACAATGTTAAATTGTGTATTTGTGTATATGGATATGTCAGGTAGAAGGAAAAGTGTCATTACTTTTTTAAAGGGTAAATTTTACCAGAATACTGAATGGGGTTGAAAAAATGAACAACTCTCAAATTATGTTGTTATTTTGGTCATAGAAAGCAGAAACAGGAAGAAAAAGACATGATCATTTAAATCTGTGCTATTTCTTTGCTTATGTGACCAATTTTTGTTATATATACATATATACATTTTTTCTCCATCATGTTTGGCTAGTTGCTTACAATTAAATTACAAGAACTACAATTCAATTAATCATGCTGCCAATTTTGAGCTGATAAAAAGTATGTCACTGTATTGCACATTATTAAATAATATATTAAATAAACAGCAAAACAAATAAATGTTCCGAGCTTTAATTGCTATGGTAACACTGGTGTTTAAGTTGTCACTAATATGTAGGCACAATATAATTTAATAATAATAATATTAACACAGCAATGAGTTTTTACACCATGATTTTAATGAAATTATTCTTTATTTTCTCCCCGTAGTCAGTGTTCTTGCAGCTTCTCTGTTGGCTGGTAAGTGTCATTTTAATAACTTTGGTTTAACTTTGATCAGGTGCATCAAACTTGAATTCTGCCTAGGAATTTCACAAACCTTTATGTCATAAACTACCGCTATTAAAGATGTGGTACATAAGATAAGTCAAAATTGGTCAATTAAGCAATATCACAGACCTTGACATGATGTGTCTTTCATACAGCAGTTCCACAAGCACCACATACAGTATCATCAACAGATTTTGTTTGATTATTGAACCAGTTATTTTGCTTCTCCAACACATATCCCTCTGCAACTGGTGGAACTCACTAATGTAAACAATTACATGGATAGATATCTAATTAGAAAAGGTCTGTTTGTGCGTGTGTGTGTGTGTGTAAGTGTTAACATTCGTGATGTGTACATGTGTAGAATACGCTGCAGATGCTGGAAAAAAAGCATCACACCATGATGAGGTTAGTGTGTGTGATAAAATAACTGTTTCCTGTTGAGTAGAGCCCATGACATCAAGTGTGAAAGTTCAACCTGTCTGCAAATTTTCACGTTTTTAAGGATGTTAAGACACCCCCAAAAAGCCCAAAAGGGTGGGAAAAAAAAGAATGCTTAGGTTAACAAGAGGGTCCCGCACACCCTATAGTGCTTGGGCCCTAAATATAGTTGCAAGCAACCATGAGCGGGCCCAAGCACCTTGTGCCATCGCTTCCCAGGCGCACCGCACAACCTGTATGTTACTTAATCGTGTTAAGACCTCAAAAGACATCTCAAAAACATCTCCACCCGGTGCACCGCACAACTTGCACACATCACACACTGTATAGGGCTAATGTCCGTTTTGGTCCTAAATATTTGTTGAATGCGTGTGTGTGCGCGCGCGCGTGTGTGAGCGATAGGGTGTGTGTGAGAAAGAGGTGTGTCAAGTCAAGTCAAGTCGGCTTTTTATTGTCATTTCAACCATACACAGTTCAGAACACAGTGAAATGAAACAGCGTTCCTCCAGGACCAAAGTGCTACATAAACCACATAAATTAACAACGCAACTTTAGCTAGCTACAGTAACTAAGAGACCTAATCAGCTGACTAGCTCAGATATGACAGATTTACATTTTTTAAGTTAACCTAAAACTATCTGTTCCTATACAAAAAAGCGACAACCATAGACACCAGACAACAAAGTGCACATGCAAATGTGCAAACAAAGAGCTACAGAGTGACGAACAACAACAATGAAACACATTTCAATACATTTTGTAGTATGTGGGAGGAGAAACAGTAAACATTTTACATTCCCGAAGTAGCAGAAATGATTTAAAAATCCTGTGTACGAATAGCAAAGTAATATAAATATTGTGCAAAAGAGCAGTTCAGGTAGGAAGGTATGAACAAATTGTGAGATGGTTGTAGATCATGTGTGTGTTTATCAGTTCAGTTCTGATGTTATTTAGTTCGTCTGAGTGATTTGTGTGTGTGTGTGTGTGTATGTTTACCAGTCTAGTCCCTTTGTGTTGAGGAGACGGATGGCTTGTGGGTAAAAATGGTAAAAAAAAAAATGGTGTGTGTGTGTCTGGGTGTGATGAGTAAATGGGCTTGTGCATGTTTATGTGTGTGGTGTGTGAGACTGTGTGTTGAATTTTGTGTGTGATGTGTGTGTGTGTGTGTGGGGGGGGGGGGGTGATGTACTGTAGTGTATGTGTATGTTTCTGAATGCGGGAGTGTGAGACAGAGGTGTGTGTATGTGTATGCATGTGATATATGTGTGTGTGAGAGATGTGTGTGAGTGTTAACATTTGTGATGTGTACGTGTGTAGAATAGGCCGCAGATGCTGGAAATAAACTTTACACTATGATGTTCCTCAATGTGATCTTAATGTGATTTGAATTAATCTAATTCATGCACATGGAATTATTAAGCAAAGAGCATAAATTTAATAATCCATTGTTATCCCTGTGCATGGTTAGTGTTTTACAAGGCCAACGGCATAGCCAGCTAAATGAAAATGGGAAATTTTATTTTTGTATTTTTTTTTATGTTAGTAACTTTCATATGCGTGTTTAAATCATAGAGGATAAAGTTCTATTTAAAATGATGTTCATAAGCCCTGACATAATTTTGAGAACAGTTTAGTAATGACAGAAATTGATTCATATTAGTTAAAGTCCTGTAATATTGAAATTTTATTAGAGTAGTTATCATTCATAATATCAAAATTTTGCTGTTTGTCTTAGATGGCGCTAACATACAACTTGTTGGTGGCAGTAACTCCTGCTCTGGTAGAGTGGAAGTCTATTATAATAACCAGTGGGGAACAGTGTGTGATGATGACTGGGGCATTAATGATGCACAGGTGGTGTGTAGACAGCTTGGATGTGGTAATGCTGTCAGCGCTAATCAAAGTGCTGCCTTTGGTCAGGGAAGTGGCCCAATATGGATGGATAATGTTGGATGTTCTGGAAGTGAAAGCAGCATCACACAGTGCACCCATGGGGGATTTGGAACACACAACTGTGGCCATGGTGAAGATGCTGGTGTTACTTGTGCAGGTACAAAAAAAACTCCTGTATGACCTCGTATGGCATATAATATGAAATTCAATACCAAAAAATTGAAAAATTTATACAATTATAGCAATAGAACATGCAGTTTACATGCAAAGCAAGATCAGGCAGGTGAATAGTATTACATAATTGTTGTGGGCAAGAGAAGATCCAGCACAGAGCCAAGGACAAAAAACTTGTCCTTTTGGAACTTTTTGAACTCAAAGGAGTTCATGATGATGTATTTAAATCACCAAAATTGTGAAATAGTCTATTCCTGCAGATTAGGGCTTCCCCAACCTAGTAATGTCCAGACTAAAATTACAAGAGAAATTGTATTATAATAATAATAATAATCAATTATTTTGTAAAAACTGGGAAATATTTTTGTATTGTGGTTTAATATAATAACTTTGATATGTTTTTCACATAAGTATATAATGTAAATTATGTTCATTAATTATTATATAAAAGCCATGGTATCATTTTCAGAACAGTTTAGGAATTACAGAAATTTATTGAAGTCCTGTAATATTGCAATTTCATTAGATTCTTTATCATTAAGTAATATTAAACTTTTCTTGTTTGTCTTAGGTGCTAATATACGACTCATTGGTGGCAGTCACCCCTGCTCTGGTAGAGTGGAAGTCTATTATAATAACCAGTGGGGAACAGTGTGTGATGATGACTGGGGCATTAATGATGCACAGGTGGTGTGTAGACAGCTTGGATGTGGTAATGCTGTCAGCGCTAATCAAAGTGCTGCCTTTGGTCAGGGAAGTGGCCCAATATGGATGGATAATGTTGGCTGTTCTGGAAGTGAAAGCTACATCACACAGTGCACTCATGGGGGATTTGGAACACACAACTGTAACCATGGTGAAGATGCTGGTGTTACTTGCTCAGGTACCAAAAACTCAAATATTTTGACCTTATATTTATATTGTGCTGGATATAACACATTGTAGGTTTTATTTATGTGATATTTAATACCTTTCTTACAGAAAACTTTACCATGTCATCAATTACAGGTTTTTAACTTATTCATGTGGTTTTTATGGACAGTCTCTGTGCAAGTTGTGTAAAAAATATAACAGGCACATTACTTCTTATAGCCACATCACTTTTTTGTTGTATCTACTCAAATCATAATTCACTGTTGAGTTCGTTTCTAATATTGTTTTTTTTTATAGATCATGATCAAACTGGTAGACACAAAACTCAATCATTAAGAATCATTGTTTCTTTTTATGTAATACTTAAGTCCAGAACAAAATCAGGCTGATGGATGGTGCAAGTAACTGCTGTGGTCGAGTGGAGATCCTGCACAAAGCCCAGTGGGGAACAGTGTGTGATCATTCCTGGGACTTAAAGGATGGAGAGGTGGTGTGTCGACAGCTTGGATGTGGTAAAGCAGTCAGCGCTCCTCATAATGCACGCTTTGGTCAGGGAAGTGAACCAACCTGGCTGGATAATGTTCAGTGTACTGGAACTGAGAGCTCCATAGATCAGTGCTCACACACAGGATTTGGAGTAGAGGACTGTGGACATCATGAAGATGCTGGAGTTGTGTGCTTAAGTAAGTTATTATTGTATGTTGGAGAAGAACCCTGTTTGAAGTGAATACATTTACAAAGGAATGAAATATATTTCTTCATTATAAGATTTGCAGACTCCCACACTGACTCAGATCACCTCAAACTCTGTGGTCTCACCTGGAGAAGTCCTTCAGTTCAGATGTTCCACACCCAGCCCAACATGCATCTCTGTAGACTTCAGTTTGTATAAAACTGGGACATTAATAAAGAAGCAAACTGCAGAGACTACAACAACATTTACTCTGACTGTAGATGCCTCACATCAGGGCCAGTACACCTGTGACTACTCATACAGGGAAAGTAACTCCACATCATCTAGGAGCAGCTCCATCAACATCACTGTGGGTAAGTGACCTTTTCTGGATATTTTTGCCAGTACCAGATAATTTAATTGAGCTTTGTTTGCAGTCTAGTTCTGTAATTTCTACATTGTTTACCAGTACTCACATTAACTTTACCTGTATATATTGAAGTTCCTGACAAACCTGTTCCTGTTGTGTTCTAGTGAACTTGCAGCAGCCCAGTATCTCCTTCATTGCTACTGATGGATCAGAAGTGACCAGGGGCTACAGCTTCTCCATCAATTGCTCCACTGAACCTCAGTATCCAGGAGGCTCCTTCCATCTGAAACTCAGTGGGTCCAACATCACCAGGACTCAGTCAGCTGTTAACCACTCAGCTGTCTTCCTCTTCTCTGAGGCTGATTTTGTCCATCAGGGAAACTACAGCTGTACTTACAAAGTTAACGCGTCATCACGGACTTTTACCTCCCCTGCTACTGAAGCCCTGTTCATCACTGTGAAAGGTATAGTAAAATAAACTTCAATTTGTTTTTCTATGTGCAAGGGTGAACTCCTGAGTCAAAAAAGAAGATGTGCCTATAGTGGTGCCTGAGAGCAACATTGGTTAGGAGGGAAATGTGTGCGGTCAAATAGGGAAACCACAAATTTACTTCATGCACAAAGAAACCTGGCATCAACTGCTTACAAAAAGACCCCACCTGATCTGGTTCTTTGACAGGTAATTAGGACAAATTCACAGCATCTATATGTTCTTGAGAAACTGATTAAGATGACATATTAGTAGTACATGATGGGGCTTCAGTGACTTCGGGCAAAAAGCTAAAAACATGAACATGATACAAATGTTACAATAAGAGTAGAATGATAAAGCAATACATTTTCAATTCACAAATTAACAATGTGCGTTTGTGTGCCTTGCCTTGTTCCACCAGAACTAATACAGGGAAAGCTAGTATGCCAGCAGGTAAGCCAGAGCTCAGGGTTCCAAACAGCACAATAGAACCTGAATACAACAAGCCATTCCATCTTAGACTATCTTATATACTGTATCTTGATGGGCCTTTACAACACTATAACTATGACATTGTTGCAATGCCAGTAGAACGGACTCTGGGGCCCATATACTGAGAGTCAAACAATGCCAAGTCACCTTAATCAGAACGGTCCTTTTAAAAGATCACATTCATGCCAAAAACACCAGGGCCCGTATTCACAAAGCTTCTTAGAATTCTTTCAAGGAGCTCCTATCTTAGCTTAAAAAGTCCTAGCTAGGAGTCCTAGACTAAAGATTTAGAAAAATGTTTTAGAGCAACTCTGTGTAAGGAAAGTAGAAAAAGTTTCATCTTAGTGAGGGGGTGTGTGGTTGACACCGTTGCTAGGGATGATGCAGCAATTCAAGGACTGTGATTGGTTAATAAAAAAATAACCTCTGACCGCTGCAAAGGTTTTGAAATGTGCTCTTTGCGAAAACAGAACACATGATAATAGAACCAACAGTGAAATCATAATTTTTGTATATGAAGAAATTGTATAATCATGACTACATGCTACTTGCTACATGCTACATGCAAGGTTTCTAGGCTAAATGTCTTAAAGATAATTAAACAGCTAAATGTTGAAAATGTGTCTACTTTTGAAGCAACCAACTTCCACACAGTAGTCAGTATATTTAAGTTCTCACATTTATTTACTATACGGATTTTATTACTTGTAATCCATTCCAGATTGATGGAGCAAAATGTCTCAGCTTTTACAATGTACATGATTGCAGGACAGTCTGTTTAAGTTGCACTTTTGGATGGTATGTAGGCAACAATCCACGAGAGCTGGAAGTAAAACAACAAGAAAACCAAATTGGACAGAAAAGCAGTGTTTACTTTTAGCTTTAAGTTCAGTGTTTGGAGAATATTTATTCCTTCCGCCATGTTTTCCTCTGCTAGATAAACTCTTAAGCCTCTTAAAAGTCCTCCTCTGTACTCTTAACAATTTCTACCTTAGGAGCTGTTTTTAGGGCTAAGATGTTTTGTGAATAATTTTTTGCTTTACTAAGATTTAATCCTAAATTTAAGGATAAATTCTAAGAAAATGCCCTAAGATTTTCCTTAGAATTTCATCACTAGGAGCAACTTTTAGGCTTAAGAAGCTTTGTGAATACGGGCCCTGGAGCCTATCCCAGGAGACGTAGGGCACTAGATGGGCTATGACCTGGATAGGGTTAGATGATGTCAATTTCTTTTTTTATCAGCTTGAATTGTGGTTGAGGGATGTCAGTTTATTGGGCAGGGGAGTTTCCCTCTTTCACACATTGATGGGAAATGAATCCTGGTCCTCCAAGGCAATTTCACCCCTGTGTGTTTTGCTGTTTAATGTTTGAAAAGGTTGATAATGCTGATTTCTCTTTCAGTATCTCTGACTCTCTACATTGGTGCTGGAGTGATAGCCGGACTGCTGCTTATCTTAGTTCCAGTCATCATTTGCTTGGTAAAGAAAAAGAAAAGACAGAACTTTCAGCCAGAGAAGCAGGATACACAGCGTGAGTTGCAAAATAAATAAATGTTTCACCATATAAAAACATCTATTTGAAAACAGAATTAATATAATGTTATTTAACACCACACCAGTGTTGTGGTTTTAAAGCTGATAAATGTTATCATTTTTAAGCTCAATTTGTTTCTATAGTTATAACCCAAAGAGTGACTTGTAAAGGGGACACTTGATTAATTAATTAATTGATTAATTTATTAAACATTTGTAATGGTGGCATGGTGAAAGTTTCTGTAGGTTTCTTTAGTCTTTCTGGAAGGAATCTCCAGTGTCACCACTTAAAAACTCTGAGCTAAAACTATGACCTTTTTTATTTATTAATAAAACATCTACAGGGCAGAAGTTTGCAGAGAACACTGTGTTTTCTTAGTTACATGACAAGCTGGCTTTGTCTTTGTCTTTTTGACTTAATAATTACAAGTAAGAGAAAAGAGAGGCTGATGAGGAAACATCTGTTTTTAACTGCTTTAACATACATGATAACAGGAACTAAACTTGTGCTGCAGGAACTTTGCAGAGCAAGTAACTATAAATAGATAAAACATAATGAATAGGACATTTTTGTGGCATTAGAGCAGTAAAAATATGTAAGAGGTAATGTGCATTAATTGATGATTAATTTCCTCTAACAACACAATACAAACTGTTTTAATGATTGCTTATGTTTGTTGTTGAACCTGAATATATAATTTTTGAATAGGAAACTAATGTGTAAACCTGTGGGTATTTTGATACAATTAAATTTTAGGTGCCAAAAACACATATCAAGGAGACCCCAGGAAGGATTGACAAAGATGATGAAGCCGATTATGAAAATGCAGAAACGATTTTCTGCGAGAAGTAGGATTCAGTGGACTCGGATAATGACTATGTTAATATTGATGATGAACAAAGAGATGACATGGACAATGACTATGAGGATGCAGATATTTATGCAAACTGTTTAATGTAGTGTGAAAACAATCCAGAAATGATGACATTTTTAGACTGGGTAGTTTTCCATTGTTAAGACATCATCACTGTAATTGATTGATTGTTTAATTTGCACAGACTTCATTAACAGCTTGTTCTTTATTCATTATTCTTTTCAGACATTATTATAATAAATCCTTTTTACCATTTTCTTACTTCTTTAATTTACATTTATCTTCCTACTGATATTACAATGCATGTTATGTTGTTAATATATCAAATATTAAAATTATATATTTTTTATATATTACTCTATATAATATATAACCAATTGAGTCATTGTTTTAAAAAATAATGTTTAATTTAAAAATTGTGTAAAAAATCTTAAACATTTTGCATTTGCATGCTTTTTTAAAATGATCTTACACATTAAATGTTTTATTTAATTATTTTATTTAATTTAATTTATATTCTCTAATCAGATTTCATAATTCTTATGAATATCATATTGGAATTTTATAATTTTGACCAGTGACAAAATTGCAAACAGAACACAATGTTCTTTATTTTTCTCAAATTTTACACCTTGCCATCATTTGCACTACTTTACTGTTTGTATTTAAATTTGCTATATAAATAACTAAAAAAATTATATTTTATATAGTATAATGTAGCATAGTATACATAATATATACAGTGGCAATTTCACAATGTAATATATTTTAAATATAAATATAATATGGTATAGCAAACAACTCAATTTAAGGAAAACAATTTGAAATTGTTTCAAAACAAAATGAAAGTTTTAGGGAATTTTTTTTTTAATCTATTATAAAAAATATACAGTGGGGCAAAAACGTATTTAGTCAGCCACCAATTGTGCAAGTTCTGCCTGTTAATTTCATCATAGGTATACCTCAACTATGAGAGACAAGGTAAGAAAAGAAATCAAGAAAATCACATTGTAGGAATTTTAAAGAATTTATTTGCAAATTATGGTGGAAAATAAGTATGTTAAATAAAATTTCATTTCAATACTTTGTTATATACCCTTTCTTGGCAATGACCGAGGTCAAACGTTCTCTGTAGGTCAAGGTTTTCACACACCATCTAAATGCTCTTTACCAAACTTCAGACAGGCCTGGACAGCTGGCTTAAGCAGGGGGACACGTCTGGACCTGCAGGATTTGAGTCCCTGGAGGCGCAGTGTGTTACTGATGGTAGCCTTTGTTACTTTGGTCCCAGCTCTGTGCAGGTCATTCACTAGGTTCCCCATGTGGTTCTGGGATTTTTGCTCAAAGTTCTTGTGATCATTTTGACCCCACGGGTGAGATCTTGCGTGGAGCCCCAGATCGAGGGAGATTATCAGTGGTCTTCCATTTTCTAATAATTGCTCCCACAGATGATTTCTTCACACTAAGCTGCTTACCTATTGCAAATTCAGTCTTCCCATGCTGGTGCAGGTCTACAATTTTGTTTTCCTTTGACAACTCTTTGGTCTTTGCCATCTCTTTGGTCTTTGCCATAGGAAAATAGAAAAAATATTTTTCAGTTATTAGTGGAAGCCCTGATACCATACTTTCACCCATCCAATTGCACACATCTTTGTGTTTGCCGTGAGCCAAAGTTTGTAGCTTGTTCCAGCTGCATTCTCTTGGGAACTACCATTGCCAGAGACACAGAAACCTCCTCTGTTGATGGCTTCAGGAGATTGACATGTAAATCTTTATCTCCAAGTGCAAATTCACCCAGTCTGCAGCAAATTCTGTTGTGCCCTGGTCAATCAGAATATCATTTGGGTTTCAACTTGGGAGATGATACAAAAGAGTGCTTCTGCATCTCTATGTGCAGAAATGTTGCGAAAAGGCACATCTATCAAGTTGTGTAGTCCACTATGACTAGCACAAAGCATGCCCTTGTGTAGTCTGATCTAATCCTTTCAATGGGGATCTCAGTTAGGCATACTAGTGGGCAGTTGAGACACAATGTTCATCACTGGCATATGTGCAGGCCAATGCCAGACCAATAAATAAAATATAGCGTCTTATCCACGTCCAAGTGCCCCACCATCAGATTATAATGAGCATAGAAAGCAATTTCTGGTAGCTTTTCAGTATCAACAACTGTGTTGAGTGTTCTGCATTACTCACTATAACTTTGTAATCTTTAATACATCTATGCTTTTATTGTTATGATGTGGCGCTCCAATATGGTGCCACCAAATATGTTGTTAAGTATGGGAGCCACAATGCAGAAATTAGAAGGAAGCATTGAGACGTGGGGTGATTATGTGGACTTTGGCGGTGTTTAATCGGTTAGGGCAAGCACATTGCAGTGCTAAGAAAATGGCTCTTCTACGCCGCTTTGTAACTCAACTAAAGAAGGGGGAGTGTCTTGTGAACCACATGCCTCTTATATATCCTCTCCTTTGTTGTGAGATGAAAATGTTTATTTGATTATATAGAAATATGCATCTTCCAGACCCCTTTTCAGTTTTCGCTTTTCTTAAACCTTTCACCTTTCTTCTTAGTTTTCTCTTTTCTTTTCTCTTCAGTTATCCTTTTTTTTTATCTTTTCACTTATCTGTTCAGTTCTCTGTTTCATCTCTTCACTTTTTTTTTATTTTTATACCGGAGCTAATGTTCTCTAAATGTTTGCACATAGTGTGCTGGTTTCTGGGGGTTTAAATAACCTACCGGTGTAGCACGTTTGCTCTGATTGGCAACATGGTGGTGTTGCCTAGCAACCGCAGCTGTCAACCGCTCTGTCTGCCTATAAATCCACGTAGTTGTCGGCACATTTCCCCTTAGTGTGGGAGACCATGTTACAGTACCCCCCCCCCTCATCTAGGCATGGCCCCTGGTGTCCCTGTGCCAGCTGTGCAGCTACCCAGGAATTCTCTAATGGGTTCTAGGTCTAGTATGTGCTGGGCTGACACCCAAGAGCGTTCCTCTGGACTGTATAAGGGATACTCAAGTCCCCCAGGTACAGTGTGGCGCCCTGGACATGTCTTGCGTCCAGAATTCGTCGTACCGTAAATGCTGGGGACCCATCGATGATGCAGCAAGCAGGGGGATGGTTTTGTAGTGGGTTCGGCCAGCATGCTACAAAGCTCTGGTCTCAAAGGTGATATATGGATGCTAGGGTTGATTTTCATTGACCGGGGAAGAACCAGACGATATGCCAGACTAGACGCCTTCTGTCGTAACTCCTTCTATATCCTATACCCAGATGAGTATACATCCAAATGGCTTTTGTCTGCTAGAACCCTTTTGTTTAACCAGGAGAATGCAAATGCATTTCCTCTCTCCTGTCTGTCTCCGGTACCCTCTATGACTGACATGTTAATGACTGGTTCTTTTGATGTTTGGGACATAGCACCGTTTAAATGTGCTCTCCTTGCGGAGAATAAACTAGAGATCTTCAGACATCATGTCTGCGGGTGTGTGTGCGTTTGTCTCTTCCGGTTGATCGGGTCCGGACCGGTAAGTATCAAGGTGCAGCGGACACAATAAGTTAAACTCTTCTACTCTTAGCTTAAAACTTAGCTCGGACACAAGCTATATATTATAAATAAATGCTATATATTCTGGAATAATTCAATTGAACGAGCTTAAAGTGTCCATAATTAAACTGACCACCTTGAGGTGTCCGCCTAACTTTGATACACTACAATTTACCAACAATCAAAGCATGCTTATGAAATCATTACATTTGTGCACATATTATAACAACTGGAGTAACAAAAATTAAGAAAGCAAAAATATTAAATAATTATTTAGAAATAACCAACTATTGGCACAAGTTGGATACCAAATTATGCAACATTGAGCTCAGCTGCTCCAAATTAAGCACAAACCTTGGCTTGGGAGCTCATGACAGGGTGACATGCACTCCTGACACAGACAAAGAGCTGACTGACTGACTTCTACTAATCAAACTAACACACCTAACATTAAAAATATCTGTACAGATTGTGACAAAGATTCATGTCTTCCATGTTGTATATGACTGTACTCTTGTTTACACATAACTACATTGCTTTTCCAGACAAAACAGCAGCAGCAAGATTTAATCCTAATTTCATCAACAGGAAAAAGCACACTGGAAGGAAGCAGCCGCATAAACAACCCATGACAATGTGTGATGCCATTAAACAAACTTCTCTTTATTTCAGATACAGAAATTCCATTGCAGCTGATGGTTGACTTTACTGTGTCTTAGAAATTTATGAATGTTGTTTATATTTAACCAAAGGCTTTCTCATAGCAGCAACAGACAAGGAGGAATTCTGGCACAATTCATCAGAGATATCCCTAAATCATCTATATGCAACTCTAATCTGAAATGTTACTCATACATATGCTGATGCGCATCTCCTGTAATGAAGGATTGAAGGCACGGGCCCATAATGAAGTGCTAGTAACCTCTCTTTTGGGCTCCAACTGACTCTCTACTATACGTAAAGTATCTGGGTCGAAGAAGAGATCAGATTGGAAGATGACTTGGATGTTTTGGACACTGATTTTTCCTTACCTTACCCCATACACATATAGTAAACACTACTGTATTAGTATGTAAACACACATGGCAGAATTGTACACACAGTATTGATTATATTAAGTTATGATAGGCACATTGACATGTTATATCTGATGTACAGGTAGATTAGTAAGACTTGAAGTCTTTTACTCTTTCCTAGTCAATTGTGGAGAGACATGTTTGACTTCATGTCTGGGGAACCGGTATTGAATGGAATCTATTGATAAAAGTCCAGAAGCACTGGAGATGGCCTGCTGAATTCGTAAACGGAGGTTTGGAGTTAAGGGCTCAGTCTCTAGAGTTAAACTTTACACTCACAGATAGAAAGTTCATTATCAGTTCCTGGACCTTAATAAAAAACACAGGCGTCATGAAGACACCACAAAAGGGGGCATATATCTTTTCATTTTTGCATAGGGTTTTTAATTAGTTACATTTGAATTTGATTTTGTAAATCTTATGCCAATGCCTGACTGTTCCTTTAATGTAATTTTTATTGACAAATTGTAGTAAATTCTGTTAGAATTTAAGAGGGCACTGTAAGGTTTTATAATATTGAAAGACATTGTAATCTAATCAGTTCAGATTCCTGTGACCTGAGAACAGACCCCTCACTGTGCTTCCTTAGGCCTTCTGTGGCAACACCTTCTATATCCTGTACCCAGAGGAGTATACATCCAAATGGCTCTTGTCTGCTATAACCCTTTTGTTTAATCAGGAGAATGCAAATGCATTTCCTCTCTCCTGTCTGTCTCCGGGTCCCTCTATGACTGATATGTTAATGACTGGTTCTTTTGATGTTCGGTACGTAGCACCGTTTAAATGTGCTCTCCTTGCTGAGAATAAACTAGAGATCTTCAGACATCATGCCTGCATGTGTCTGTCTTGATCTCTCCCGGTCGATTGGGTCCGGACCGGTAAGTATCAAGGTGCAGCAGACACAACCAGTTAAACTCTTCTAATCGTAGCTTAGCTCGGACACACTACTTCTTCATTTAAAACAGTTGCCCTTTGGAAGGCCGATTGTAAGGCTGCCTGGAACTTCCTTCAGATCAGACAGCACCGCTGGACTAAGAGTCAAGCCTCAGGGAACTCAACGTCCATTTCCTCCCGTGGGGACAACGGGGGTGTACCTGAATTGGCACTTAAAGCATGACATGCCCATAGGGGAGTGCCATAAGGTGTTGTGGGCATACTCCACCCACATGAGGTGGTCAGACCAGGATGATGGGTTGGAGGAAGCCAGGCGCCTAATGGTGCACTCCATGTCTTGACTGAATGGAGGCAGGGATGTATAACTTCCTGGGGGGCCCACCTACCAGAACGGGATCCCGTTGCCGAGCTTTCCTGACCTGTTGCTCACATTGGTGGAAAAATGCGAAGTGTTGCGATGATGCTCTCAGTTAATGGGTTACTCCATTGCCCATCGGTGGTGGAGTTTGTGACTGTTAGATGTAGACCATTTTATTTACTACTGGAATTCATCACCGAGGTGAAGCACGCACATGCACAGAGAATCCACAAACACTTCAGGGACAGCAGTGACACGCGGTGCATGTGGGAGGGCATACAAGCCATCACAAACTACAGGATGACATCACTTGCCTGTTATGGTGACGCCTCCCTTCCAGACCACCGAGGAAGACCATGCCTCCTCCAAATAATCAGGTGCTGTGTCTCACCTCAGCTGATGTGAAAAAAAAACTCTACACAGAGTTAACCCACGTAAAACTGCTGGACCAGATCATATCCCTGGCAGAGTGCTCAGAGAATGTGCTGAACAGCTGGCAAATGTTCTCACCGACATCTTCAACATCACTCTGAGCAGTGCCGTCTTTCCCACATGCCGGAAAAGTCTTCTGTGTCCTGTCTCAATGACTACCTTACACTTGCACTTACAGCAATCATCATGAAGTGCTTCGAGTGGTTTGTCCTGAAACACATCAAGACCCTGCTGCCCCCCCACACTGGATCCACTGCAGTTTGCGTATTGTCCTAACTGTTCAACAAATGAGGCCATTTACACCACGCTCCATCTTGCGCTTACACACTTATAAGTAACACCTACAGTCGAATGCTGTACATACATAGATTTCAGCTCGACATTCAGCACTATCATTCCCCAACACCTGATCGGGAAGCTGAGCTTGTTGGGCCTGAACACCTCGCTCTGTAACTGGATCCTGATCCCTCTGACCGGAAGGTCTCAGTCAGTATGGATCGGTAACTGAACCTCCAGCACCACCACACTGGGGCCCCGCCAAGGCTGTGTGCTCAGTCCCCTGCTGTTCACACAGTTCAAATCACATCAAGTTTGCTGATGACACGACCGTGGTCGGGCTCATTAGCAAGAACGACGAGTCAGCATACAGAAAGGAAGTGCAGAGGCTAATGGACTGGTATAAGGACAACAACCTGTCTCTGAATGTCGACAAGGCAAAAGAGATGGTTGTTGACTTAAGGAGGACACGAAGTGACCATTCTCCGCTGAGCGTCAACAGCACCAAATTCCTGGGTGTCCACAGAGAGAAGAACCTCACCTGGTCCCTCAAAAAAAAGGGCCAAAAGCGTCTCTTCTTTCTGAGAAGGCTGAGGAAGGCCCAACTTCCACCACCTATCCTGACCACCTTCTAAAGGGGCCATCACTGCCTGGAACTCTCTTCCCTCTGTTGAAGACATCTATACCACACCCTGCATCAACAAAGCCACCAGCATTGTAGCTGATCAGACATACCCCTTACACACACACACTTCACACTCCTGCCATCTGGAAGAAGGTACAGAAGCATTTGGGCACACACATCCAGACTGTGTAACAGCTTTGTTCCACAAGCCATCCATCTCCTCAACAAAATGGGGTTGGACTGATAACACACGCATGCACGTTTGCGGCATCACTCAGATTAAATTAACTACCTTAACACATTGAGACTGGACTGATTAATCAACATGCACGCAAAAACACTGATCTACACTACCAAACTATTGTACACACCAAACTGTAAATGCTCTTTTGCACAATATTAATTACTTGATAATAGTTAGTGCAAATTTTCGATCCTTGCTGCTACTTACGAAATGTTAACCGGTTACTGTTTCTCCTCCCATTACCTCAACTCGTCACTTTGTCGCTCTTGTTTGGACATTTGCACTTTATGTTGTCTCTTCTGTATGAAAATGTGAACAATTAGGTCTCTAATTTAGCTAGTTAGTTTTTTGTTAATTTATGTTGGAATGTCAATCTGTCTTGTCTCAGCTCGCCACCTAATTAGGCTTCTTAGTTAGCTAGTTTTTTTCTGTTCATTTATTTTGTAAATTCATGTTGCATGCAGCACCCTGGTCTTGGAGGAACATTGTTTCATTTCACTGTGTACTAACTTTGTATGGTTGAAGTGACAATAAAGCCTACTTGACTGGACCACCTGGCTTGTCGGGGGTTAAGGAGTTTGGCCGACCAAATGTATTATAAATTTATGTCGTCTGTCCGGATCAATATTTAACCCTTAGGAGTCTGCAGTGTTTTGGGGCCCTAATGAAGTTCTGACATGTCCTGACATTTATGTATTGTTCACTTACTTATAAACATATAAATGGCTAAAATCTGACTACACTAATTTCAACATAAACTGGGCTACAGTAATGTGTGTGCAGCATGTATGTACAAGTTTGTATTTTGGAGAAAATGACAGTTGTGTGTGTTTTTGGAAAACCAAAAATATTTTTATCACTGAAATAAGGCCAGAAACCACATTCATCAAATTTCTTTACAAGACTTTTGTGACCTGGATCTTGTAGTCTAGAGTTTTTGTTTCAAAATGATGTGATAATCATCTTGATCACTCATTCACAGAAAACAATATATTAATTTACATTTTCTAAGACACATTTTGTTTAGAAAGGCTGTATGCAAGGAGGCGTGAATGATCATGAATAATGCTGTAATTCACACCAGAGAAGACAAAGACCCGAATAATGATTTGCATAATGAGCCTTTCAGTCAGGTATGTGACAGAAGGAAACGCTAAAAAAAATTCAGGGAAAAAAACATTTTTGTTTGTAGTTTATTTAGAATATACTTAACTAACAGGCAAAATAACTCACTTCCATCCTATACATAACCTACTCACTTACATAGTACGAACAAAAAATGTTCAGGATTGAATGGAGAGGGACACATTTATGGCATAAATATGGCCGTGCAAAATAAAATGAAAAAAAAAAAAAAAAGTCTTAGGTTTGTAAAAGCCCACTCTTACACCCTATACACAGTCATATATCTGTATTAGTCAACACTTCTGTAACCCGAGGTCAGTCCATGTGCTGGTTGTACACAGTCACAGGTATAGACAGATGCTTATGGTGTGTCAATCCAGTTTAAAATGACCAGAATCCAGACCCCTTCTAACCCGAATCCAGAGCCCTTGCTTTCTATCAGCCAGGTGGTTGATCATTTTCACTATCACAATTGTTTATTAAAAAAAGATATAAAAATACAACATGAGCATGATAATAATAAAATAAACTACTGTATATCATCATCAATCACTAATGACCATGCATAAAGACAACACAAGCTTTTGTAATGTCATACAACAAATAAAAAAAGCGGGAGGCTTTTTATTATTATATCTGAATATCAATAAGCTACACGAGGCTGTATTTTAGCCACCGGGAGCTAAAGTGTTTGTGCTAAATAACATTATAGATAGCAGTGTCATAAGCTAACCAAAAATTGAACCAAATAGCTACCGTAAGCTAAAAGGTATCCAAAACTGGGTAAAATAAATTGGAATATTTACACCACAGCTGATACTGATACTGACAACCACCACATAAGGCATTAGCTTTAGCCACCGGGAGCTAGCATGTTTGTGCTAAGCTACATAAGGCAGTATGGTAGCATGAATAGCAGTGTCTTCTACGTGCTACCCTACACTATGTATGTAAAAATAAAATGAGATGAGATTTATATTATCCGAATAAGGATTATATGAGACTTAATAACTCACCCATGGTAACAGCTTGCTGGATTCTCCTCCTCCGGTGGAGCAAATAACTCTTTAAAACACACCCGTTCTATGTCGGAGTTTCAGTATTTTTCTGAAGAAAAGATAAACTCCGCCCACCGTCCAGAACATTCTGTAGAGCTTCAGAAACCTGTATAGCGCGTCACATCTTCCACACGTGCAGGAAACTCACTGAATCTGTGTGTGTGTGTGTGTGTGTGCGCGCGCGCGCGCGCGTGCAGGGGGCGTGGTCTTGTATGCAGCGTGCTTCTACAGCTGTTTTCCCTGTGAATAGCATGTGGGCGTGTCCTGCTCGGGTCATTATCAGATAATGAAGTGCGACGGAAAGACTGTGCCTCTCCTCGGATTCATATGGATTACATAAAATGAGAATATATATATTTTTATTTAACTTGCTTTATTTTAAAGAAGACCCTTTAAGCTTTAAATAGATATATTTCTCATGTCGGTGTGTGAAGTATTCACACAGCTTCAGTTCATTTTAGTGACGGGTTTCAGAAAGATATTCACGTAGACTGAGATGGCTGAAAGTGCACCCTGTTTATTTTCTTTATTTTACAAAAGCACAATGTTTTGTTCATATAGGGAGTATACATAAATAAAAGTTAGCCCCTTTACATATTCAAATGATGTACTACACTTATATATATATGATCAAAAATTATCATATTAAGCATTTTAAGTTCTTTTTATGGTTACCAGAAAAAAGCGCACTCGGACCCGCCGGCGGATCCGCCGACTTCAAAGGGGTATTACCCTGCATTCATACCGAACACGGCGAGAGCGTCAAAGACGCCGGAAGTAATTATTTTCAATGGGAGCCGGCGGCGAGGATGGCAAGGGCGGCGAGAGCGGCGAAGGGAGTTGAAATCAGCTCAACTTTAGGGTAATGAGCTATGACGCAGTTGAGCGGCAACCAATTAAAAGGGAGGTCCTCTGCTTGAGAGGATTCTGCGGGATGCAGTCCTGTAACTTTTGTTCCGGCAACATTTGTTCCCAATCAAAATGGAGGAGAGGTTGATTATTGCGATAGCAGGTGTTTATTAATTATTAATGTTATTTTAATTAAAGACAAAGTCTAGTAAGTGGTTCTAATGTTATAATAATAAGAAAAATAGTGTAACAAAAAATATATATATTAAATTAGACTAGCAATTCACAATGAACAGAAGCCACACCATACGAATGGCTTATAATTAGTTTATTTCTACAATACAGGTCTTTTTATGAATCAATTTCTTGTTATCTTCCACATTTTGGTCAGTCTCCAGAAGATCAACAAACTTGATTGCTTTGCGGCCCTTTTAAATACAAGAAAGGCATTCGATCTACATCAGAGCGGCGAAGTGCGGTGACAGGCGTCGGCGGCAGGGTGGCGAAAGTGAGCTGTGACGCTCTCGCCGCATTTGGTGTGAATGCAGGGTTAATGTTTGGCCTTCTCCAGACAGTGTCTCCACTCTTCAAGAGGCACCTTTATGACAAGAAGGTCCCGAACTCTAATACCTAATGTAGCAGGGTAGGTAGACCCTCCCTTATTTTGATGTCAGAAGATTGTTATCCTACCTGTTGCTAGCCTATTTGGGTTTATATAGGGCAGATCCGTCAGTTGGATGTGTCAGTCTCATTAGCCCTTGCCCCTTTCTGGCCATGGCGTTCAACAAGTTTGTAGAATTGTGGTTAATTCAGTCACGATTTGCTTTTTGGGTGGATTCTGTGTCACGGGGGGCATGGCGGTGGAGGATCCAAGCGCAGAACGAGCGTTTGTAGAGAGTGAGTGCAGCGCTTTTAATCAATGGGATCCGTGAATGCGGAAGTGTCGTGAGGAGCGCTTGCTGTTTCTCTGAATGGCGGTGGTGGAGGGGGGGGTGGAGGTGGAGACAAGGGACATGGGACCAGTCGGCGGACATGGGAGACGTGGAACGTGGGATTAATTAGGCGCATGGATAATGGCAGGGCTAGCCTGACTGAGCATGGGTTAATGACTCGAGATGAACTTAGGCGAAAGTTTCTGGGATGTTGTTTTTAGTGGTAGGTTGCGTGTGGAGAGCATAACTCTTTGTTCGACATGGTAAGTAGGAGCGGCTGAGCGGTGGAGATTAGCTTTGCGCTGAAAGATGGTCACGGAGCATCGTAGTTTAGCGCAGGCCCGTTGCCATGTCCTCTTACAGCGACGGATGAAAGCTTGAGCGGAAGGGACAGCAGATTCTGCCTCCTGGGTCGGGAACAGTGGAGGTTGATAGCCAAGACAGCACTGAAATGGTGACATGCCTGTGGACGAGGTGGGGAGAGAGTTATGGGCATACTCAATCCAAGGGAGAAAACGGCTCCAAGAAGCTGAGTCCCTTGAGGTCATGCATCTCAGAGATTTTTCTAGCTCCTGATTCATGCGCTCGGTTTGGCCATTGCTTTGAGGATATAATCCTGATGAAAGGCTGGGGGAGGCGCCAGTGAGGCCACAAAATGCTTTCCAAAATTGTGCCGAAAATTGTGGTCCCCTGTCAGAGACTATATCTGATGGAAGGCCGTGAAGTATGAAGACATGGGAGATGAGGAGTTCAGCTGTCTCCTTGGCAGACGGAAGCTTGGGTAACGGAATAAAATGGGCAGACTTAGAGAACCGGTCGACCACTGTCAGAATGCAGGTATTATTGTCAGATGGCGGCAACCCAGTTACGAAGTCAAGTGAGATGTGAGACCAGGGTCGATGGGGGATGGGGAGGTGCCTGAGGAGTCCCTCGGGAGGAAGGTTTGTTGTTTTATTCCTGACACAGACATCACAGGATGCTACAAAGCCTTTGATGTCTTCCTTGATAGTCGGCCACCAGAAACGTTGATTAAGGAGTGAGAGGGTGCGCGTTGCCCCTGGGTGACAGGCTAGCCTAGAGCTGTGGCCCCATTCTAAGACTTGGGGGCGAACAGAAACAGGGACAAAAGGCAGCCCAGGTGGGACATTACTGGGGCCTGGCTCCTGTTCAAGGGATTGCAGAACCAGGTTTTCCACATCCAGCCAGGTTACAGCTACAAGGCACTGGGGTGGGAGAATGGTTTCCCTATTGGATGCATCCTGAGAGGCGGGGAACTGTCGGAAGAGGGCATCAGGCTTAGTATTCTTGGATCCTGGGCGGTATGACGGCGTGAAGTTGAACCGTGAAAAGAAAAGTGACCAGTGTGCTTGACATGAGTTGAGTCTTTTCGCTGACTTGAGATATTCTAGATTTTTGTGATCAGTCCAAACAAGAAACGGGTGTTCAGCTCCTTCCAACCACTGTCTCCATTCTTCAAGGGCTAGCTTAACTGCGAGCAACTCGTGATCCCCGATGTTATAGTTCCGTTCATGGGGCGTCAGCCGACAAGAAAAGAATGAGCATGGGTGAACCTTGTTGTCCTTCTGTGATTTTTGGGAGAGCATTGCTCCCTCTCCTGTCTCAGATGCATCGACTTCAACAATGAATTGGAGAGAAGTATCAGGGAAGGTGAGGATGGGTGCTGAGTCCCTTGAATGCCTCCTCCGCCAGAGGGTTCCATCGAAAAAGGGACCTTGGTGGATGTAAGAGACGTAAGTGGGGCCGCCACAATGCTAAAGTCATGGATAAAACGTCGATAGAAGTTGGCAAAGCCCAAAAAGCGATTAAGTTTCCGCCTCGACGATGGTGTTGGCCAATCTGTGATGGCCCTTATCTTGACTGGATCCATCTGGATGCCTGATGGTGAGATGGCATACCCCAGAAAGGAGGTGGATTCACGGTGAAACTCACATTTTTCAGCCTTGACATAGAGTTTATTCTCCAGCAGACGTTGAAGGACCTGACGTGATGCTTATGTTCCTCTAATGAGCGTGAGAAGATCAGGATGTCGTCAAGGTATGCAAACACAAAGACATTGAGAATGTCTCTAAGAACATCAGTAATGAGCGCCTGGAAGACCGCCGGTGCATTGGTTAAACCAAACGGAGCTACCAGGTACTCATAATGACCAGTGGGGGTGTTAAATGCGGTCTTCCATTCATCACCTTCTTGTATCCTGACCAGGTGGTAAGCGTTTCTTAGGTCTAACTTGGAGAATAGGCGGGCATCCTGGATTAACTCAAATGTGGTGGACATGAGGGGAAGCGGGTAGCGGTTCTTGACTGTGATTTCATTAAGGCCTCTATAATCGATGCAGGGTCTGAGGGACTTTTTTTCCACAAAGAAAAAGCCCGCTCCTGCAGGGGATGAGGAAGGACGGATGATTCCAGCTGAAAGTGACTCAGAGATGTATTGTTCCATGGCTTCTCTCTCGGGACGAGAGAGAGAGTAGAGTCGCCCTTTAGGTGGGGTGGTGCCTGGGAGAATGTCGATGGTACAGTCGTATGGACGTTGAGGAGGTAATGAGATGGCATGTGACTTGCTGAACACCTGGCGAAGGTCATGGTACTCGGCAGGGACCTTAGAAAGGTCGGGGATCTCCTCCAGAGAGGTGGGTAAGACTCTTCTGGTGGAGGCAGAACGGAGGCATGAGGAGTGGCAAGTAGGGCTCCAATCCAGGATGTTTCTTTTTGCCCAGTCGATGTGAGGGTTATGTAGTCTTAACCATGGGAGACCCAGAACTATTGGTGTATGAGCACTCTTAATGATGAGCAACGTGGTGGTCTCAACATGATTATCAGAAAACTGCAGTGTGACTGGAGCAGTGCGGTTTTCCAGGCCTACCTGGCTGACCTTCTGAAGGACTTGAGCACCGGCGGGGCTATATGATGAGAGGGCATTTGCAGAGCTACGCCGAGCCACAGATCTGTCTCTCCGTGCAACCAAGCGAACGGCCCGTGCTGTTGGCCATTCTATGGCTGCCATGGTATCCACGGAGAGGCATCTATGGCTGAACCTCACGTGCATCATGCAGGGATTGTGCTGTCCTCCTTGATGCCCCCGTCTCACCTTCCGGCCTTTTTGGCGACGCTGTTAATTCCATCGGCACTAGGTTTTGGGAGGCAAAATTATACGAACAGGCCTTTGGGAGGTTTCTTCCTCACTGTGCTCAAGAGTCGGGACCGGGTGGCCGACATTAGGCGTGAGGTGCAGAAGGAGAGCGTAACCAGCCAGGCACCCCCTCGTAAAGACTGAGGTGGGGCTTGCCGCTCTTCTCAATCTGCCTCAAAAAGACCGGACCTGAGTTGCTTCCTATTCCCTGCTGATTTCTGTGCATTTTTGGACAGGAAATATTAAAATAGAAGAAGGAATAAAAAAACTGAAAAATAGTAATAAAAAATAAAAATTATAATAAGACAAAGAAAAATAAGAAAAAGTGCTTCCGGTTCACTCCTATTCATAACCTGCAGGTGCACCTTTTCAGAAGATGTCACCTGACCCAGGTTATAAGCCAAAGTATTTGGCGTATTTGTTACACACAGGCTTCACAACCCGAGAACAAGTAAATGTTCCCATAGTGTTTTCACGCAGCATCTCGTACTCACTTAATCAGGGAACAGGGTTACATCTAAGTAACCCGAGACGATTTTCCTCACTTGGTCATGGTGCTGTCTTGTCACTGTGTGCAGTGTTGTGCTTTGTTTAACAGTAATCTCACTGGGTATTGTGAGTGTGTGTGACTGTGCACTGAGGGTGTGATAATTGAAAAGTATGCTTCTTTGGGATGTTGAATTAGTTGGCCACATCCCTGTAAACACCTTTTTTTTAGGGGGGGGGACGGTGGGTTCACGCACCACTAGCTCATATTTGAACCTCTCTGATAGACCTTGTATCACGAAGGCTTTGCAATTGTGCGTCACCCACCCTACTTGGGGTTCTTTCTTTACTGCCAATCTTGGCAAAAAGTCCAGTGATGGCTCAACCACAAGAGCACTTTGGTGCTGACAGGTGTTTATTGTGAAAAAAAGTGATACAAACAGTGTACAAAAAAGTTAGGAAAAAGAAAATAATAAAGAAAGAAACAAAACAATAATTTATAAAATATATACAAAAATTAACACTCCAGCTCAGCTTTCTCAATTATCACAAATTCTACCCCCAATCCCATCTACTCCAACCAACAACCCTCTCTCGGCATCAGGCGATGATGGCCTTATAAGAGGCTCCGCCTCCTGGAATATACCATCCCCAAATTCCCCTTTTCCCTTTTTACCCACACACATTTCAGAGACAGTTACAGCATTTCTACAAAATCATACTCCACTTCAATATATACACATATAAATATATTATTAATATGCAGACAATGGCTAAATATATAATCATGTAAATACAACCCCTCTGGTTAAACACTGAATGATTTTTTTCCCCCAATTCATCAGTAACGTGCATGCTCAGGGCGGGAAATCCGCGTACATCAACCCGAGAGCACTAAGGACTCGGTTTCCCGTAATGGCCTGGTGATGACGCATGTTGACGCAACCAGTTGCGGTATCCAGACGACTCCGGTAAGGAAACTGAAATCATGCCGTGACAAACAAACAATCAATCTGTTTTTAACCGAGCCAGCGTTTGTGTTGTGTGGGTATAAACTGCAATAGGTATGATGTATAACTGATATATAACTAATGTATAAACATGTTTGTGTGTGTGTGTATGCCGCCGTGAATTCGTAGCGCAGCTGTGTGCACCCATCCGCGCTAGCTTCTTGCCTAAAATGAGTTGTGTATATGTCCTGTAGCTGACTGTGGCGAGCTCCTCGTCACACCTTGGATGTATGCAGCCATAAGCAGCCAGTGTGTTGAAATTTATTGTGTAATCTGATAGGGCTCCTTGGAGAATGCGGAGGAGACTGGAAACTACAGCGATCGCAGTATGTTGGTGGTGAAAAGTCTTCGCAGTGCTAAGAAAATAACCGCTTTGTAACTCAACTAAAGAAAGGGGAATGTCTTGTGGACCAAGTGCCTCTAAACCTATATCTTCCCTTTTTTTAAATATTTATTTTTGTTTATATAGAGATGTTGTTTATCTTTCAGGCCTCTTTTCAATTTTCTCTTAATCTTTTCACCTTTCTTTTCACTTTTCTTTTCAATTTTCTCTTTTCTTAATCTTTTTCTAATCTCTTCACCTTTTTTCTCTTTATCTTTTCACTTCTTTATTTCTATACCAGAGCAATGCTCCCAGACCTGGTGCTCTCTAAATGTTTGCACATAATGTGCTGGTTTTTGGGGGTTTAAATAGCCTGTGCAGTCCTCGGGCAAATGCATTGCATTGGCAAGCAGGACTGTATGATGGCTTTTTCTTCTTTTTCTTTGTCTTATTATATTTTTTTATTACTATTTTGCAGTTTTTTTATTCCTTCTTCTATTTTAATAATTAATGTCCAAAAATGCACAGAAATCAGCAGGGAATATATTTAATCCTGTCACACTTGTATTTTTTGTGTTACTAATAACATTTCGTGTTCTTTTGTAGGATATGTGTTTTAAGGAATTCATTTTTATCTTTTTAATTAAAAAATCTTTTTAATCTTTTGTTGATTACTTTTTTTTAGAGCATGTCAGTGAAATCTCTTGACAGGTCTTGGTTGCTCAAATAAGTGACATTAATTATGTATTGACGGTGCAGTAACTACAAATTTTTAAGATACACATTTAAAATTATTTATTTGACACAACATTAGGTTGGATTTGTTATCTATTAATTGACCTTGATTGATCAAAGGTTATCTTAATATTACTGCTCCAAAAGGAAATCCTTGGAATGAGAATTGCCCACATAAGGAAGTGTGTGTGTCTTAGTCTCACTCTTTTCTTGAATTCAATAGGTTGTCAAACAGCAGTATTACAAAATATATTTTCCCCCTATTATTTCTAACCCCATGGGTGGTATGCATCTTTCTTTATCTCATGTTCTCTACTAAAAGTCTGTGAGTTTTCCGCATCTTAGCTGTTCCTGTCACTGCACTCTCCTGGACAGAGAGCTTTTCTGGAGCTGCTCTCCAAATCTCACGTTGTCTCCACTTATTTTTCAGGCCATGTCACCAGGCCATGCCACTTAGGATTGCTACATCTATCAGCAAATATATAATGAAGATAGAATTCACACCATCAGCACTCAACACAGCTTAACCTAATTTTACACTTCTGGGAGGGTATATCTTTTAGAAGACTGCTGTTTATCCATCCGGGACAGTTCTGTCCTGGAATATCCTGGAATCTTGTCATGGACAGAAACCTGATCAGCACTTTTAATGTTTCACTTTTTTTTTTTATTTGTCTTTCTTCTATTAGGATATGAAGTAAGTAAATTAAGTTTGTTAATGAAGTAAAAATAGAAAGCGAGTATTTTGACACTTCTGACACTCTGAGGGTTTCAAGAGCTTTTATTTCCCAGGGTACAGTGGGCCGGTCTTTACACTTTTACCACTGTATGTGAAGCGAATGAGTTTTTATGATTTCTGAATTTCATTACAAGTGACTTCTCAAGTTCAGATGCATGAAAAAAGCATCAGCCTTCATGACCTTGTGAGTTTCCATATAAGAAGACAGCGGCAGTGAATACTGTATTTACTACCAATCTGAACAACTCTACAAGGATCAGGATGTTGAGACATCATCTCACTTTAATGCTTGGTAAGTTTATCCAATACATCTGGCTTGTTCTTAGTATTCTTATATAAGTTCCACATTTTATATATATCTTATATATATCTAATATCTTATTTTACTATGAACACTTTCTAGTAAACAGCTTAACAGTTTATAGTACTTACTAAAACTTAATCATTCTTGATGTAGTGACTTTCCAAAACAGGAATAGGAATCACCTTTTCATAAAAACTAACATTCTGAAACTGAGATTAGGAATATGGAAAAATGGTTGTACCTTTTTAAAAATAATAATTTATGTATAAACATATTTACGGCTCAGGATTGTGCAGTATAGAGTTACATTTCCTTTTTCTTTCTCTCTCTCTTTTTTTTTTTTTAGCACAAAACAGGTGATATAATGAATTCAATTTTAACCAAAAATCTTAAACTGGATCACATACAGTAGGCAAAGGAATAGCACAGATACACATGATCATGCATTTTTATGCCATTTTTGTTTGTTACTAAGACCAAAAAGTAATGATAATATGCTCATTTGAGAGTTCTACATCATTCCTATATTAACATAGAAGTAAAACTTATCTTTAAAAAAAAAGAAACTATTGTTCTAACTGACATATCTAAAAACAACAACACCACAAATAAAACAAATGCACAGTTTGGAGTCTTAAGCCTCCCCATTAACACACACCAACAAGGCTTCTATTTAAGCACACACATACATATTATATATATATATATATATATATATATATATATATATAAGATGTTTATTTTTTTTTTTAACCATCATTGACCTGTACTGTGTTGAATCACATATCTGTGCTAGGGTTTTAAGGGTTAAAAATTATGATAGTGTTTCTAATCTGTATAACTAGTGTTCTCAAGGGATATGTGTTTTTTCAATGCCAGGAAAAATGAAAGATTTCATTTAGGCTTCCCAGTATTTGAAGGGGAAATCTAGACCAGGTGGATTTTACCTGTACATCCAATTAATTTACAAATGTAATAGTTTACTACACAAACAACTGTTTTTATTTAACACAACTCATTTAATTTTTAACAAATGTCATTCCAAAACAATCAGCATAGCATAACTATTGTCGAATGTTGCATTGCACGGACATGGTCACTTCTTGGAATTCTACAAGAAGATCAAAAGAGGATTTTATTTTTAGAAGAAGCAGATGGATTCAATTCAAAATTATAAAACTGACACACACACACACACACACACACACACACACACACACACACACACACACACACACACACACACACACAAAATGACCAGTTTAATAAATATTTACTTCTAAGAGCCTTGTATATTCTCTCGAAAACCCTTTCCAATGCAATGACTGAAACTCTCTTTAGCTTTCAGGTTTCTGCATATGGAAAACTAGCTAACTATCAAAAATGCACAGCCAAGTCCATCTTCATTAATGCATTTATTAATTAGCTCAATGTCTAGCAACCAATAATTTATGGTAAATTTTCAAACCGTAAATATGTAAAAATTAGCAGTCAGTTTGCTGTGACTTCCAAAATTGTACGCTGAGATGCTTGGCATGTTCTCCACAACTTCTCTTTGTTAGTCAAACATACTGTGCCACATGGTGTGCCATGTTTCTTAAAATATTTAGGTAGGTATTCTTGGTAAACTTTGGCAATATTTCTTAAACATCTTATTATTATTGCCTTTATTGTTTTAATTAAACAGTTTAAAAAGAAGTATTTTAGATAAAGCATTCTCATTTTAATGGGCAAAATTTACTGGGCTCAAGAACCATTTTTACAGTGTGATGTTTAAGTGTATGAAGAAGCAGATGGATTCAATTCAAAATTATAAAACTGAACACACAGAAAAAAAAAAAAAACTGACCAGTTTTTTTTCCCCCACATTAAAGATTTTTATATATACATTATCTCAGTATTGTGACACAATTATGATCTTACATTGAGAGGTTTTTGACTGTTTCACTTCTTGATTAAGGACTTGCTGACTTCAGGAAAACGCTAGGACTGGAGAGGAACTTGCAAACTGTTGTACCCAGACAAACATTTAACAGTTGATACATTTTATTTTATGTTAAATTTTTTTTTTTGGTATTCAAAAAGTTCACCCCGCAGTTCAAGACAATGTTAAGATAAGAAATATATATTTTTTAAATATTTGCCAAATTGTCTGCCAAATGCCTGAATGCAAAATGTTAACATATATTTGTTTATTTAATATTAGCAATAAAAACACATACGAGGGGCATTTAATTCAAACTGAGACTTTTGATTGTGCATAACAGAACACAGTTCTGAGAGTGAAAACTCCTTTTCATTCTCTATATTATCCCAGTGTATCACTACTTCTTGGATACCATCATGGTAGAAAGTTCTCAGTATGCCGGGGCCATGGCTGGACTGCCTGCTTCACGTTTGAAACGCTGGCCTTCCAGGAACTCCATCAAATGACAATAATACAATAAGTGCAAAATTCCAACAGACTCATTACAAACACAGTATAATTTTAATAGCATTGTGTATGAGAAGCACAACGCTCTTGAAAAAGCAAACTGCAATATACTGAATCACGAGCAGTATACAGTAAAATTTATCTATATTCCAGGTTAGCCAATGTTTATTTTAATAATCTTTTAATTTAAGTTAATTAGGAAAAATCATAGCTTTGAGTTTTTACCATATGGGTTTAATGAAGTTTCTTATCTTCACTTCTTTTTTTTCTCTCCATAGTCAGTGTTCTTAGAGCTCCTTTGCTGGCTGGTGAGTGTATTTATATATACTGTATAAAAAGTATGCATTAAGGTTAACATTGATTATCCTGATTATGGTTGAGAGATTTCAAAAATTTACATTAGTCAAAATGCAAGCTTGTTTAATAAGCAACAAGAGAGAAAATGTAGTGCACTTTTTTTTTCTTCTTTTTTGAGTGACCTCCTGGTTTACAGAAGACATATTAAGGAAGTAAGAATAAAAGCATATTTAACTGGTCTTTCTTTCAGGAAACAGATTATTTTCTAAACGAAACCGCACGATGTAGGAAGTCATTCTTTTTTTTTGTTCCCTTTAAAAAAAAAAAAAAAAAAAACCTCTATTCATAATTAATTAAGGTATATAATTATTTAAACCGTTATACTTAGCATGAATGTTTTACTAAAAGTCAATTCCGAATAAGACAAATACAATCCCAAAAACGTGGGGTACAAAAATATATTCTTATATTAAAGTAAAGTAATCATTGGCACAGAATGGTGGAAATTATAGCATTTTATGAAATCATACATAATTCACACTAATATACCGAAACTATTTTGACAAATGGAAAGTAGGACTATATACAGAGAGAATATTAATTAGTTGAATTGAATTCAAATTCACATTAAAAAACACATTATCCCCAGGGGCAGTTTAATAAACTATGTCTACTTCCTCGTTAATATTGGAGGATGTGTATATGAGGCAATTCCAATCATCAGTGGCTTCGAAGCATCCCTGTGATCTAATAATGCTGTCACTAGTGAACTGTTTGATAGTCTTCATTACCTTCTCTGCCCTGCTAAGTGCTGTAGTGTATGCTAGTGCAAGCAGTATGGAGTGATGGTCAGAAGAGCTAAGTGGAAGGAGAGCAACTGAACTCATTACTTATGCATTTGGAACTGAGCCACAGCATTTGTCCAAAGTCTTTCCACGCGGGTCTTGCATGTAACATACTGGTGAAAACTTTCAATGTCTTGTCCACTGAGCAGTGATTGAAATCTCCCAGGATGAAAACTGAAAAGATTAATGTAAATAAATCAACAAAACTAACTGACCATCACCAGGGCTGAGGCTCCCAGCAGTAAGAGAAATGGCGTTATACTTCTCGTAAGACACTCACTCACACTAGCACACACAGTGAGGGAAGCCATCACCGCAAGGCCAAGCGCGTTCGACCGTAAAGACCTCAGCTCCTGGGAATAAACAAATAAAAATAAGTACAAAACCACACCAATATCACAGTATGGCCATGTAAAAAAAAACATACAAAGATATATCAACACAGTTGAAATGCATAAACCAAACAAATCAAATAAAGAAAATAAAAACGAAGTCAACTTGATACAGCTTAGCTTACCCTCAACACGTTAGATATGCTCACACAGGGCACATCAAATACCGAAGCGGAAAGGTTAAATAGACAACAGAACCAGGCGTTACAGCTTCTGTTGGTTGCTACTGGTTGTGGCATATGACTGTTAGCAACATTGGTACAGGCCTCGAGTTAGCAATCACCATTCAACAGTGAACTTCTGGAAGCATGCCAAAGCAATTTAGGTCTCAATACCGGCGATAACCAAGCAAACGTGAAAGGAAGCAAAAGGCAGACAATGAGATAAGATGCCAGTAGGTGATGAAGCCGGACACGCTAAAAGCGAACCGGCATGAAGAGCAACAGCATCGAAACACTTGAGATGAAGCTGGAAGCACTGCAAATGAAACTGGACGTGCAAGCAGAAGGTGCTCAGAACAAAGGGTGGAAGCAAAAGCTAGAGCTGGCAGCAAAAGGGAGAATCCTAAAACAGATACAAGTTAACGGTTATTAATTAAATATTAGCACCTTATTTCCCAACAATATCATTCTTCTATTTACCGGCACGCCACCCAACAGTGGATACGCACAACAGGGACGAACTAGTCAGTCTGAACCCTCAAATCCAGTCATACAGATTCAATCTAAGGTCTAAAAAGATGATTTTCAGAACACAGCTCAGCCAGCATTCGCCAAGTAAAGAAATTATCCAAAAAGTTACCTGTAGCAGTCGTAGCAAATGCACACAAAGAGAGGACGACAAGCATGACGCATCTCCAGTTGCAATCAATCAGCCCCTTAAAGCCTGTCTGCAGCGCTCTGATTGGCCAATCACACTGCCACTCAAAGTGTCTCTGTTACACCTATTAACAGTTTTTGCCAATCAGTGAACTACTGAGATTTATTACTGTTAATAATAACATACATTTTTCTGTTTGTCTTAGATGGCGCTAACATACGACTCGCTGGTGGTGGTCACTCCTGCTCTGGTAGAGTGGATGCACGGGTGGTGTGTAGACAACTTGGATGTGGTGATGCTGTCAGGGCTCATCAAAGTGCCGCATTTGGTCAGGGAAGTGGCCCAATATGGACAGATGATGTTCAGTGTTCTGGAAGTGAAAGGAGCATCACACAGTGGACTCATAGAGGATTTGGAAATCACAACTGTGGCCATAGTGAAGATGCTGGTGTTACTTGCTCAAGTAGAGATAATGTGTCATCAGTGTGATCTTTATATTGTATTGGATATAACACAAATATTTTATGCATTTATAGATACATTTAATGTTACTGAAATATTACTGAGATCTATTATTCTCTCATTTATACAGAAAACCATATAAGATTTATACATTTTTAAATTGTGGAGCATTCATGAGAAAGCTGTTAATATAGAAATTGTAGTGACGTGTAAAATAAATAAATCTATACATATTATAAAACTGCAAAGTTGCCATTTCTCTACATTGAAGATATTTGTGAAAAAAATAGGTGGACAAAAGATGAGTAATATAACACATAAAGATGGTTTTAGGAATTTTTGTCTGCAAGAATGTTTTGCTGTGTCTGTCAGCGTAGTGTTCAGAGTATGAAGGCTCTACCAGGAGACAGGCCAGTACATCAGGAGATGTGGAGGAGGCCGTAGGAGGGCAACAATCCAGCAGCAGGACCACTACCTTTGCCTTTGTGCAAGGAGGAGCAGGAGGAGCACTGTCAGAGCCCTGCAAAATGACCTCCAGCAGGCCACAAATGTGCATGTGTCTGCTCAGACCATAAGAAACAGACTCCATGAGGGAGGTATGAGGGCCCAACGTCCACAGGTGGGGGTTGTGATTACAGCATTTGCCATTTGTCAGAGAACACCAAGATTAACAAATTCGCCACTGGCGTCCTGTGCTCTTCACAAATGAAAGCAGGTTCACACTGAGCACATGTGAGAGATGTGACAGAGTCTGGAGGCGCCGTGGAGAACGTTCTGCTGCCTGCAATATCCTCCAGCATGACCGATTTGGCAGTGGGTCAGTAATGGTGTGGAGTGGCATTTCTTTGGAGATGTGCTCACCAGAGGTAGCCTGACTGCCATTATGTACCGAAATGAGATTCCTCCTAATGCAAGACAATGCTGGACCTCATGTGGCTGAAGTGTGTCAGCAGTTCCTGCAAGACGAAGGTACTGATGCTATGGACTGGCCCGCCCTTTAAACAGACCTAAATCCAACTGAGCACATCTGGGACATCATGTTTTGCTCCATGCTTTAGTCCAGGTCTGGGAGGAGCTCCCCCAGGAGACCATTTGCCACCTCATCAGGAGCATGCACAGGCATTGTAGGGAGGCCACACACACTACTGAATCTCATTTTGACTTGTTTTAAGGACATTACATCAAAGTAGTGTAGTGTGTTTTTCCACTTCACTTGTGACTCCAAATCCAGACCTCCATGGGTTAATAAATTTGATTTCCATTGATCATTTTTTGTGTGATTTTGTTGCCAGCACATTCAACTATGAAAACAACAAAGTATTTAATAAGAATATTTAATTCATTTAGATCTAGGACGTGTTATTTCAGTGTTCGCTTTATTTTTTTGAGCAGTGTATGATTATATTTACTTTTGATGATTATGCACTGTAAAAAAATTGTTGGGTTGTTTATGCTGAGTCAAAACTCATGCTCATGCTGGGTCAAATGAGATGCACAGTAGTCGGTCATTTACAAATGAACACCTGATTGGGTTATTTTGACCCAACACATGGTTTATTCTTTATTCTCTGGTTTTTCAAACAGAAGCCTGCAAAATGTTCAAAATATTACAATGAATGTTACAAAAAAAATGTGACAAAATATTATCTTGGATCTGATAAAACACAGTGGACCAACATCAACAGATGACATGGCTCCACAAACCACCACTGACTGTGGTGACTTTACAGCAGACCTCAAGCAACTTGGATTCTGTGCTTCTCCTCTCTTTCTCCAGACTCTGGGACCTTGATTTACAAGTGAAATACAAAATTTACTTTTATCTCAAAAGAGGACTTTGGCCCAATGAGCAACAGTCCAGTCCTTTTTGTCTTAGCCCAGGTAAGATGCCTCTGATGCCCGTGTCCTGGATACGTCTGTGTGTGGTGGCTCTTGAAGCGCTGACTCCAGCTGCAGTCCACTATTCGTGAATCTCCCCCAAATTCTTGATTGGGTTTTATTTCACTATCTTCTCAAGGATGCATTTATCCTTGTTGCTTGTGCACCTTTTGCTATCTAATTATTTCCTTCCATCCAACTTTCTATTAATGTGCTTGGATACAGAGCTCTGTGAACAGCCAGCTTCTTTAGCAATGACCTTTTGTGTCTTGCCCTCCTTGTGCAGGGTGTCAGTGACCGTCTTCTGACAAGTCAGCACTCTTCCCCATGATTGTATAGTCTACTGAACCAGACTGAGAGACCATTTAAAGACCATTTAAAGATAACCTTTGCAGGTGTTTTGAGTTAATTAGCTAAATGGAGTGTGACAACATGAGTCTCCAATATTGAACTTTTTCACAATATTCTAATTTTCTGAATTTCATAACTGGAAAACACAAAGATTTGTTACTAGTATAACCTCCTTTGTTTTTATAAAAACGATCAGGAAGTAACGTGATCAGGCTGGTAAACGGTGCGAGTAACTGCTGTGGTCGAGTGGAGATCCAGCACAAAGCCCAGTGGGGAGCAGTGTGTGATGATGCCTGGGACTTAAAGGCTGCAGAGGTGGTGTGTCGACAGCTTGGATGTGGTAAAGCAGTCAGTGCTTCTCATGATGTCCGTTTTGGTCAGGGAAGTGAACCAACCTGGCTGGATGATGTTCAGTGTACTGGAACTGAGAGCTACGTAGATCAGTGCTCACACAGAGGATTTGGAGTAGAGGACTGTGGACATGGTGAAGATGCTGGAGTCGTGTGCTTGAGTAAGTTGTTTTTTTGTTTTAGCAAAACTGTTCAAGATGAATATATGTACAAACGTATTAATTACATTTTGTTTTTATAAGATTTGTAGACTCCCACACTGACTCAGATCGCCTCAAACTCTGTGGTCTCACCTGGAGAAGTCCTTCAGTTCAGATGTTCCACACCCAGTCCAACATGCATCTCTGTAGACTTCAGTTTGTATAAAACTGGGACATTAATAAAGAAGCAAACTGCAGAGACTACAACAACATTTACTCTGACTGTAGATGGTACACATCAGGGCCAGTACACCTGTGACTACACATACAGGGAAAGTAACTCCATGTCATCCAGGAGCAGCACCATTACCATCACTGTGGGTAAGAGGATATTAAGGGTACTGAACAAATAATTGTTATTGATTTTAGTCATATTTTATATGCAAGTGATGTTCAAGTAAAACCATACCTTTTGATTGTGCATAATAAGCATTAAATAACTCCCTTTGTTTCTCTATTTAATCCCCTGCTACACTAATGCACTTATCCCAGGGTTTGACTAGTGCTTGGATAATGTAGATCAATCAATGTAGAAAGTTTTCTCAGTACCACCATCATTAACAAATGTACGTCCTTCTTTAAAATATTCGCACCATTCATCGTACTGTGCTTGAAGTCTTCTATGAATTTCAATCAATGTTACACCTTCATGCACCAGAAATTTCATCACAAGTTCCAGTTTTACTTGAACACCTGTCCTTGTTTAGAAAATACTTAATTTAGTAGACTAACACATTAACACTGTTACTGAGTGATGGTTGAGTAGATTGGCTGAAATGTCCTTCTACCGCTCAGTAACTCTGTTGTTAGGTTAAATCTGCCCACAGCCTGTTTTTTTTTTAGTTTAATTCTTAATATTTTACTTTATAACTCAAGAGCAAAACATATTTTTAAAATATTATTCTTTTTATGTTAAAATCAGTTCATGATAAGATCAGGCTGGTGAATGGTGCGAGTAACTGTTGTGGTCGAGTGGAGATCCAGCACAAAGTCCAGTGGGGAACAGTGTGTGATGATGACTGGGACTTAAAGGATGCAGAGGTGGTGTGTCGACAGCTTGGATGTGGTAAAGCAGTCAGCGCTCCTCGGCTTGTCTTCCTCTTTCCTGAGGCAGATTTTGTCCATCAAGGAAACTACAGCTGTACTTATGAAGTTAACGTGTCTTCACGCTCCTTTACCTCCACTGCCACTGAACCCCTGTTCATCACTGTGAAAGGTACGGTAAAATAAACTAGATACAATTCCAGGAGATATTGTGGAATAGAGGCACAATGTCACACCTCTTTTCCTCATTTTAGCATGCATGTTGTACTTTCTCTGAGGAAGAAAGGTGATAAAGGTGTTTTTTTAATATTGTAATTGTTTGTCCTTGTTATGAATGAACAAAAAATGCAAACAAAAACATTATATTTAAATTGAACCTATGGCTAGGCTACCAGCATGGCTAAAGACTAATGCTTAAGCTAATGAAAATGCAGAGACCAAACAAAAGTCAAGACAAGTGTCCGACAGAAGGAAAACTGCAGAGGAAAACCATGACATTAACTTTCCTCAGTGTCTGTTACACAACCCTTTTAAATAAATATATTGTTGATTATATTGTCAAACCCACAAATTCTGAAAAACTCCAAGCCTTGATTATGCAAGAATGGG
>QNUK01000370.1:512500-717342 GCA_013621035.1 Clarias magur
ACCTTTTAAAGTAATAAAATATGTAAGAATACTTAGTTTTGCCAGATCTGATCATAATTTATTAATTTGATTTTGTGCAACACTAATTAAGCAAATATCTGAACTTCTGCATGAAACGCAAGAGAAAATCAAGCGCAGATCATTCTCATGATATGGAGTGACCTCTTTTAGTTTTGGAGAAGAAAGGTATTAAGCATGGAAGAGTAAAAGCGTGTGAAAGAGCGTGTGTAAACTGTCTTTGCCGCAGTAAACAGATTTTTTTGCCTACACTAAAAGCACACCACACAATTTATAAGGTCATTGTTTCATATCTTCTCTTCCCAGCAATGGTGACACAAATACATTACCAATGCATTTAAACATTGCCATGAATTGAGGAAAGAGAATGCAATTCAGACACTTATTTATTAGGGAGAAAACCTGAAGTCTTTCTGGAAGAAAGAAACTTAGTGTTAGGGACCATGTGCAAATAAAATCTGTTGAACTCACGAGTGAAATCTGCCACATCATTACTGATGTTCAAAAACCTCTTATAGTATAGAAAATGCATGTGTACTGATAATGCATTTAAAATAAGTATAGAAGACTGTGTGCACTATATAATATAACCAAGTATACCACAACGTGTACATATGATACATTCCAGATATCCTTTAATTTCATCAGTTACTGTGTCAGACTCAGCCATATACTTGTGTTCTACGTATTCTTAAAGTTGTTCCACTTTAGCATACATTTAAAATACATTTACGCATACAAGTATACATTCATACACTTCAAATTGTGCTGTTGTATAATTTCATTACAGCTTAAATTAGTACGAAATTAGTTGTTCCAAAGGTTGTTCGAAAAGTATACTTAAGTATGCTTTAGCGTGCATGGATTTAAAATACTACTTGGGAGACCTCGCAGTGAATAATGGGGCCGGCCAAGATCCTCAAGACCACTTTTTGCTCTATCATAGACATTCATACAAGATGCATCAATATAAAAAAAAAGAAGAAAAAAAAAGAAAAAAAAAAAGTATGCTTAGTATATACAATTATAGAATGCTAAAGCATACTTAAGTGCACTTGCTCCAGACTAATGACTAGTGTACTTGAAGTTTGCTATTTTGGAACAACTAATTTAAGTCCATGTGAGTTGTAATTTTTCAAAAGCACAATTTTAAGTGTATTAAAGTATACTTTTGTGTGCTAAACACAACTTTAAGTATACGTAGTACATTTTTACACCGGTAATATATTATAAATAGATTCTTATTGCAGCAGTAACATGCTGTTATGCTTCTGGCCGATTCCAAATACACTTTATTATATCATACAGTACACACAGTTTTCTATAACACTGTATTGGAAATGTGTTACCAGTACATTAAAAGGTGTTTACGAGAATTTACCAATGCTGAATGAATTTCCTACACTATAACGTTTCACGTTACATTAGTAGTTTTGCAGCAGATTTTATCTATGAGTTCAACAGATTTCAGTTGCACAAGGTTACAAATTTTTTTTTTTAAAGCAGTACTATAGTTTGTGCTCAACAAAACGTCAGGTTGTCTCACAAACAAATTTAAACTGTTGTCTGAACCAAGACAGACATTAGTATTAGAATATACAGGTACAGTATTAGTTTAAACCTGGTGCGTTGTTTCTATCGGTTACACAGTGACTGAATACAGGCTGAGAGCTACGGAGCTTTATACCAGACGCAAAGTACATCAAATTTAGCAACAACACATTCGACAATACATTCTATAGTTTAAACTATGTAACTAATTACAAACTACCAAATAAAAACCATGAAATTTACCTTATGCAGATGAAAATAAAATAATAATGATATGAACTAATGCATGCAATGTCGCAGCCTCCAGCCGTGAATTCAAACCAGAAGCGGAAGAACTGGGGAGAAAATCAGAAAGCAGACAGTAAGAAGCCCCAGTGGAAAAAAAAACAAACACTTTAGTGTATTACAAAATATATTCAAATCTTCAATAGTACATTGCAAATATATATTTTTTTTAAAGTTGTACCATCAGTTAATATATAAATATACTTACATAATGCTTTTTCCAAATTTTGGAATTAAACTTTAAACATACTTTTAAGTAATTGATTATAATTATAGGAAAATATACTTTAAGTGAAAGGTTGGTCTAATTTCCAAAGTACACTTATTTAAACTTTTTTTTCAGTATATATTTTTAGTATATATATATATATATTAATATGCTTGAAATAATCATTGTACAAAATAAAATAATAACGATACGAAAGAACGCACGCAACGATGCAGCTTCCAGCCGTTAATTTAAACTAGAAGCGGAAGAACTGGGGAGCCAATCAGAAAACAGACAATCCAAATGTGCCCGCCTCCAGTTTTTGATTGGCTGGTGTTGCGCCGATTCTAGTCTCTGCTTGGCTGGAATAGTTGTAGCGTTATAACGCTGCTGCGGTTTGTGCAAGTGTAAATCTTGAATGCGCAAAAGTGAGTTTCGGTGCGCAGAAACAAGTTTGAGAGAGAGAGAGAGAGAGAGAGAGAGACAGAGAGAGAGCGATATTCAGCGTGCAAAAACGAGTCTTAAAGCACACGCTCGAGAGAGACTAGTGAACTAAATATAAGCATTAATAAGTACATGTGAATAAGTGCATTTAAATTTACCTGAAAATATACTGAGACTACCGTATATTACAATTTGTATTCTAATGTATACTTTCTGTACATTTCTACAATGATTATTTCAAGCATATTTAATATATATATATATATATACTAAAAATATATAGAAAAAAAAGTTTAAATGAGTGTACTTTGGAAATTAGACCAACCTTTCACTTAAAGTATATTTTCCTATAATAATAATCAATTATTATTATTATTATTATCAATAAAAGTATGTTTAAAGTTTAATTCCAAAGTTTGGAAAAAAGCATTATGTAAGTATATTTATATATTAACTGATGGTACAATTTTTAAAAAATATATTTGCAATGTACTATTGAAGATTTGAATATATTTTGTAATACACTAAAGTGTTTGTTTTTTTTTCCACTGGGGCTTCTTACTGTCTGCTTTCTGATTTTCTCCCCAGTTCTTCCGCTTCTGGTTTGAATTCACGGCTGGAGGCTGCGACATTGCATGCATTAGTTCATATCATTATTATTTTATTTTCATCGGCATACGGTCAATTCGATGGTTTTTGTTGGGTAATTAATTGAAATTAAGTACATAGTTTAAACTATGGAATGTATTGTTTAATGTGTTATTCCTAAATCTTGTGTACCTTCCCTCTGGTATAAAGCTCCGCAGCTCTCGGCCTGTTTTCAGTCCCTGTGTAACAGAAACAACACACCGGGTTTGAACTGATACTGTACCTGTATATTTGAATACGGTACTGTATATTCTAATACTGATGTCTGTCTTTGTTCCGACAACAGTTTACATTTTAGTTTGTGAGACAACCTAAATCTGTTGGACTCATGAATAAAATCTGCCTCAGTAATGTAATGTGATGTTATGTGTTTAAAAAACATGTTCAAAGTGTATAAAATGCATTCAGCATGTGTAAATTGTCCTGAACACCTTTAGTGTGCTTCTAACACATTTGCAGTAGAGTACTATGGAAGACTGTGTGTACTGTATGATATAATAAAGTATATTTGTATTAACCACACAGTACTTTTGTAGTATTTGTATTTGGCCAGAAGTGTAACAGCATGTTACTGCTGCAATAAGAATATATTCTTAGTATATGACTCATGTATTTGTAACACAGTAAGAATTGCTGTAATGCACTTATAATACATTCAATATATACTTAAAGTTCATTCATTACTGTCAGGTATGTGCGTTAGTACAACACACAGCCATATACTTTAAGTGTACGAAGTATACTCAAAGTTGCTCCACTTTAGCACACAGAAGTATATTTAATACACTTAAAATTGTGCTTTTGTACAACTTAATTACAACCTAAATACACTTAGTACAAAATTAGTTGTTGCAAAATGGCAAACTTTAAGTCATTAGTCTGTAGCAAGTACACTTAAGTATGCTTTGGCACGCTAGGATTTAATATACTTAGCATACTTTTTTTTTTTTTTTACTTGGGTAATGATCTCCAGCCTCGTGCTCGTCAACATTCTCACCTGAGTTAACGAGACGATTACTGAAATGATCTCAGCAGCTCCTTTAATGACAGCAATGAAATGCAGTGGAATTTTTTTTTTTTTTTTTTTTTTCGGGATTAAGTTAATCTTCATGGCAAAGAAGGACTATGCAATTCATCTGATCACTCTGCATAACATTCTGGAGTAGATGCAAATTGCTATCATAAAAACTTTCCAATTTCCAATATTTATGCAATTCTCAAAACTTTTGGCCACGACTGTACATTTTATTTACAGTACGAACTGATGGTCCATTTTTTAATTAGTATATTTGCAATGTACTTTTTTGAAGATTTGAATATATTTGTAATACACTAAAGTGTATGTTTTAGGGACAGGCATGGTTTTTGAGAAACAATTAAAAATGATAAAGATCATTTGTTTTGTTCGTGTTGTTTGCACATTTGCACGCGCACTTTGTCTATTGTGTATTTTTGTATAGATATTCGATAGTTCTTCCTTTAGAGTAACTTAAAAAATGTAAAAATGTATGTTGTAAATTTATGTTGTTGCATGTATGTAGCACCCTGGTCCTGGAGGAACGTTGTTTCGTTTCACTGTGTACTAACTGTATATGGTTGGAATGACAATAAAAGCCGACTTGACTTGACTTGACTTGAGGACAGCAGGGTCTCAAGAGTCTCAAAACGTAGTAATGAGATTTATTAAAACTGATTAATATTAACATGGGTTTTGCTTTTTGTCTTAGATGGCGCTAACATACGACTCATTGGTGGCGGTCACTCCTGTTCTGGTAGAGTGGAAGTCTATTATAATAACCAGTGGGGAACAGTGTGTGATGATGGCTGGGACCTGAATGATGCACAGGTGGTGTGTAGACAGCTTGGATGTGGTAATGCTGTCAGTGCAAATCAAAGTGCTGCCTTTGGTCAGGGAAGTGGCCCAATATGGATGGATAATGTTGGATGTTCTAGAAGTGAAAGCAGCATCACACAGTGCACTCATAATGGATTTGGATCACACGACTGTAACCATGGTGAAGATGCTGGTGTTACTTGCTCAGGTACAAAAATCATGACCTTGTCATCAATGTGATTTATATTTACTATTCTACAATAAATTAGCTTTTTTACCCTGTTAGTTAAACGAAAACACATTGCAGATTTTATGTATAGTATTATAAATCACGTTGAATGTTGTGGAATGTCTGTGAAGCTAGTTCCTCGTATCAAATAAAATTTTATAGCAGCAAAATTATTTTATGTTCATATGGAGGCAGTTTATGGGGAACGTGTTACTAAGAAATGTTAACCTTGTAAAAGGCATATTATGAACTAAACAATGAACAATTTATGAAAATTTTACAATGCTGGTATTTATTGCTGGTCGACTACTGCTTTTCTTTATATCAAATTTATACTAAATTATATCAAACTTGAAAACACAAAAATTTGTCATTAGTAAAACCTTCTCTGTTTTTATATAATAAATCAGAAAGCAACACACTCAGGCTGGTGAACGGTGCGAGTAACTGCTGTGGTCGAGTGGAGATCCAGCACAAAGCCCAGTGGGGAACAGTGTGTGATGATGACTGGGACTTAAAGGATGGAGAGGTGGTGTGTCGACAGCTTGGATGTGGTAAAGCAGTCAGCGCTCCTCATAATGCTCGCTTTGGTCAGGGAAGTGAACCAACCTGGCTGGATGATGTTCAGTGTAAAGGAACTGAGAGCTACATAGATCAGTGCTCACACAGAGGATTTGGAGTAGAGAACTGTGGACATGGTGAAGATGCTGGAGTCGTGTGCTCAAGTAAGTTGTTATTGTTTATTGTTTTATTATTATTATTTATTTAATTAGTTAATAATTTTATTATTTTTTATTATTATAAGATTTGCAGAGTCCCACACTGACTCGGATCTCCCCAAACTCTGTGGTCTCACCTGGAGAAGTCCTTCAGTTCAGATGTTCCACACCCAGTCCAACATGCATCTCTGTAGACTTCAGTTTGTATAAAACTGGGACATTAATAAAGAAGCAAACTGCAGAGACTACAACAACATTTACTCTGACTGTAGATGCCTCACATCAGGGCCAGTACACCTGTGACTACACATACAGGGAAAGTAACTCCACATCATCCAGGAGCAGCTCCATTACCATCACTGTGGGTAAGGGAGGATATTAAGGGTACAAAACAGTACTAAGAATCATATGAATCAATTTTTAGTCTGGTCAAATAATTATTAATTTCAGTCTTCATTTATATACAAGGAGTGTTCAAGTAATACCACACCTTTTGACTGTACTGTATATAATAAGAGTTAACAACTCCCTTTATTTCTCTATTTAATCCCCTGCTACTTCTAATGCACTTATCCCAGGGCTTGACTAGTGTTTGAATACTATCAAAGTAGAACGTTTTTTTTTTTTTTTTTTTTTTTGGTACACTGTCATTTACGAATGTATGGCCTTCTTTAAAATGTGTGCACAGTTGAAATGTTTTACTGCGGCTAAGAGTCTCATCACCCTACTGTGCTTGAAGTCTTCTGTAAGTTTCATGCACCAGAAATTTCATCACAAGTCCCAGTGTGACTTAAACACCCTACTTTGTTTAAAAAAAAAAAGTTTAATCAGGCAGCACATTAACACTGTTACTGAGTGATGGATGAGTAGGTTGGCTGAAATGGCCCTTTACCTATCAGTAACTCTGTGCTGTTAGGTTATAACTGTTCATTGCCTGTTTTTAGTTTCATTTCTATTGTCATTACTTCATAACTCAAGGGCGAAACTGTCAAAAAATATAAAAATAGGTCAAATAAAATATTTTTTCTTTTCATGCTAAAATCAGGCTGGTGAATGGTATGAGTAACTGCTGTAGTTGCATGGAAATCATAATGCCCGCTTTGGTCAGGGAAGTGAACCAACCTGGCTGGATGATGTTCAGTGTACTGGAACTGAGAGCTACATAGAATCTCATATTCTAGGTTCATTACACATAAATTGAAACTGTACACCTTTTATAGTTTCAATGGTTATGACTTGCGGTTCAAAGCCAAAGTCTTCCGGTGTTGGTCAACTGTGTCCAAATCTGTCCACTGGTGGGGTTTTAGCGCACTGCATGCTTTCGTCTGCTGAGCAGCTTCATGAAGATGCTGATTTCCTTTTTAAGGAGGACTTTGCACCTCCTCATTGTGCCAAAACTACCCCATGATTTTCTGACTGTGATAATGTGCTTGACTGGCCAGGTAGAATTAGAGGTCGGTGTTGTGACATTAAGAAAATCTTGCCTGTATGACACTGGGACCATATGACATTAGGTACAGATAGCTATTCACAGTCAAACTGCTGTAGAAGAAATTGTATCACTGAATTTATGCAGTGACCCAAACATCTTTTCACCATAGTTACTGACAATAAAAACCTTGAGTATGTCAAAACTATGCCACATAGGACTGGGCGATAAGGCTGAAAACTGTATCACGATATCAGCGTTTCATATCAGTCGATATCGATAATTATTGATATTTTTTATGACCCATTTAAAATAAGAACCAGGAGAAAAATAAATTACATTTAAACATTTTTATTTTAAACGTACCCTTCCTCTGATCATAATCCCCTCAGTTATTAAGACAGAAATGTCAACAGCCATGGAAAACTCAAATAATTAAAACGTAAACATAAATCTAAGGTCACAATGAACACGTAAAAATGATCTCTTAACATTAAGGTGCAAAATGAAAGAAAATGCTTAATAAAGTGTAATAAAATAGTGCAAAGTGTTAAATATAAACAGAGAAACCTGAGAATTTGGTGCAAGTTTAGTATAAGCTTTTTATAACCCGTCTTCTCGACAGTGCTAAGCGGAAACATGTCTTTGGCTATAACGATATGCCACTGCCTCCATTACATCTTTGTACCATTTAGATTCTTTGTCGTAAGGCACTGATGCAGAGTACCTCTCCATGGTGGTCTGCTGCTTAACTCGTGGTGAGATGCGGTGTTAGGCACCGTGAGCGCCGCGATTGCCCACTGCCGTTCCACGAAATTCTGCAAGGTCCGCAAGCATCCACAAGGACCGCCAAAAACGTAAACATGTTTAATGTTTCGTGCGGGAAGATGAAAACGTAATCACAGCGCCAAAACTCGCGGTGAATCATGATGAACCGTACTTACAGAACCTGAGTAGGTGAGATAGGGGTATAAGGTGGTACATGAAGTTCGTTGTATTACCAGTCTTGGCGGGGATGACGGTCTTGCATAATTTGCAGACGACATTGGTCTGACTACGGTCAGACTTATAATATCCAAAATACTGCCATACTGGCGAGCTGACTTTTCCTCTTTTATTTACAATTTCCTCGCTCGCTGCGCACTCATTTTCTGATGAAAGAGGAATCCAGCAGACTAGCACGAGACAACGATATGGCGCAATCAAACGTGATACTGTCACATGATTGGCTGTCAGTGGCAGCCGGTCAATATATGGCACAGGGGCGCCGCCTCCTTAAAGTTAGGCAGAGAAGAATGCTACTTTAACATGTAATTATTTAACATAATAATTACTAATTTTAATAATGAAATAAAGTCATTTAGTCACAATATTCCGCTGTATTTCTTAATATAATTAATTTGCAACAACAACAAAAAAAAATCTAAACTGTATTACGTTCGTATTCGTGTTTGTGTACGCGGGGCGCCGGACAAACGAGTGTCTATGTAGGCACGTAGATCTTTGAAAAGCATGTGACTTGAGGCTGAGCTCTGATTGGATCTTTTCAAATCATCCTTCGGGCGCAGCACTGTGCACCCTGAACCCTCCCACTTTTGTTCTTAGCGAATCATATTGTTTTTAAATATTTGGGCTCATGTGATTGGACCGTTCTCAATGCCCCCCCCCCCCAAAAGATTTTTTCACCAGCCACCACTGTTGGCTGTTAGCGAATCACTCCCTACGTTGCTAGGTTACCAGAGAGCGAGTGCCTTTGTTAATGCAACCAAACTAACTTTGCAACCTCTGTTTTCTTCCGACAAAGAAAAACATATCGAACGTTTTAATCTAACATATTTTGTATTGATATCGATCACGTGCATGTCACGATACATATCGTTATCGTTTTATCGCCCAGCCCTAATGCCACATGTCTTAACCGTCCTCATGCCTGGTTTACGTTGTTCTTGTTGTCATATAAATAGGGCTTCACCTACAGACGTGTGAAGGGGAGAACGTCTATTACCGTCGCACTCATCGCCGCGACAAAACGACAGCGGCCAAAATAAATCAGTTGCATTTCAAGGCAATTCGTGAAATGACCACCAGGTGGCGCAAAGTGACATTTTCCGTCATCTCGGTTTTTTTAAAACAATTTCGTCATAAAAAAGTCTAAACAATATGCTGTATCGAAGAAATACTACAGTAATGGTAATTTCCACATCTGTATATTTTATACAACAAGCATGAAAAATCTGAATCAGAGCTATTGATATTTGCTGTACAATAGTGTAATGAGTAAAAAAAAACAAAAAAACATTGAAGTTGAACATTAAAACAAGTACACTACTCTGTAAACCCTAATGCTCAAAGTAATTAAACACATTGAGTACTGTTTGCCTAAATAATTGTTCGAGTATGTAAGTAAAAATAACTTAAGTAAAACTTCCACCAGTGTAATCTCTATAAAGCTCTCGTGGTGTCGTATAAATATTTTTTTATTTGTTCAACAAACTCAAAAATTTATGTCTCCAATTTTAAATAAACAGAACTATCATTAATTAAAAAAAAATATGTAACTGATTACCTCAAATATTTGGCGTTTTACCAACTTAATCGGGTTTACAGTGTAGGGTTTGGGTCATCTTAAATGTTGTGTTCTTTAAATTTGTAGTAGATAATACCGAAATAAATTAAACTAAATGGCTATGAAATTAAAACATTGTCACGCGAGCGGGGTGATGTGACGCGCCCCAGAGACTTTAAAAAGGGGAAGGTCGCCTTTGATCTCCGCGAGAGGACGGTGTGTGAACAAGCCTTATAAGCCTCCACTTTCATTTAAGTGCACTCACAATTACTTTTTCGTTGAAACCCTTATGATTTTTGAATAATGAAAGTAAACAGGGTGCACGAACTTGAGCGCGTCAGAAAATGAACCGAATCTCCGTGTATACTTGACTCACAGACGTGAAAAATATATACTTATAAAAAGCGAAATGTCTGCTTTTATGTAAATTATAAATTTGTTAATTTTATGTATGTATAAAATATATAATATATATATATATATAATTAAGCTCATTATAGCCTTATACTTTATTATAAATAAAATAAAATAAAATAGCTAGGTAATATAGAAGACTAACAACAACTAAGTAACAAGAGGAAGTTAATGGCTTTGACACTTTAGACGCCCTGTGGGCTCTAACAAGTTTTTTTTTATTTAATCACTTGGGTTCCTCAAACTTGGGGCACATTCAGAGCTACATGGTTTCTGTGATCTCATCCAATTAAATTTTATTTGTGCTTTTATCAGTGAGCAATTCATTAGAAATATACATACATTTATACATTTAGCAGTTTGTCTTTAATGAACAAGATGGAAGCAATTGTGGCAAAGAAAAACGTCTGAACAGAGAGTGTAAAATGAGGGCAAAATGAATATAATTCAGCTCATTACCAAGCCTTCCTTGCCATTAAGCTAGATGGAAAAAGTGTCCCGTTTCTGGGTGCGAGGCATAAACGCAGAGGTCCAGGTGTTTAAAGGAAACGATGTTTATTGATTATTAACACAAAAAACAGGGAAATGAACAAACAAATATACTTTAAATGAAAATGAAACTAAAACACGTATAGAAGAACCACGAAGGACACGAACTAAACATACAGACGTTTACGGGTGAAAATCAACAGATGCAAGACAAAAAACAGAACTAAAACAAACCATTTATAATAAAACGAATGAGCAAGTCGGTTCAGGTGAGCGCCCCACGTCACCTGACCGAGGTGCACGATGGGAAATGAAGTGAAAAAGGAACTACAACTAAAATCACAGGGCGCTTTGGCGCCCTCTAGGGGTTATCCCTGACAAAACGTCATGGTATGAAGTCCCTTTGTTCTTGTTCAAGTGTTACATTGGGTCACTTTAACTTTTATCTAATACTACCTCACTTAAAAAAATGTAAATAAGTATTTGCAATAGTTGTGAGATGTAGTACAGGTAAAGGGTATAAGTGGTTTAATCGTGTAGTGTTTAGCAGTGGGATGTGTGAAGAACTTGTGAGGTTTCCTAAACTGCCTCTATAAAAGGTACATTATAAACAATAAATACAAATGACTTAATTTTAGGAATCTAACAGTAAAGTTAAAAGATTAAATATTTTTTTTGCTTATGATTCTTATTCTGGCCATGTCTATTTACACAACACTCAGCTATCAGAATCATTAGCCAGGACTTATATGATGACACTGTCATCATAACCACTCAACTGCTTGACAGCCAAGTAACAACACTATAGTATTTATAAGAATAATGTAGTGAAAATGCTGTCCTGTTTTAGCAAAATTAGATCACATACATTTTTATTAAATCTAAAGCACTGCCTTACCCAGTTCTCCTCAAGTTATATAGAAGTATTAAGTTGATTCAGTATGTAAAGCAGGCTATTTAATCACTTACATGCTTTATACTGTGAGGTCAAAGAAGTAGACCTCCGTGTTCATATTTCTCTCTCAGTCCATCCATAGCTTCACACATGGCAAAAATGGCCGCTGCACCTATTTGATCATTAACAAAACAGACTATTTTAATGAACACCAATACCCTAAACTTACTTCTTTTTATTGTGTAAAGCTGCTTTGCGACAATGTCAATTGTTAAAAGCGCTATATAAATAAAATTGACTTGACTACACTCTAAAGATAACTTAAAAGAATAAAATGATTGCTTAAAGATACAACTTGTGTGCATTTGAATGTACTTCTGCTTTATAATGCCGGTTAAAGATGTTTAAATGTATATTAGGAGCTGCGTAGGGTAGTTGCTTATACTAATACTATTATGTATGGCGACATGAGGATGTTAAAGGGCCACCAAGTTCACTATAATACTGTATGTCTATGAAAGCCCTATGCTGGGTTTAGGAGGGAAGATAGTGGACCAGTAGACCACAAGAGTGATTGGGGAGACTGTTCAACATGTCTTTTCTCTTTTCTTTTCAGTGCATCTGTTTTGTCTTTTCCTTTGAACACACTCTTTTCTCTCTTCCTTTTACACACTTTGTCAATATACCAGAGAGACTCACTCCATACCTGCTAGCTAAATGTCCACATGCCTCATGATGAATAGATAGATAGAATAGATAAATGTATATAGAATAGATAAATGTATATATATATATATATATATATATATATATATATATATATATATATATACACATTACTGTATAAAAAATAATATATATATATATATATATATATATATATATATATATATATATATATTTTTTTTTTTTTGTTTTTTTGTTTTTTTTTTTTGTTTTTTGGTGAAGTCAGACAATTATGCTCTTATCAACACACTGTTACCAGAAACAATTATAAAATAAAAAAAAAAAAAAAATCAGACTTCTCTTCAGAAGTAAAATGACATTTACAGAACAACCCAAGCCTTTAACATATGCTTTACCTATACTTAAGTAGTAGTAAGACTAAATATCACTAGGACAGGAAACAAAGATAAGTGTCGCCACACATTTGATTCGTCCTGTATTGGCAAATACAACCTCAGACAAAAAATTGCATATAACTTTTTTTTTTTTCACTGTGCCATTACTCCAATCAAATCAAGTTAAGTGAAGTAGGCTTTTATTGTCATTTTAACCATATACAGTTCAGTACACAGTGAAATGAAACAATGTTCCTCCAGGACCAAAGTGCAACATACAACATAAATAATAACATAAATGAACAAAAACTAAATAGCTAACTAAGAAACCTAATGTCATGGGTCTAGCTGGTGGTAGTTGCTAGACCGGCTGATGATGTTGCCGTGGGCATATAGGGTAGGCATGGACGCAGAGGGGTTCAACAGAAAGTGTCTTTATTAACATAACTCAAAACAGACACAAGCAAACAAAGGAACCAAAACAACAAACTCGAACTAAAACTCGGGCTCAGGAAAACACAGGAAAGGATCTAAACACAGGGAACCAGGAGCTGACATGGGAACCAGGAGCTGACACAGGGAACTGACAGAACTAGGGATGAGGAAACATGGAGCTGGAGCTAACTAAAGACACATAGGGGAACTAGAGACAAGACTGGACAGGACGTGGCTGGAACTAGAGATGGAGAGGCAGGACTGGGGGCACAGAGACTGGAGAGACAGGGCTAGACAGGAGACGGGGCTAGACAGGAGACAGGGCTAGACAGGAACTAGACTGGCTGGGTTAGTGAGGTTAGTAGCTACATGGAACACTGGGGACACTGGATGCTGACCTAACTGGGTTAGTGGCTAATGGGGTTAGTGGCTAACCTAAAACAGAAACAGAACACAAAAGGCTACCTCTAGTGGAGGTTCCTAACACCTAATTAGCTGACTAGCTGAGACAAAACAGATTAACATTATAAATTAGCAGAAAACTAGAAGTCCTATAAAAAAAAAAGACACCATAAGGTGCATGTGCAAATGAGTGACAATACTCTATGGTACTGAGGTAATGAGTTGAGGTAGTGGGATGAGAAACAGTAAACATTTCTTGCGAGCAAATAGAAAAGATTTTTTTTTGTGTGCAAATAAGTAATAAATAAAGTGTAAAGGGCAATTATAGATTAGTATGTATAATTGTTAGATGGTTGTAGATCAATGTGTTTGTGCGTGTATGTGTATATCAGTTTAGTCCCAATGTTTTGAGGTGATTGAGTTTATCTGAGTGATTGTGTGTGTGTGTGTGTGTGTGTGTGTGTGTGTGTGTGTGTGTGTGTGTGTGTGTGTGTGTGTGTGTGTGTGTGTGTTCATGTTTATCAGTCCAGTCCCTTTTTTTTGAGTAGATGGATGGCTTGGAAAGAAGCTGTTACACAGTGCCCGAATGCTTCAGTACTTTTTTCCAGATGGCAGGAAGGTGAAGAGTAAGAGGGGTGTCTGATCAGTCACAATGCACAATGGTGGCTTTGTGGATGGAGTGCATGGTGTAGATGTCTTCTATACAAGGAAGAGAGACAGTCTCTTGTTTTTTTTGTGACATAAGATGGTGTTGAGGGACGAGGTGAGATTCTCTGCCACATGGACACCCAAGAATTTGGTGCTGTTCACCATAGAGGAGTCATTGATGTTCAGGGGAATGGTTGCTCCATGTCTTCCTGAAGTCAACAACCATCTCTTTTGTTTTATCTATGTTCAGAGACAGGTTGTTGTCGTTAACATTCTTGCTGATAAGACCCACCATGGTTATGTCATCAGCAAATGATGATGTGGTTGATGATGTGGTTGAATCTGTTGAGTCTTGCTACACAGTCGTGAGTCAGCAGTGTAAACCGGAGGGGACTAAGCACACGGGCCTAGGGGGCCCCAGTGTTCAGTGTGGTGGTGCTGGAGATGCAGTTCCTGATCCACACTAACTGAGGTCTTCCGGACCACGATCCAGTGACAGAGGAAGGTGTTCAGGCCAACAGGCTCAGCTTCCTGTCCAGGTGTTGGGGGATGATAGTAGACTCTGACTGTTGACTCTACGTAGAGTTTTTCTTACATTAGCTGCAAGCATGGTCTTTAGATGTGCACAGACCTCCACAGTAATCCACGGTTTCTGGTCGGGGCGTGAGATGATGCTCTTGGAGACAGTGACATCATCGGTGCACTTGTTGATGTAGCTGGTCATGGACGTGTACTCCTCCAAATTGATTAAGTCGCAGTAAGATGCAGCCTCCCATGTTCCAGTCAGTGTTCTCAAAGCAGTCCTGAAGAACAGTGATGGCTCCAGTTGGCTAGGTTTTCACCTGCTTCAGAACTAGCTTTGAATGTCTGATGAGTAGTCGGTATGCTGGAATTAGCATAACAAAGATATGATCTGAATAGCTGAGGTGGGGACGGGGCTTTGCTCGATTTGCGCCGGGGATGTTTGTGTAAATAAGACCAAGCTTTCCCCTTTTGTTGCAAAGTGCACATACTGATGGAATTTAGGGAGCACTGACTTGAGATTTGCATGGTTGAAATCTCCAACAACAATAAAGAATCTATCGGGGTGTTTTTTTTGCAGTTCTCTGATCTTTGCATACAGTTTACAGAGCACCTCGCTCCCATCACCTGACCGAGGTGCATTATGGGGAATCAAGTTTACAAAAAGAGAAAAAACTTCAGAAAACATGAGGAGTCTCTGGGCGCTCCCATCACCTCAACCGAGGTGGCTCATTAGTTTTTTTTATAAAGGTTCCTGAGTTCAGTTAGTCATGGTCTTGCATCTGTTTAAGTTAAGTGGTTTGCTGGTCCTTTATGTTTGGTTTATATGATGGTTGTGTATCTTCTGTTTTCTGTTTCCTGTTGATTTCCTTGACCCTTGTTCTCTCCAGTCATAGTTTATCCTATCCTGTTATGGTTCATTGAGATGATTGTTGTTATCCTTTGTTTAAGCTCCTAGCCCATGTCCTTAGTTCTTATTCTGTTTAATTCCTGTCCTGATCCAGTCCTGTTCAACTCCCGTCCTGTTTTGTTTGCTGTTCAGTTAAGTGGTTGTGAATTTCCTGTGTTTGCTGTTCTGTTTTGTTTAGATAGTTCTTGTGAAACTTCTGAGCTTTCTATGTCAGGCTGTTGTTCTATGTTTCCCTTAACCCCTGTTCTCTCCAGTCCTGATTTATCCGGTTCCGTTTAGTTAACAGACTGTTCTGTTTAGAAATGGATTATTGCTCTTTTGGTTATTGTCCTAGTTTCTTTGTTAGCCCTTTCTAAGTTTCATGTTTCTAGTTTGTCTGTTTCTGTTACCATTGTTGTTCATGTTCTGTTCCCATTGTTTTCATTAAAGACTTTCAACCGCCATCACCTCTGCCACTATGCCTCTCCTCAAACCCACGCACAGCCACCGTTAAACACTGCTAAATAATTGTTTAATTAAGTATAAAGTTAGCTCATATTCCCATATGAGCAGGTATACAAACTGTGGGGTTTGTAGCAACCACGCCCCCCCCCCCCACCTAAATCACACCACCCAAACGTGAAGAGATGTATTTGTAAAAATGTAATAAATTAACAGAGGTCAAAGTGTGAACTGACACTTTACAAATAATGATGGTATTTAGAATTAGACAATGGTTTTAAATGCTAATGCACTGTAATCATCTGTTCTTTGGAACGTACTGCTTAAAGAAAAAAAAAAGTAAAACTCCAAGAACACCTTTTGCTTTTACACTTTCCTGTATGATAAAAGACAACTGTCCCATCAGGAAACTACATTGCACTTTTTTGCCAGAGAATGCCAAATTTGGATTTTAAGAGTTCTTTGTTGATTATGCTTTAGCTACTAAATGTTCAAATGTACAGTGGAACCTCAGATTGTGAGTAACCTGGTTTGCGTGCGTTCCGCAAGATGAGCAAAAAGATTCATACATTTTGTCTTGATAAACAGGTGAGTCTTGATATAGGTGAGTAACAAACATAATCGAGTATCATGTGGCACACATGAGGTGGCTTGTTGTTCCAGAACGAATTATGCTCGCAATCCAAGGTCCCACTATACTTACAAATATTTACCTACCAACTTTTACAGAGTACCTACTGCAATTCATGATTTGTAAAGATTTTATATGATTTCTCACCTGTTAACAGTGACCTCGACACCTGTGTTTGATGCAAGTCCAACTGTGACAAACTTGCCAAGTACTACTGTAATGAATGTCGATGTAAAAGAACAACTTGATGAAAGTACAATGGAAACAGGCAACAGTTGTGAGTAAAAGTTTTATTCTTTTGTATGTTTTAAGTCTGGTAAAGCATACACACATTCATGTGACCCTATAAGTGGTATTCCGCCTTTTCTCACTCATTATAATTGCTCCTTTAATGCTCTCCCCAGCTAATGCAAACAGATAAACAATAATTTGGCACATTCTCAACTAGTGTGAGTTCTTTCCTATCCACACTACTCTTGCACCCTTCACATACCAGTACCAAACTATGCGCCCTGCCACCACATAACCCTGAGGTTGGGTTTTATTATTTAGTATATTAGGTTTAGAATTAGACAGTGATTTTTAAATGTTTAAATATTTTAAATGATAAATGTTTGCTTTGCTCTTCAACACTGTAGTCATGAGCATAAGGAATTGACTCAAATTTAAATTCATGATATTTCTTTGTTTCTCAACTCTGAGACATCACTATGCAATAAAACACCTATAAATTGACTAAGCAAAGACTATGAAATGATAAAATGTACTTACAATGATTTACCTACCAACTGTTACAATGTACCTACTACACTGAAAGATTTTCTATGAAATGTTAAGACTTGTCAAAAACTGCTATGATTTCTCACCTGTTATCAGCGTGTGACTCTCAAAGAACACTTTCAGCTTTTATAGTTTACGACATCCTAAAAGAGGACCGTGCAATCAGGGACAACAAACTAGTTCAAAAGTATGTAGAGTAGTTGTTCAACAGAAACATGAAAGGACTTTACCACATTCCCAAACTTTGTGCTAAAGTATGCCAAATTGTCCCAAATTTGGTTTCTTTAAAGTTCTTTGATACTCAATTCTGTGACATCACATGCTATTACTTACCAACTGTTACAAAGAACCTAGTACACTTAATGATATGAATTGTCAGGACTTGTCTGTGCTTTTACCTGGACAAAAGGTTGTTGGCCCCACTCCATCTTTAGTACGATTTGTCAACTTGCTAATGACATTCGAAAAGTTAGGGAGAAAAAAACTGATAATACTAGGAAAAATTCTAGCCCGATAAAGTTTTACCCCCACTTTTGGGAAAAAGTATATTTTTGTTTCCCCAATGCACTGTTTTCCACACAAAGTATGCAGTACTTTTACTCTGTTTACTCTGCACAATCCTGACTTCTACATACACACGTGGACAAAATTGTTGGTACCCTTCGGTCAATGAAAGAAAAACTCACATTGGTCACAGAAATAACTTTAATCTGACAAAAGTAATAATTTTAAAAAAATCTATGAATGTTAACCAATGAAAGTCAGACATTGCTTTTCAACCATGCTTCAACAGAATTATTTAAAAAAATGAACTCATGGAACAGGCATGGACAAAAATGATGGTACCCCTAACTTAATAGTTTGTTGCACAACCTTTTGAGGCAATCACTGCAATCAATGAGACTTCTGCGCCTCTCTGCAGGTATTTCGGCCCACTCCTCATGAGCAAGCTGCTCCAGTTGTTTCCGGTTTGAAGGCTGCCTTTTCCAGACAGCATGTTTCAGCTCCTTCCTAAGATTTTCAATAGGATTGAGGTCAGGGCTCATAGAAGGCCACTTTAGAATAGTCCAATGTTTTCCTCTTAGCCATTCTTGGGTGTTTTTAGCTGTGTTGTGTATACCCCAAGAAAGTACCCCAGGGAAGGCTCTCTTTTAATCAACCATGTGTTCAATGAAGATGTGTAGATATGTAGGTTGGTAATGACTAAACTCATTTACAAAATAGTTTTATAATAGATAATTTTAAAATTTTTAAATCTAGTTTCTCTACATAAAAAAAAAAAAAAAAAACCCACTAGTTATATTATATTACAGTACACCCTTTTTACAAATGTGTATTACACCTTAAATTAAAATTAAACTGGAAAATGGGCAAATTTCTTTACATTCTGTACAAATGTCATTACCAATAAAGAACTAAAACACAATATACTGATTTTTTTTAAATCAAGAAGTGAAGCAATGAGATAATGTTCGAGTTCTGCGATTTCTGTAGTCACTTATAATTTAAAGCCAAGCCTATTTTTGATTATACATTTATGACCAACCCAATTAAGCTTACAGTACATATAGATTCTAATAAAAGAGACACATTCTCACACACAGGATTGCAAATGTTTTAAGCCTGCAAATGTTTAAGTGACTAGTGTGTTAGAGAAATGTGCAGGGCATCGCCTGGCCTCGGTGTCAGGTCAGCAAAAAACACTTTACCAAGCATCATTTATCCAGACCTTAGGTGGCAGTAGCGCACCACCTATCTGCCTGCCACAGATGAAATGAAGAAGAAAAGAAGAAGAAGACCAAGAGGAAAAAAAAAACGGACGGTGAAGGTGGGTTTTACTTTTTCGTGCCAAATTTTAAATTATGAGTGTAGTTGTTATTACCAATGAGTCAGAAAGTTAAAACCACAGAGCCTGTGGTCCAAAAACATGTAGTATATTTTAGCTCTAAATTACACATCTTATGCTTGTTCATAAATTGCAAAAATAATTCAAATGCTACCTGTGGGTGGTTGAGCATGTGGATTAGCATGTCTAGTTAACTAACACTAGTGAGGTTTGTAGTACAAATCAGTCCGCCAGTTACAGTATTATGATTAGTCTCTTGCCAAATTAACCGTTATGTTGTTGAAACATTAAGTTCATTTTTACAATTTATTTATTTATTTATTTTCTTTGTTTTTTATTTATAGTATGTTAATGTTACTGCATGAGCAATTTTGGAAACCAGTAGTTTTACAGTACAGTCATGGCCAAAAGTTTTGAGAATTACATAAATATTGGAAATAGGAAAAGTTGCTGCTTAAGTTTTTATACTAGCAATTTGCATATACTCCAGAATGTTATGAAGAGTGATCAGATGAATTGCATAGTCCTTCTTTGCCATGAAAATTAACCTAATCCCGGAAAAAGATTTCCACTGCATTTCATTAATGGACCTACTGAGATCATTTCACTAATGGTCTTGTTAACTCAGGTGAGAATGTTGACGAGCACAAGGCTGGTCATTATGTCAGGCTGATTGGGTTAGAATGACAGACTTGACATGTTAAAAGGAAAGTGATGCTTGAAATCATTGTGGCTACTAAGATTGCATCTCAATCAACAATTTATAGGATCATCAAGACCCTCAAGGAAAGAGGTTCAATTCTTGTTAAGAAGGCTTCAGGGCGTTCAAGAAAGTCCAGCAAGCGCCAGGATCGTCTCCTAAAGAGGATTCAGCTGCAGGATCGGAGTGACACCAGTGCAGAGCTGCTCAGGAATGACAGCAGGCAGGTGTGAGTGCATCTCCACGCACAGTGAGGCCAAGACTTTTGGAAGATGGCCTGGTGTCAAGAAGGGCAGCAAAGAAGCCACTTCTCTTCAAAAAAAACATCAGGGACAGACTGATCTTCTGCAGAAAGTATAGCGAATGGACTGCTGAAGACTGGGGCAAAATCATATTCTCGGATGAAGCCTCTTTCCGCTTGTTTGGGGCGTCTGGAAAAAGGCTTGTCTGGAGAAGAAAAGGTGAGCGCTACCATCAGTCCTGTGTCATGCCAACAGTAAAGCATCCTGAGACCATTCGTGTGTAGGGTTGCTTCTCATCCAAGGGAGTGGGCTCACTCACAATTTTGCCCCAAAACACAGCCATGAATAAAGAATGGTACCAAAACACCCTCCAACAGCAACTTCTTCCAACAATCCAACAACAGTTTGGTGAAGAACAATGCATTTTCCAGCACGATGGAGCACCGTGCCATAAGGCGAAAGTGATCACTAAGTGGCTCGGGACCAAAACGTTGAAATTTTGGGTCCATGGCCTGGAAACTCCCCAGATCTTAATCCCATTGAGAACTTGTGGTCAATCCTCAAGAGGCGGGTGGACAAACAAAAACCCACTAATTCTGACAAACTCCAAGAAGTGATTATGAAAGAATGGGTTGCTATCAGTCAGGATTTGGCCCAGAAGTTGATTGAGAGCAGCCGAGTCGAATTGCAGAGGTCCTGAAAAAGAAGAGGCAACACTGCAAATACTGACTTTTTGCATAAATGTCATGTAATTGTCGATAAAAGCCTTTGAAACGCATGAAGTGCTTGTAATTATATTTCAGCACATCACAGAAACAACTGAAACAAAGATCTAAAAGCAGTTTAGCAGCAAACTTTGTGAAAACTAATATTTGTGTCATTCTCAAAACTTTTGCCCACGACTGTAGTTACCAGAACATGTAATTTTAGGGACATCAGTTAATTATATTCAATAAATAAAGACCAATATGTTGGCTTCTGGAAAGGTTATCTTGGTAATTATGTACACTTTACTTTAACTGGGTTCTTTTCAGAAGCATGCCACCTCAGAAACCTTTGAGGAATCTCAACAAAGAAATGCAGGAGAATGTTCCAGAGTCTCTATCAGCACCACATCATCAGTCAGGTAAGCAGCAGCTGACGAACAAGCTCAAGCCCACCTCTCAACCTTCAGATGGTTGGGAATGGAGTAGCTGAATAGAGGAGCAGACTTTGGACAAACTTGTTGGACATCCACCACAAGAAAAGACTGTGGTGAGAGACTGCAAGTAGAGAAGACTATTTCCTTTTTGATGGATTCTTTTCACTGGAAGATTGTCACAATGCTGTGGCCTTTGTGTAGCTCCTGTATAAATTGTACATTGAGTGGAGCAGCATGACACTTAATATCTTTGTCAGGTTGTGTGACATTGTGTATCAGTTTCATGTAGGTTCTTGATTTGCCCGATTTTGCAGGTGTGTTATATAGTGTGAATTGTATTTATTAGATTTATTACACCATATGATTGTATATTGTATTTTTCCACATTTAAGTTGATTCCACTTATGTATTTTTTTTATATGGGCTACATCTACAAATTAGTGGTAGTAATAAATTGCAACATTTTTTATATTGTTAACCTGCTTGTTTTAATGTTGTGGTGGACAGAGGTCAGTATGGACACTGATTGGTCTCAGGTGGTGCTGGTTGTGGCTCATCACTATAATTTTTTATATGTTCAATAAAACTGTAATTTTTCTCATTTGTGTTTCATGCTTCTCATTTATTTCTGGCTTTAATTCCATTATGGTCTCATAGCTCATTTGCTTCTCTTTTAAATGCAGCTCTGTACATATTTCTCAAATGTATCTTAAGTAACTCTGAAAGTGTGTGAAAACACCTAGAGCAAAGCTATGCAGTAATAAAATGTACTTATAAAGATTTACCTACCAAATGTTACAAATTACCTAATACACTTAATGATTTGTATTGTATTGTCATGAACTGTCAAAGACTGCTGTTTTTCATCTGTTAACAGCAACCTGGAAATCCGAGACGGCAACAGTGAATTATGTGAGAAACATTACTGTAATAAACCTCACTGTAACAGGAAAACTTGAGGGAAGGACAATGGACACAGGTGACAGATGTGAGTCAAACTTTTATTCTTTTGTTCATTTTGGATATACTGTAGTAAAGTTTTTCAGCAAACAAATGCATGCAATGTTACAAGTGGAATTCTCCCTTTTCTCACTCACTTTGATTGCTTCTTTAATGGTCCCCCCAGCTGATGCAAACAGAAAAATAATAATTAGGCACATTTATCAGGTGTGATTTCTTTCTGACACACATGACCATTTCATGCTTCACATACTGTACCAGCACCAAACCAGACTTAACCACCACATAGCCCTATTACCAGTCTGAGGTTGGGAACCCATCATTTGTTCAGGCTACTTAACGACCCAGAGGGAGAGAAAATCAGCCCTATTCACCTGAACGCCCAGCCAGTAATGGGCTTGAATTAACCCATGGTATAACCCATTGTCCTATCTTATATTTCGGGGCCTGGGAGCGTTTGCAGTCTGCTTGTTCTTTGTAGGACTTACTGAGTCGTAACAGGGTCTTCCTGGCTTGGGTCCAGGTTCTCTTACACCGGCGGACAAAAGCTTGGGCGGACAGCATGCTGACCTCCTGTTCCTGAGATGGGAACAAGGGTGGTTGGTATCCCATGCAGCACTGGAAAGGCGACAGACCGGTAGATGATGAGGTCTGGGAGTTGTGGGCATAAACTCAACCCAAGGTAGGAATTCACTCCAGGAGTTAACACCTTTAGCGGCCATACACCTCAGGGCAATCTCGAGGGACTGATTCTTCCTCTCAGTCTGGCCATTAGATTGAGGGTGGAAACGAGATGACAGGCGGGGAGTGGCCCCAATCAGCTTACAGAAGGCCTTCCAAAACTGAGAGGTGAACTGTGGGCCCCGGTCTGAGACAATGTCCATAGGCAGACCATGGAGCTTGAACACGTGGTTAATCATGAGCCCGGCAGTTTCCTTGGCAGATTGGAGTCTTGGTAGGGGAATGAAGTGGGCAGCTTTCGAGAACCGGTCCACCACGGTCATGATGCAGGTGTGGCCGGCGGAGGATGGTAGCCCAGTGATGAAGTCCAGGGCAATGTTGGACCAGGGGCGGTGAGGGATGGGCAGAGGTCTAAGGAAGCCGGCAGTTGCTATGTTGATATGTCTGGACCTCATGCAAACATCACATGCTGAAACAAAGCTAGAGACGTCTTCCTTGAGGGAGGACCACCAAAACCGCTGCTGGGCTAGCGCCAGGGTTCTGGGGGAGCCAGGGTGGTAGGAGAGTTTCGAGCTGTGGGCCCACTCCAGGACCTGAGAACGCAGAGCAAGGTCAACAAAGAGGCGGTTAGAAGGCACGTTGCTTGGGCTTGCTTCATGAGAAAGAGCTTGCTTGACTCTAGTTTCAATATCAAGCTCGGCCACTGCGAGCAAACAGAAGGGCGGCAAAATGGTTTCGCATGCGGCAGGGTCTTGTGTAGTCATAAATTGTCTCGACAGAGCGTCTGGCTTGGTGTTTTTAGATCCTGGTTGGTAGGAGAGGGTAAAATTGAACCTTGCGAAGAAGAGGGACCACCTGGCCTGGCGGGAGTTGAGCCTCTTGGCGCTCCGTAGATGCTCTAGGTTTTTGTGGTCGGTCCACACTAGGAAGGGAACCTTCTTTCCTTCTAGCCGTGTCTCCATTCCTCAGAGCTAGCTTGATGGCGAAGAGTTCTTGGTCTCCGATGTCATAATTACTTTCAGCAGGAGTTAGACGGTGGGAGAAAAATGAGCAGGGGTGCAGTTTATTATCCAAGTTGGATCTTTGTGAGAGAACGCCTCCGACTCTCGTCCTGGAGGCGTCAACTTCCACGATGAACTGGCATGACGGGTTAGGGATGGTGAGGATAGGAGCAGAGGTGAACCGCTTCTTAAGTTCGCTGAAGGCCTCCTCAGATTTTAGATTCCAGCAGATGTGTGTCTTGGTAGAGGTGAGGGATGTTAGAGGAGCAGCAATTGAGCTGTAGCCTCGGATAAACCGACGATAGAAGTTGGCGAAGCCTAAGAATCTTTGTAGCTCTTGTCGTGAGGTAGGAGTCGGCCACCTAGTGACGGCTTGGAGTTTGGCAGGTTCCATCTCGATGCCTCTGGGGCTGATGACGAACCCGAGGAACGTGGTAGATGTGGTGTGGAACTCGCATTTCTCAGCTTTTACAAACAGGTTGTTCTCCAGCAGCCTCTGCAGCACCTGCCGAACATGGTGTTGGTGTTCCTCTGGGTCCTGAGAGAAAATCATGATGTCGTCGAGATATACGAATACTGAGATATTGAGAACCCTGAGAACATCATTGATTAGGGACTGAAAAACTCCGGAGTCATTTGTAAGTCCAAATGGAACCACCAGGTATTCGTAATTTTCCTGTTGGGATAGTGAAATCTGTCTCCATTCGTCCCCCTCCCGAATTCGGATGAGATGATATGCATTGTGCAGGTCGAGCTTGGTGAAGTACCTTGCCCCCTGAAGAAGTTCGAAGGCGGTTGACATTAGAGGGAGAGGGTACCGGTTCTTTATTGTGATGTCGTTAAGGCCCCTATAATCAATGCATGGACGAAGGGAACCATCTTTTTTGGCCACGAAGAAGAACCCAGCCCCTGCCGGAGAAGAGGAAAGGCGGATAATACCTGCAGCGAGGGATTCTGCGATGTACTGGTCCATGGTTTGGCGTTCTTTGGATGACAGGGAGTATAGACGGCCCTTGAGGGGAATGGTGCCTGGTAGCAGGTCAATGGCGCAGTCGTATGGGCGGTGGGGGGGTGGAAGGGATACTGCACGTTATTTGCTGAAACCTGCCTTAGTATCGTAGTATTCTGGAGGGACACGGGTGAGGTCTGATGGCTCTACCGCGGGGGCGGGATGGAGGCATGGCTTGGTGGCAGCTCGTAAACATGATGAGAAACAAGCGGGGCTCCAGGCTATGATCGAGTTCCTGGCCCAATCAATATGTGGGTTGCGTTGCTTTAACCAGGGAAGGCCTAGGACGACCGTGGTATGCGATCCTTCCATGATAAACAGTGATGTCCATTCCGAGTGGTTGCCTGAGACCCTTAGGCCTATGAGAGTCGAGGGCCTGGACCTTGAGGTGGTTCTCCAAGGGCAAAGCGGGGATACCCAGAGCCTTGGCTGCGGCTGCATTCAGCAGATTGCAATCTGAGCCGGAATCGACCAGTGCATGCACTAGGTGGGTCTGCTGCTCATGGAGGAGGAAGATAGGAAGCAGGTGGCGTTGGTCTGGGAGCCTTCTTGGAGTCTCGCCCTCTAGTGCTCCCAGCTGAACTAGAGGGCGCCTCCTTTTGCTGGACAGTACTTGAGCAGGTGTCCTGGTTTCCCACAGTAGAAGCAGGCTCCTTCCAATCGGTGGCGGTGGCGCTCCTCTGGGGTGATGCGAGTTCTTCCCAGTTGCATGGGTTCCTCCTGGGGAGTCGAGGCAGAGCCCTGGGTGGAGAAGGCCGGGCCAACCTACGAAGATGGAGGCGTGCGTCTATTCGACCGGCCAGATCCATAAGCTCCTGGAGGGACGAGGGGAACTCTCGGGAGACTAGCTCATCTTGGAGTAGACCTTCAAGAAAGACGTCGCACAGGGCTCGTTCGTTCCAACTGCTGGAAAGTGCCAGGGTCTCGAACTCAATGGCATAATCATAGGTCGAGCGTGAGCCTTGACGGAGCTTCAGCAGTTTTCGACCCGCCTCCCTGCCGTGGCACAAGCGGTCAAACACACTCCTCATTTCTTTGGCGAAGCTCTCATAACTGGAACAGCAGGGGTCGTGAGCATCCCAAAGTGCGGTGCCCCATTCCCGGGCACGTCCTGACAGGAGCAGGATAACGTATGGCACCTTGGACCGTTCCGTGGAAAAGGTGGAGGTTTGGAGCTCAAAAATCAGTGAGCACTGAGACAGAAAGGAGCGACAGGTGCCCGGATCTCCTTTCGTAAGTGGGAGGGGCGGGAAGGCATGGCTCTTGTTGCATTGATGCTTGTGGTTGGGTGAGTTGGAGCATGTGGAGCTTGGACGTGACGTCAGCGAGAGACCGCTTGGTGCTGAGTAACTCCTGCTGTTAATTAATAATATAGTTCGATAACAAATTTACCATATCATTTTTATTCCTAAAATATGTGTGGCATAGCAGACCACTTTTCAGGAAAGCTTGGAGTGAGATTTCAAAAATGAGGGCACTGGATTTGCGCAGATGATATTTTCCGCTGTGAATGTCTGTTCCTTGTAATGCACTGCTTTAAAAAAACAAACATAAAAACACAAAAACGCTGAAATCGTAAAAGCTAGATGTCCAGAACCACCTTTATCTTTTACAATTTCCAGCATCCTGAAAAGCAACTGTGCCAGCGGGTAAGACAAACTAGTTCAAAAGTATGTAGAGTAGTTGTTCATCAGAAATGTGAAAGACTTCCCCAAACATTTTTCTGGAGCATTCCAATTTGTCGCAAATTTGGGTTGTTGCTGGTTCTTTGTTGCTCAATTCTGTGACATCACATTCTATAAAACATCTAGGAATTAATTAGATTCAAATACCAACTGATACAAAGTACCTAATACACTTAACGGTTTGCTATAATTTGTCAAGACTTGTCAAAACTGCTATGATTTCTCACCTGTTAACAGCGACCTGGACAATTGTGTTCTGGAAACTTTTGAATAAAACGACAATCCTGCCAAATACTACTGTAACAGATACCACTGTAACAGGAAATCTCGAGGGAAGTACAGAGAGATGTGAGTAAACGTTGTATTCTTATGCACGGTGCCATATGAGCAGATATACAAACTGTACCCCCAGGAACACCCACCACCATCCCCAAATGTGGAAGATAATCATGCCATCAGGGAAGAAAAACTGGTTTAAAATAATGTAGGTATTCATCAGAAATATTCAGGACATGAGGACATGACCCAAATTTTCCTTCTTGATTGTCCTTAGTTGCTGAACTCGTTATTTTCCATGATATTTTTCCATTGCATGATATAAATCACCTATGAATTGTCTACTTATAAGCTATATCATAATAAAAATGTATGTTAGATTTACCTTCCAGGTGTGGTAAAAGAAAAATGCCTACTACATTTAACAATTTGCTATGAATTGTAAAAATGTCTTGTCAAAAACAGCTATGGTTTCTCACTGTTAACAGTAACCCAGGCAACTGAATTTCGGAGCCCTGTGACTGTGACTGAAAGTGCGACAGTTCTGCCAAATCCCACTGTAAATTATGTCGCTGCAAAAGAGCACCTTCAAGGAAGTAGAATGGACACTTTCAACAGATGTGAGTACAAGTTTTATTCTTGTGATTCTTACCATATACAGAAGGTAGTCAACGAATGACTATGTAGCCTGTCTACTGTCAACGTGTGTAGAAAAGGGCCCCGAGTCCTTTGGTTCTAACTTACTTTATGATGCTTCAGAAAAGTATGTCACACTTAAATTCATTCATGTGCGAATTTACTGAGGTATTTCATAGTTTTTTTGTGCTTCATTGACATTTGATTTGATTCACATGCGTATATTTAACAGTTGACCTGTGAATTGAAGGGTAGGAGTGATTCTTTTTTTTTTTTTATCGTTTGTACCCGTGTTAAAAATATAGGAATAAGAATTACATTCTGATGAAGTACCGTCATGTGTCAGAATCTGCTGCCCATGTTAAAACTGAATATTGCATTTTTTTTGCAGTCTTATGTCCATTTGGATAATGTTGGACAGACCGGTATAACTATCTCTTTTTTCTACCGGTAGGAAATTCTGACAAGTGGGAAAAACTGATAGAACAATGGCACTCGCCCGGGTGTGTGCGTGTGTGTGCTTGTGTGAGGTTGTGTGTGTGTGTGTGAGCGCTCGTGTGGGTGCGTGTGTCTGCTCGCGCTAGCCTGTGTGTGTGTGTGTGTGTATACAGTATATATGTATCCTGACATCATTTTTGAGGAACAATTAGGAAAGATGAAAATAGCTTTATGTTAGTTAACCTAAAGAGTTTCTGACACTAATATTGTTTACCTGGTAATTTCTCTTTATGTATTTTCACGTGTTTCTGTTTATTAGCGTTAGTTAAATTCAATTCTTAGCATTAATTGTTAAACTTAAAGTTTGGCAAAAGAGTATTTATGTAATAATGCGATATAGTAATGAAATTGATTAACATGAATATTAACATGAGTTTTGCTGTTTGTCTTAGATGGCGCTAACATACGACTTGGTGGTGGTAGTAACTCCTGCTCTGGTAGAGTGGAAGTCTATTATAATTACCAGTGGGGAACAGTGTGTGATGATGACTGGGACATTAATGATGCACAGGTGGTGTGTAGACAGCTTGGATGTGGTGATGCTGTCAGCGCTCATCAAAGTGCTGCTTTTGGTCAGGGAAGTGGCCCAATATGGCTGGATGATGTTCAGTGTTCAGGAAGTGAACGGAGCATCACACAGTGCTCTCATAATGGATTTGGAAATCACAACTGTGGCCATGGTGAAGATGCCGGTGTTACTTGCTCAAGTAAAGAAATCTCCTAAATCATGACCTTGTCATCAATGTGTTTACTGTATATTTACTGTGTATTGCATTGTATATTTTCTTAACCCTTGTTTACATGAATCTTTCCTTTTATCTAAAGATAATGGAAAAGAAAGGTGTCATGGAGCATCTTTAAAAATTTGGCTGCCCCTCCCCATATTAACGCCTCATTAATGCCTTCGTATCGACTCATAAGCACCGTTATCGAGTCATTACTGACTTGATGCCCATTTATGGAGTCTTTATAGGTTTTTATTACCTCTTTACCTGTTTGGCAGCCCAAAATCCTCGTATTAAATGGAGATGAAAGTGATGACAAAATTAACAAAGTGATATTTTAAGGAAAACAGTTAAGAATTAGCACAATACACTCACCTAAAGGATTATTAGGAACAGCATACTAATACTCTGTTTGACCCCCTTTCGCCTTCAGAACCGCCTTAAATCTACGTGGCATTGATTCAACAAGGTGCTGAAAGCATTCTTTAGAAAAGTTGGTCCATATTGATAGGAGAGCATCTTGCAGTTGATGGATATTTGTGGGATGCACATCCAGGGCACGAAGCTCCTGTTCCACCACATCCCAAAGATGCTCTATTGGGTTGAGATCTGGTGACTGTGGGGGCCACTTTAGTACAGCGAACTCATTGTCATGTTCAAGAAACCAATTTGATGATTTGAGCTTTGTGACATGGTGCATTATCCTACTGGATGTAGCCATCAGAGGATGAGTACATGGTGGTGATAAAGGGATGGACATGGTCAGAAACAATGCTCAGGTAGGACGTGGCATTTAAACGATGCCCAATTGACACTAAGGGGCTTAAAGTGTGCCAAGAAAAGATCCCTCACACCATTACACCACCACCAGCAGCCTGCACAGTGGTAACAAGGCATGATGGATCCATGTTCTCATTCTGTTTACGCCAAACTCTGACTCTACCATTTGAATGTCTCAACAGAAATCGAGACTCATCAGACCAGGCAACATTTTTCCAGTCTTCAACTGTCCAATTTTGGTGAGCTTGTGCAAATTGTAGCCTCTTTTTCCTATTTGTAGTGAAGATGAGTGGTACCCGGTGGGGTCATCTGCCTCAGGGTTGTGCATGTTGTGGCTTCATAAATGCTTTGCTGCATACCTCGGGTGTAACGAGTGGTTATGTCAGTCAAAGTTGCTCTTCTATTGTCGTGGAAAATGACGACTCAGGCGTTGATTTCACAAGGTTACAACTTTATTGGTTGATCAATAAAGTCGCGAGGTCTGCAGAACGCACCCCGACTCCCGACGGCTTCTTGCTTAAATACTGATCCCAAACAAATGCGGCCAGTTTTCATGCGCTGATTTTACATACAACATCTGGGTTTCATTAAGTTTCCCAGTTCTAGGTGCCTCAATGTATAGATCGGATTTCTTACACAGGCACATTCCAAGAGGCCTATATGCTCGGCTTCTCACGCAAGCCTCCCATTATTTCAAGCTGGGGTATCTTTTATTTCTTAAAAGTAGGGTATGTCACATAAAATCAAATATAAAATTTCTTCTACACTATCAGCTTGAATCAGTCGGCCTATTCTCCTCTGACCTCTAGCATCAACGAGGTATTTTCGCCCACAGGACTGCCGCATACTGGATGTTTTTCCCTGTTACACTATTCTTTGTAAACTCTAGAAATGGTTGTGCGTGAAAATCCCAGTAACTGAGCAGATTGTGAAATACTCAGACCGGCCCGTCTGGCACCAACAACCATGCCACGCTCAAAATTGCTTAAATCACCTTTCTTTCCCATTCTGACATTCAGTTTGGAGTTCAGGAGATTGTCTTGACCAGGACCACACCCCTAAATGCATTGAAGCAACTGCTCCTTTACAGTCCAAATTGCTCCTTTACAGCTTTCAATTCCGGTTGTTAAAAAAGTTGTTAGTGTATTAAAGATATATTGAAATTGTTGATAGTACATTTTAAATATGCTAACAACAAGTTACCATCAGTTAATATCTAAAAAGTTAATATCTAAAAAGTATACTAACATCATGCTTTTATCAATCTTGGTATTACAGTACACTTTCCAAAGATTTATTATAGGAAAATTTACTTTAAGTGAAAGCACACTTATTTAAACTTTGTATTTCAATTTATTTTTGGAATATGTAAAAAAAAAAATATGGAAAGCTGTATTTTTTAAAATAAGTTTAAAAAATAATTAAACGGAGCTAAACATGTGAACTCTTGACACTTTAACAAATAATATTGATGATATTTAGAATTAAACAGTGATTTTAAATGCTGTTTGTTTGCTTCCTTATCCACTGTGAATGTCTGTTCCTTGTAATGTACTGTTCTGTGATATTACATTCTATGTAAAAACACCTATGAATTGATTAGATTTAAGTACCAACTGTTACAAAGTACCTAATAAACTTAACGGTTTGCTGTATTTTGTCATGACATGTCAAAAACGGCTATGATTTCTCACCTGGTAACAGCGACCTGGACAACTGTGTTTTGGAACCTTGTGAATAAAAGTGGGTCAATCCCGCCAAATACTACTGTAATAGATACCACTGTAACAGGAAATCTCGAGGGAAGTACAGAGAGATGTGAGTAAACGTTGTATTCTTATGCACGTTGCCATATGAGCAGATATACAAACTGTACCCCCAGGAACACCCACCACCATCCCCAAATGTGGAAGATAATCATGCCATCAGGGAAGAAAAACTGGTTTAAAATAATGTAGGTATTCATCAGAAATATTCAGGACATGAGGACATGACCCAAATTTTCCTTCTTGATTGTCCTTAGTGACAAATTTACCATATCATTTTTATTCCTGAAATATGTGTGGCATAGCAGACCACTTTTCAGGAAAGCTTGGAGTGAGATTTCAAAAATGAGGGCACTGGATTTGCGCAGATGATATTTTCCACTGTGAATGTCCGTTCCTTGTAATGCACTGCTTTAAAAAAACAAACATAAAAACACAAAAAAGCTGAAATCGTAAAAGCTAGATGTCCAGAACCACCTTTATCTTTTACAATTTCCAGCATCCTGAAAAGCAACTGTGCCAGCGGGTAAGACAAACTAGTTCAAAAGTATGTAGAGTAGTTGTTCATCAGAAATGTGAAAGACTTCCCCAAACATTTTTCTGGAGCATTCCAATTTGTCGCAAATTTGGGTTGTTGCTGGTTCTTTGTTGCTCAATTCTGTGACATCACATTCTATAAACATCTAGGAATTAATTAGATTTAAATACCAACTGATACAAAGTACCTAATACACTTAACGATTTGCTATAATTTGTCAAGACTTGTCAAAACTGCTATGATTTCTCACCTGTTAACAGCGACCTGGACAACTGTGTTCTGGAAAATTTTGAATAAAACGACAATCCTGCCAAATACTACTGTAATAGATACCACTGTAACAGGAAATCTCGAGGGAAGTACAGAGACATGTGAGTAAACATTGTGTTCTTATGTACATTGCCATATGAGCAGATATACAAACTGTACCCCCAGGAACACCCACCACCTTCCCCAAATGTGGAAGATGGTCTCGCCATCAGGTAATAAAAACTAGTTTAAAATAATGTAGTTATTCTTCAGAAATATTCAGGACTTTCGCACATTCCCAAACATTTTGCTAGAGCAAGGCGAATTGACACAAATTCTCCTTCTTGATTGTCCTTTGTTGCTGAACTCATTATTTCCATGATATTTTTCCATTGCAAGATATAAATCATCTATGAATTGACTACTTATAAGCTATAAAATAATAAAAATGTACATTAGATTTACCTTCCAGTTGTGGTAAATGAAAAATGCCTACTACATTTAACAATTTGCTTTGAATTGTCAAAAGTTCGATCTAAGATCCTGATTTAGTGTAACTAGTGATATAATAAAGCCATGGGGAGAAGTGGTGAAGGGTTTGAGCTGGGAAGTATGGAATACCGGATGGATCAGGAGCGCTGCAGACAGCTAGAGCCGGTAAGTGACAGGGTTAATCCGGAGGGTAATGCAATATGGACCGATAAATCTAGGGGATAGTTTCTGGGATTCCGTCTGCAGGTGTAGGTTTTATGTTGACAGCCATACTTTGTCACAACATGGTACAATCGTCCCGGTGGGTGTCGACGGTGATGCTGAGTGGTGTAGCGGGTGTTGGGTCGTTGGATGGCAGTGTTTGCGTGGTCCCATAACCGTCAACACTGGCGGACCAACTGTTGGGCCAATGGTACTTCAACCTCCAGGTCCTGATGGTTGAACATCAGAGGCTGGAAACTGTAGCATGACTCAAATGGGCTCATTTTGGTGGCAGAGGATATGTGGAGGTTATGGCACAGTTTTGCCCAGATGAGGTAGCGAGCCTAGGAGCACTGACGATCGGCGACAAAGCACCTCAGGTAGTTGGTTGGTCCACTCCGTCTGACCACTGAGGGTGGTAGCTGGAAGACAGACTACAGGTGGAGTTGATCAGATGGCAGAAGGCCTTCCAGAACCGTGACGTGAACTGAGGCCCCCTGTCTGAGATGATGTCCTTTGGGAACCCACGCAGGCGGACTACGTGTTCTAGTATCAGCTTGGCTGTCTTCTTAGCTGACGGGAGTCCGGGGAGGGCCACCAAGTGCACAGCTTTGGAGAAGTCGACGGCAATGTGCATCCAGGGCCAGCGGGGAACAGGAAGTGGTTGCAGTTCGCCTGGCGATGGTTGGTTCACATGCTTTTCCCTGGCGCACACTGGGCACTCCTGGACGAACTCGTTGACATCCTTAGCCATAGTTGGCCACCAGAAGGTGAGTTGGATGTACTGTAGCGTGCAACGCGTTCCGGGTGTCCAGAGAGGGGGGGGGGGGAATGTCTCCATTGGATGACCTCAATCCTGACGGTGTTGGGCACGTAGAGTCGACCAGACGGCACACCTGTGGGTTTGGTCTCCGCAGTCTGTGCCTGGCGAACCCTCGTCTCTAAGTCCCAACGGAGTAGTGCAATGATTTTGGTTGGTGGTAGGACAGGCGCGGAGAACGTCTTACTCATACTGTCAAGAGAGGGTGTCGTACTTGGTGTTCTTTGACCCCAGGCGGTATGACAGGTGGAAGTTGTAGTTTTCAAAAAATAGTGCCCACCGCTCTTGTCTTGGGTTGAGCTGTTTTAAATTGCAGATGGTGATTAGATTCTGGTGATCGGTCTAGATGATGAACGGCTGTCTGGCGCCATGGAGCCAGTGTCAGAACGGTTAAAGGCGCTGCACCTGTACTGTAGTCCCGGATAAAGCGACAATAGAAATTTCCAAACCCGAGAAACCGTTGGAGTTGTTTGAGGGTCTTGGGTAGGGGCCAATGACGCACAACTTCCAGTTTCTGCGGGTCCATGGCCACACCCTGGGACGAGATGACAAAACCCAGGAATGTGGTGGAGCGCTCGTGGAAGGCGCACTTCTCCAGGTTACAGTACAGCTGATGGACGAGCAATCTCTTAAGGACCTCCCTGACATGTTGGATGTGTTCATCAACGGTTCGGGAATAGATGAAGATGTCGTCCAGGTAGACAAACACCCAGTGGCCTAGCATGTCTATGAAAATGTTGTTGATGAATTGTTGAAACGCGGCAGGTGCATTGAAAAGTCCGAAGGGGATGACCAGGCTTTGATAGTGTCCTGTGGGGGGGATGAAGGCCGTCTTCCACTCATCGCCTTCTCTAATGCGCACCAAGTTGTAGGCGCTCCGGAGGTCCAACTTAGTAAAAATTGTGGCACCAGAGAGGGTGTCCAAGGCAGAGTTGGTATGAGGCAATGGATGTTGGGTCATGAGGGTGATGTTGTTGAGCCCCCGATAATCGACACATGGGCATAGGCCACCATTTAATTTTTTTCACAAAGAAGAACCCCGAGGTGGCAGGTGAGGACGAGGGCTGGATGGTGCCTTGGCAAAGCACGCTGGAAACATATTCCTCCAACACCTGCATCTCTGTGGAGTATAGTTGGTAGAGATGGCCGCGGGGCGGGACTGAACCCAGCTGATGGTCGATAGATAGGTCGTAGGGGCGAGAAGGGAGATGGGTGGCGTGTCTTTTACAGAAATCTGCAGCCAGGGCCCTATAGTCCGTCAGGATGTTTGTTCAGAACAAGTCGGCCCCCATTGTAAGATCCGACTTTGTGTCCAAGATATGAGCGGGTCGTGGTGAAGTAACCAGGGGTGTCCGAGAATAAGAGGAGGCGAGGAGATAGGGGTGAGGTAGAAGTGGAGCTGTTCCTGATGTTGGCCGATGTTCATGGTGATGGGTTGGGTTTGGAAGGTGATGGGGCTGGAGGAGAGGGGCCGACCATCGACAGATGTAATATTTATGGGCTGGGATAATGCCTCGATCTTTACCCCCAATTTCTTTGCGTAAAAAGAGTCAATGAAGTTACCAGCAGCACCGGAGTCGATTAATGCGGTACTTCCGACCCGTTTGTGACCAAACTGGAGGTGTACTCTTACCGTGAGACGGGAATCATTGGTTTCCCAATGATTCTAGCAGTTAGCCCTGTAGCATGGATGGTAAACCCAAACGCGGAAGTAGCGAGGCAGGATAACCACGCTGTTTATTTTTAGAACTCTCCCGGAGCGGGAGCAAGAGTTTACGATGTGCGGAGCCATGTTGTCTCCTTTTATGCTTCCTGAATAGCGACCGTACTACTTCCAGGTCCTAGTGCCGGTCGTGTTAAGAGTGCACATGACACTTTTATGCTTCCTGAATCGCGACCGTACTACTTCCGGGTCCTCATGCCAGTGCGCATGACTCTTAGTAGTATATATGTATGTGTGACTGTTTCATATATGTGTATGCAAGTGTTTCATTTGTGTGCATGAGTGAAGTCTGATTTAAGCACTATACGGTACCTCACATGAAGATGACTGAGGCTTGTAAAATCCTGTCATTGTGTGCGCCAACTAGTCTTTATTTTTGGATTCTTGACCTTGGTCCTTTGTTGCTGTACTGCGTGACACCATATACTATGAATCATCTTTACGCATAAGCTGCTAAACGATAATATGTACGTACTTACAAAGATTTACCTATAAACAGTTACAAAATATCTACTACATGAAAGGAGTTGCTATGAATTGCTCAATTCTGTGATATCACATGCTATAAATCACTGATGAATTGACTAGATTTTCCATACCATACCATAACTGTTTCAAAGTACCTATTCACTTAATGATTTGTCAAAAACTGCTGTGATTTCTTACTTGTTAACAGCTACCCCGACACCTGTGTTTGGGAGACATGTGACTAAAACTGTGACAAACATGCCAAATAATATTGAAATAGATACCACTGTAACAGAACATATTGAGGAAAAAACAATGACCACAGGCAACAGATGTGAGTAAAGGTTTTAGTCTTTTGTATGTTACCATATGAGCAGGTACACAAACTCTGTGGTGTCCAAGCCCAGCAACACCCACCATTACTACCCCAAATCTGGAAGAATGTTTTTTTTTTAAAAGAAACTCTAAAATTATTTGAACAGAGCTAAACTAGTGAAATCTGACCTTTTTTTTTTATTTTTACAAACAATTGATGGATTAGATAGTGATTTTAAATGCTGTTTGTTTGTTTCGCTCTTTTCCACTGTAATTGTCTGTTCTTTGGAATGCACTGTTTAAAAATGCACACTCCAAGATGTTTAACACCACTATTAGCTTTGATTGTGATGCTCAATGTTATGGCTAGTTCATGTGTGAAAATGGTTCCTCATTTTACCCAGAACCACTCTTTCACAATCTGAGTCTTGGATAATGGCTGCTCCAATAGGGAAGAAAAACTAGTTTAAAATAATGTAAATAATGCAGGAGTTTCCAACACTCCCAAACTTCTTGCTATAGCATGGGGAATTGACCCAAATTTGTATTCTTGATGGTCCTTTGTTGCTGAACTTTGTGACATTATATGCTCTGAATTACCTATTAATTAATTTCTCATAAGCTACCAAATGAAAAAACATCATTAGAAAGATTTATGCTATCATCATGCATGTGATATCATATCATATTACTGATGAATTGACTAGTTTTTCCATACTAGCTGTTTCAAAGTACCTATTACACTTAACGATTTGCTATGAATGATCAAGACTTGTCAAAAACTGCTATGGTTTCTCACCTGTTAGCAGTGACCTGGACACCTCTGTTTTGGAGACCTGGGACTAAAACTGAGACAAGCATGCCAAATCCTACTGTAATAGATACCACTGTAACAGGAAACCTTGAAGGAAATACAACAGATACAGGTGATGAGTAAAAGTTTTATGCTTTCGTATGTTTTGAGTTTGGTAAAGTTTTTCAGCATACACACATAGCCACATGCATGTGGTCCTACGAGTGGAATTCTCCCTTTTTTCACTCAATATCATTGCTCCTTTAATGCTCCCCCAGCTCATGCAAACAGACAAACAATAATTAGACACATTCTCATCAGGTGTGAGTTCTTTCTCACCCATCTGACCCTTGCATCATTCACATACTGGCACCAAACCATGGCCCAGGCATCACATACAGTGGGGTAAAAAAGTATTTAGTCAGCCACCAATTGTGCAAGTTCTTAAAAAGATAAGGGAGGCCTGCAATTTTCATCATAGGTATACCTCAACTATGAAAGGCAAAATAAAAAAAAATCCAGAAAATCACGTTGTAGGATTTTTTAAGAATTCATTTGAAAATTATGGTGGAAAATAAGTATATGGTCAATAACAAAATTTCATCTCAATACTTTGTTACAGTATATACTCTTTGTTGGCAATGACAGAGGTCAAACATTTTCTGTAAGTCTTCACAAGGTTTTCATACATTTGCTGGTATTTTGGCCCATTATCCATGCAGATCTCCTCTAGAGCAGGGATGTTTTGGGGCTGGCTAGGCCACTCCAGGACCTTGAAATGCTTCTTATGAAGCCACTCCTTCATTGTCCGGGTGGTGTGTTTGGGATCATTGTCATCCTGAAAGACTCAGCCATGTTTAATTTTCAATGCCCTTGTTGATGGAAGGAAGTTTTCACTCAAAATCTCATGATATGTGACGGCATTCATTCTTTCCTTTACACGGACCAGTCATCCTGGTCCCTTTGCAGAAAAACAGCCCCAAAGCATGATGTTTCCACCCCCATGCTGCACAGTAGGTATGGTGTTATTTGGATGCAACTTAGCATTATTTCTCTTCCAAACATGACAAGTTGAGTTTTCACAAAAAAATTATATTTTGGTTTAATCTGACCATATGACATTCTCCCAATCCTCTTCTGGATCATTCAAATGCTCTCTAACTTCAGACGGGCCTGGCTTAAGCAGGGGGACACGTCTGAAACTGCAGGATTTGAGTCCCTGGCGGCTCAGTGTGTTACTGATGGTAGCCTTTGTTACTTTGGTCCCGGCTCTGTGCAGGTCATTCACTAGGTCCCCCCGTGTGGTTCTGGGATTTTGGCTCACAATTCTTGTGATCCTTTTGACCCCGCAGGGTGAGATCTTGCGTGGAGCCCCAGATCGAGGGAGATTATCAGTGGTCTTGTATGTCTTCCATTTTCTAATAATTGCTCCCACAGTTGATTTCTTCACACCAAGCTGCTTACCTGTTGCAGATTCAGTCTTCCCAGCCTGGTGCAGGTCTACAATTTTGTTTCTGGTGTCCTTTGACAGCTCTTTGGTGTTGGCCATAGTGGAGTTTGGAGTGTGACTATTTGAAGTTGTGGACAGGTGTTTATACCAATAACAAGTTCAAACAAATGCCATTTATACAGGTAACAAATGGAGGACAGAGGAGCCTCTTAAAGAAGAACTTACAGGTCTGTGAGAGCCAGAAATCTTTACCAATCTCATGTTTTTAAGTGGAAGAACTTGCACGGAAGTGGAAGAACTTGGTGGCTGAATAAATACATTTTTGCCCCACTGTAATCATACCATCAATCTGAAGTTAGGAAGTCATACCTTCGGCAGCTCACTCAACCCCCCAACAGGCTATGAGACAAAGTCAGCAACAACCATCTGTGCCCCATCCTGTGGATCATCTTGAAGGAGGTGGTGGTTGGTGTGCTAGCAACACCCACCACCCCTACTCTCATATGTCGAAAGATGTTATTTTTAAAAGGAACTCATTTGTTTGTTTGCTTTACTGTTTCTTTTCTCTTTTGCTCTATAATGTACAACAAATTTAGATTCTTGATATTTATTTGTTGCTCAAATCTAAGACAGCAATAAATCGCCAATGAATTGATTAAGCATTAGCTACAAAATGATGATATATACTTACAAAGATTTACCTACTAAATGTTAACAGCATTCCAAACCTGGACACCTTTGTTCAGGAGACCTGTGACGATGAGCCTGCCAAAAATACTGATTGATGGCATTTTGAATTAGATAGTGATTTTAATTGCTGTTTGTTTGCTTTGCTCTTTTCCACTGTAATTGTCTATTCTTTGAAATGCACTGCTTTAAAAAGAAAACTGGAAGATCGTTAAAACCAGTGTTAAAAGAGCTTTGATTGTGGTGCAGAATGTGATGGCCAGTTCATATGTGAAAATGGTTCCTCATTTTCAAAGAACCACTCTTTCACAATTTGAGTCCTGGAAGGCGGCTGCAACAAAAGGGAAGAACTACAAAACTATAAAACTACGTTTTATTTTTCTTTCCAAACTTTTTGCTAGAGAATGGGGAATTGACCCAAATTAGAATTTTTGCTGGCCCTTTGCTGCTGAACTGTGACATTATACAGTATGTTATGAATCACCTACGAGTGGTATTCTTCCTTTTTTCACTCATTATTATTGCTCCTTTGATGCTCCCCCAGCTCATGCACACAGACAAAAAATAAAATAAAATAAAATAAAAAATTTAAGTAATAAAAAAGTCAAAACAATATGCTGTATCGAAGACATACTACAGTAATGGTCATTTCCACATCTATGTATTTTATACAAGCATGAAAAATCTGAATCAGAGCTATTGATATTTGCTGTACAATAATGATTAAAAAAAACATTGAAGTTGAACATTAAAACAAGTACACTACACTGTAAACCCAAATGCTCAAAGTAATTCAACACATTGAGTACTGTTAACCTAAATAATTGAATGAGTAATAATTTTGAGTACGTAAGTAACAATAACTTAATTAAAACTTCCACCAACATGAAATCTATAGAGCACTCGTGGTGCAGTGTTTTGCCTGCTTTGTGGAAAACCTGGGTTCAATTCCTGTGCTGGACGATCTGCAACAATATTGTTTATTTGTTCAACAAACTCAAGAATTGATAGTTCTGTTTACTTAAAATCGGAAACATCATTAATTAAAAAATGTGATGTAACTGATTACCTCAAATATTTTTTTGAACAAATAGTTTTATTGAACAAATAAAAAAAATTGCTGCAGACTGTCCAGCAATTTTCTTTTCTTTTTTGTTTTGAATTGAGTAAGGCTTTTCAGCATACACACATATAATTGTGTCTGTGGTGCTACAAGGGGAATTCCCCTCTTCTCACCCATTTTGATCTTTTTAATCGGTCTTTTAATGCTCCCCCAATGCAAAAAGACAAACAATAACCAGCCTGTTAGTGAACAAAATAATTAGGTAAAAAAAAATAAAAAACTGATAATTTCCAGATATAGTGATAAGTGAGCAAGTGGAATGAAGGATCCCAGGACAGCTCAAAGATATTGTAGCTGCCACCTCCATTCAATGCTGTACATTATAGAAACTAAACAGGAAGTAGATTAGGTGTCAAAAGGAAATGTATGCGTCTTTGATGACATGGTGAACAATCTTAACATAAGGATGAAAAACTGTAGAAATTATGATCTTGCCATAATCAATTATCCATTACCAATTATGATCAATTCCATAATAAATGTCACCATTTGCAGTGTAGTATCTAATATAATATATTGTCTACTAAATTAGTGCACTTTTTATTATTTTTTATAAATCAAGGATTTTAATTTCTCTTTTATAGTAATTCTAATTTGTAATTCTAAGTAAGTCATCTAATATCAACCTACATTTTGCTGTTTGTCTTAGATGGCGCTAACATACGACTCGCTGGTGGTGGTCACTCCTGCTCTGGTAGAGTGGAAGTCTATTATAATAACCAGTGGGGAACAGTGTGTGATGATCACTGGGACCTGAATGATGCACAGGTGGTGTGTAGACAGCTTGGGTGTGGTGATGCTGTCAGTGCAAATCAAAGTGCCGCCTTTGGTCAGGGAAGTGGCCCAATATGGATGGATGATGTTCAGTGTTCTGGAAGTGAAAGGAGCATCACACAGTGCACTCATAATGGATTTGGAAATCACAACTGTGACCATGGTGAAGATGCTGGTGTTACTTGCTCAGGTACAAAATCGATTGAATTATGTATGACCTTATAATGAATGTTATGTTATATTCACCTTAAACAAACATTTTAATTGATTGAAAACAAAAAAATATATATTGAGTAGTGTGTGTGTGTGTGTGTGTGTGTGTGTGTGTGTGTGTGTGTGTGTGCAAAGAGCAAAAGACACAAATCAGGATGCAGATACAGTAGTTTGAGTGTTTGCTAACAATCTTTAAAGAAGAGTCAGCTCTCACCAATGTCTTAGAAAACATCAAAGAAGATTTATAACTTCTATAATTGTCTTGTATTTAATTTTGTTATTACACATCAATTAGCAAATAAGGTCAATAAACAGTAATTTTATTCATTAAAACAACCCATTATATGTTTAATCCATTAATCCAGTTAGTACATGAGCCAGTATACAAACTGTGGTGTGTGAAACCCCAACTACATCCTCCACACCCCTAAATGTGAAATCATGTATTTAAAAAAAGTCTCTTTTTTTATTTTTTACAGAGCTACAGTAAACATGTGAACTCTGGCCATTTACGAATAATGGTGATGGTATTTAGAACGAAACACTTAGAATGAGATTTTTAATGCTGTTTATTTGCTTTGCACTTTCTGGTCTTTGGAATGCAGTGAGTAAAAAAAAAAAGATAAAAAAATAATAAAATGAAAAGGACACTGTAAGAATTCCTTCAGCTTTTATAATTTTTATATATTATAAATATAATTAAAAAGACAACCATTTTTCACATACCAGCACCAAACCACACAGTCAGAGGTTGTGGATCCACCCCTTCTCCACCATAGTCTAATAATACTCCAATAATCCCCAGCTGGGTCAAGAAACGTTTACACAGTTTTTGCTATTGTGCCTTGGACAAATGAATTTTATTAAATTGGGCCATGTGTGACTGATGATGCAAGTGCAATCCAGGAGCTTAGGACAGGTTGGAGATGCTTCCATTCAATGCTGAAAATTATAGAATCTAAATAGAATCTTATTAAATACTCCTCCGTGAGTGCATAAGTCTTTAATAACATGGTGGTGCCAAAATAACTTGAAGGTAAGGATGAAAAACTTGTATAAGCCAATTGGGGTGGAAAAAGCTATTTTTTTCTTGGGATATAGGAGCCAAAGGAACAATATGCCTTTGTAAGATTGAGGGTCAAATAAAAGTGAGTTGCAACTAACTGATTTAGAAGTTAGTCAATTCTGGGCATCAGTCTAATTAATTAATGTGTCTAATTTTGACACCATGTTGAAACAGTGAAAACAGTTTCCACAGTGGAGATCCTGGCTGGGTAAAGGGTCCTTAAGGTCAAATGCAGCGGCCTCTTCCCCTTCAGCTGAATCTTGAAGGCTGGCTGTTACAACGTACCAACTGCAGTTCATGATTTGCTATGATTTGTAAAGAATTTATATAATTTCTCACCTGTTAACAGTGACCTCAACACCTGTGTTTGATAAACCTGTGAGTAAAACTATGATAAACCCATCAAGTACTTCTGCAATAAATGTCACTGTAACAGGACATCTTGAAGAAAGTACAATGGACACTGACGACCGATGTGAGTAAAAGTTTTATTGTTTTTTTTACATTTGGGTTTGGATACACACGTGCATGTAGTCGTATGAGTAGTATTCTCCTTTTTTTTAAAAAACTCATTATCATTGCTCTTTTAACGCTCCCACAGCTCATGCAAAGAGACAAACAATAATTAGGCACATTCTCATCAGCTTTGAGTTCTTTCCCACCCACAAGACGCTTGCATACCAAACCATACCCCCTGCTACCACATACCCCGACTATCAGTCTGAAGTTGCTCCACAACATGGTGGGAGCAGCCATCTGTGCCCCAAGCCTCTGGTTCATCATACAGCTCATACAGTAGAGTCACTGGAGTTTGGTGAACCTTGAATCTTGAGAGAGATGTTTTGTCTTGTTTTGTGATCACAACTGAGCCAACAATTTTTCTCTCTCTTGCCCTGCAGAATTGTGGGTAATCATTTCCCCGCTGGGTCTTAGTGCGCGTCTCTTACTGGTATAATCAAAATCTCTACACGCGTGGACTGTTTACTATAACGCTGTGACCATGTGTATGCGCATAAAACATATTTTATTTTGTGTTTTTATGTGTTTGTGTACAGCGCGAATGTACTGTTTCTTATAACACGTGTGCGCGTATGTAAAGCAAAATCAAGTCTCATTAGAGAGGTTAAAGATCCATTCTTTCTCTAGATCAGCCTGTTCTTTGTGTCTGTGTGTGTGTGCGTCATTGGACACTGTGCTTCTTCACACACTCTGCTCTAAATCCTGCTCTGTCGCGATTCTTAGGTAAAGTGCAGGCTAATTTGTTTTATTTTTACTTTACAGCAATGATTCCATTAGTCTGCACTCAGTTGAGTGTCGTTAAAGAGAAAGTGTTTTTCCGTTGTGTGCGTGCGTGTATGTGAAAAGCGTGGAGGAAGGGTAACTGTGTAAGAAGAGAAGAGGGAGAGGGGAGGGGCTCCTTACTTTATCTTTACACACAATCACACACACACACGCACACGCACACACACAGTGCCTGTGCGCAGAAACGGAAACACTTATCTGTCTTCTGTACTTTTTTTTTTTTTATAGGTATAGTGCAGCTTAATTTGTTTTATTTTTACTTTATATATTGTATTAATTATTTTTATCCATTTATTTTTTTGGGCTGTGGAACGAATCATTGGAGTTTCCATTATTCTTATGTGAAAATTTAAATTTGGTCTACAAGTGTTTTGAAATACAAGCCCGCTTCCGGAATGAATTATGTTCATAATCCAAGGTTCCCCTGTATATTTTATCAATTAAAAAAAAAGTATTCAAAAAAAGTTTTTTTCTTGTTACCATATAAGCAGGTTTATATGAAACAGTCCCACATACAAATAAACTACTTGGAGCGCAGCGATATAAAGGGCTTTTTATAGGGGGAAAAAGTGAATAAGCTGATAAAAGAAAAGCAGCTGTGCCCCATAAACGTGTGCTGCCGTGAAGAAGCGAGGGGAGTGAGATGAGAATAAGACAGCGCTGTATTTACAAGAGAGAGAGTGGAGACCGAGACAAATTGGATTATACCATTATTGGATTAATTCTTCCCGTATACATTCATGCTCCCGGAGTGACTTAATAAGACCGGTGAGACCGAGCCATCTCTCCAACTACACTTACTCACAAACACTCATCCATAACCCGGACTCTGGACAATTCATTCCATCCACACACACACTCACATCCATTTTTTGTGTTTGTATATATTTTCTATATATTGTGTTTTTGTAATGTGAATACACGTTGGGTTTTGGGTTAAGTTGTTGTTGTTTGTCTGTTCTTGTTCCGCTCAGGCCATACTGCACTGGAAGTTAGATCTAAGACCCTGATTTAGTGTAACTAGTGTTAAAAAAAATCTGATAATTACATACTAAGTTCAGAATCAATTATATATGAAATGTGTCCACACACACACACAAACTCTCCGTTGTTTCAGCACTTAGTAGTATATATGTATGTGTGACTGTTTCATATATGTGTATGCAAGTGTCTCATTTGTGTGCATGAGTAAAGTCTGATTTAAGCCCTATACGGTACCTCACATAAAGATGACTGAGGCTTGTCATTGTGTGTCATGGTGTGTCATTGTGTGCACCACTCTTGATTGGATTCTTGATGGTCCTTTGTTACTGAACTGCGTGACACCATATACTATGAATCATCTATTTATTGATTACGCATAAGCTACTAAATGATAACATGTACTTACAAAGATTTACCTATCAACAGTTACAAAATACCTACTACACTAAAGGATTTGCTATGAATTGTTCTATTCTGTGATATCACATGCTATAAATCACTAATGAATTGACTAGATTTTCCATATCAACTGTTTCAAAGTACCTATTCACTTAATGATTTGTCAAAAACTGCTGTGATTTCTTACCTGTTAACAGATACCCAGACACCTGCGTTTGGGAGACATGTGACTAAAACTGTGACAAGCATGCCAGATTCTATGGAAATAGATACCACTGTAACAGAACATATTGAGGAAAAAACAATGACCACAGGCAACAGATGTGAGTAAAGGTTTTATTCTTTTGTATGTTACCATATGAGCAGGTACACAAACTCTGTGGTGTCCAAGCCCAGCAACACCCACCATCACCACCCCAAATCTGGAAGCATGTTTTTTTTTTTTTTTTTTAAACGGAACTCTACAATTATCTGATCAGAGCTAAACTAGTAAAATCTGACCATTTTTACAAACAATTGATGGCATTCATTGTGTTTGTGGTGCACAATGTGACGGCTAGTTCATGTGTGAAAATGGTTCCTCATTTCCCCAGAACCACTCTTTCACAATCTGAGTCTTGGATGATGGCTGCTCCAATAGGGCAGAAAAGCTAGTTTAAAATAACGTAAATAATGCAGGAGTTTCCAACATTCCCAAACTTCTTGCTAGAGCATGGGGAATTGACCCAAATTTGTATTCTTGATGGTCCTTTGTGGCTGAACTTTGTGACATTTTATGCTCAGAATTTCCTATTAATTGATTACGCATAAGCTACCAAATGATAAAATGTGCTTAGAAAGTTTTACCTACCAACTGTTACAAAGTACCTAGTACACTTAAAGACTTTCTATGAATTGCACAACTCTATGATATCACATGCTATATCATATCACTGATGAATTGACATTTCCATACCAAATGATTCAAAGTACCTAGTACACTTAATGATTTGCTATGAATTATCAAGACTTGTCAAAAACTTCTATGGTTTCTCACCTATTACCAGTGACCTCGACACCTTTCTTTTGGAGACCTGTGACGAAAACTGAGACAAGCATGTCAAATACTACTGTAACGGATACCACGGTAACAGGAGACCTTAAAAGAGGTACAACAGACACAGGTGACAGATGAGAGTAAAAGTTTTATTCTTTTGTATGTTTTGGGTTTGGTAAAGTTTTTCAGCATACACACACCTACCCACATGCATGTGGTCCTACGAGTGGTACTCTCCCTTTTTTTTCACTCAATATCATTGCTCCTTTAATGCTAACCCAGCTCATGCAAACAGAAAAACAATAATTAGGGACATTCTCATCAGCTATGAGTTCTTTCTCACACACCTGACCCTTGCTTCTTTCACATACTGGCACCACCACCCACATATGAGGAAATATGTTATTTTTAGAAAAATAATACAGATGGAATTTATGATTGGACAGAGATCTTAAATGGAGTTTGTGTTGTTTGCTGTTTTTGTTTCTCTTTTGCTCTGTAATTCTTAGCAAATTATGATTCTTGATATTAATTTGCTCAACTCTAATATAGCACATGCGATAAATCACCTATGAACTGACTGAGCATTAGCTACAAAATGATAATATAGACTTACCATGATTTACCTACAAACTGTTCCAAAGTACCTACTACATTTAATGATTTATCAAAATCTGCTATGATCTTAACAGTGACCTGGACACCGATGTTTTGAATTTTGGATTCTCATTTTGTTTTGAATCTCGAAGGCTGGCTGTTACAACGCACCTACTGCAGTTCATATTATGTGAATTTATAATAATATGATTTCTCACCTGTTAACAGTGACCTCAACACCTGTGTTTAATAAAACTGAGAGTACGACTGTGATGAACCCGCCAAGTACTACTGCAATAAATGTCACTGTAACCCAACATCTTGAAGAAAGTACAATGGACACTGGCGACAGATGTGAGTTTTATTGTTTTGTATCCTTGGGTTTGGTAAAGCCTTTCAGTCAGCATACACACATGCATGTGGTCCCACGAGTGGTATTCTTGTTTTTTTCACTCATTATCATTTCTCTTTTAACGCCCCCCCAGCTCATGCAACCAGACAAGCAATAATTAGGCACAATGTCATCAGCTGTGAGTTCTTTCCCACCCACAATCCCCTTCCATCCTTTACACATACTAAAACATGCCCCCTGCCACCACATACCCCTACCATCAGTCTGAAGTTAGGAAACCGTACCTTATGGGTCCAACTCCACAAAAGGGTGGGAGAGATGGTTGTCAGCAGCCATCTGTGCCCGCAGCCTCTGATTCATCCTGAGGGAACTTCTAGAATCTAATTTTAGATATGCATGTTGGCAAGCTGGAGTTTGGTGAACCTTAAACCTTGAGAGAGAAGGCTCTCTAGAGCAGGTAGTAATAAAGGGTGAGGACTGCCTACTTGATGGCCAAACACTCTTAATTTAAATGTTACTATACAGTGAGTTTCTGACTGATGTACGTGATGGGATTTTCCTCCATCTCCACTGCCTGGGACAACACTTCCCTAACCCTAAGTCTTATGCTTTTGTCTGTAAAACTGAGGGAACGGAGAAGTCATGTGCATGTAATGGTGGGAGTCTGGAAAATGCTTTTACCTTTTACCTGGACATGTCTGTTGCAACCACTTTATATTTAATTGGACCGGTCATCAGGCTTGTGATAGGGATTTACTTCTCTTGTAACATGTCGATTTCCAAAAAGCCAATTTTGCTAAAAAAAATAAATAAATAAAAAAAAAATCTTTATTTTGTATTATAACTGTTGAGAGTGGAAACTTGGAATGCAAATTTTCCCAAAAGAAATAATGTAAACATAAATTATTTGTTCCACAGCCCATGAAAATTAAATACCTAAAAATAATTAATACAAAATATAAAGTAAAAATATATCTAATTAACCTGCACTTTACCTTTGAAAAAGTAAAAATACGTCCTTACAGATAAGTGTTTCAGCTTTGTTTCAGGTTTCTGCACACACACACACAAACTTTCCGTTGTTTCAGCACTTAGTAGTATATATGTATGTGTGACTGTTTCATATAAGTGTATGCGAGTGTTTAATTTGTGTGCATGAGTGAAGTCTGATTTAAAGAACATTGACACTTTGAAATTAATGTTGATGATATTTAGAATTAGACAGCGATATTAAGTGGAGTTTGTTTGCTTTTCTCTTTAACACCGTAATCCCCAGCACAGAGAATTGATCCAATTTTGGATTCCTGATGGTTCTTTGATGCTGAACTGAGTGACAACATATGCTATGCCCCTATTTATTAATTACTCATAAGTTACTAAATGATACAATGTACCTACCTACCAACTTTTTAAAAATACCTACTACACAAAATTATTTGCTATGTATTGCGCAACTCATCACATGCTATAAATCACTGGTGAATTGATTAGATTTTCCATACCAACTGTTTCAAAGTACCTATTAAACTTATTGATGTGTCAAAAACTGCTATGATTTCTCGTCGTTAACAGCTAACTGGACACCTGTGTTTTGGAGACATGTGACTAAAACTGTGACAAGCATTCCAAATACTAACTCCGAAACTCCTCGGAGAGTTAAAACTTGCTCGTTTAAAATTTGCTCTTTTCCACTGTAATTGTCTATTCTTTGGAATGCACTGTTTAAAAAAGTGCCCCGTCCAAGATGTTTGAGACCACTGTCAGCTTTGATTGTGATGCACAATGTGATGAATAAATCATGTGTGAAAATTGTTCCTTATTTCCCAGAACCACTCTTTCACAATCTGAGTCCTGGAAGGCAGCAGAAAAAAGAAAGTGGCTGGGAACGAGTAGTAAATAAAAAAATAAAATATTGTAAATCATGCAGGACGACCAAAGTTTTTGCTAGAGAATGGGGAATTGACCCGACTTTCGATTTTTGATGGTCCTTTGACATAGTATTCTTCCTTTTTTCACTCATCATTGCTCCTTTAATCCCCACCAGAAACCCCCCCCCCACCCCGCCGGCAGCTCATGCAAAAAGACAAACAATAATAAAAAATATGCAAATAAAAATCATAAACTAACTATTAGTTAAATGTAGAAAGTCCAGGTGAATTTAAAACCATTTAGATATTTTAGGGTGTTTCGGGTGTCTTCGCACTTTTTCTAAAAAAAAGAGAATTTTGTAATATAGATATCTTTAAAGAAAACAAGCAGGAACAAGTAAACCAGGTCTTTCAATTTGTACTAATTGTTTAATATTTAAGCCAGAGGAACAATGTTGAATAAAGAATTGTTTCATGTGTTATTAGCACTTAGGAATTTACTTATTTTCTTTGCTCTTACCTGACACTGTCATCTGCTCAATTCTCATTCCTACATTCATTAATTCATTGGTGTAGTTTTACATTAATTAGTATTGTATTATGATTTTAAAGAAAGTTTTGTAGAAATGTAAAGAAAACATTTGAGTGTGTGTCAATGTTACTATAATAAGGTTAGAAGGCAGGGGTGGTTAAAAACAAATGTATATCCAATTATGAGACAGATACAATTAATGACCCTCTATGTCACCTTTGACCTTAAACTGTCAAAATGAGTTTGATGTTTTGTATATTCTGATGGGAAAGAGACACAACTACTTGAAGTACATATATCCCTTTTGAACTTTAGCTGACAAAACTAAAATATAGTAATCTTAATATAAATGTTCACATTACCTTAGACATCACATTTGACCTTCTAAATCACATCCTAATAGACATGATGAGATGCAGTTCTCTCTCTACCATCGGGTACATCACTGCCCCAAACCCTTAGTCTTATGTGGATAATATTTACAGCATGTGCAGTAATATTGGGAACCTGCAAAGTGTTGCTTTTACCTGGAAGAAAAAAAGGCTCTTGGCACCATTCCATCTTTATGAATGTTAGTCAGCCTGCTAGTGAACAGAATAATTAGGTAAAAAAAAAAGAAAAAAAAAGGAATAACTGATAATTTCTAAATAGGTTCAAAAACTCCTACCCCATTTTGGTTGTGGAACTTGGATAAGTGAGTTTTATTAATTTAGAGCATGCCTGTTCATTATACAAGTGGAATAAAGGACCTCAGGACAGCTCAAACATGTTGTAGATGCCACCTCCATTCAACCTCCACACCCAGCCCAACATGCATCTCTGTAGAGTTCAGCTTATATAAAACTGGGACATTAATAAAGAAGCAAACTGCAGAGACTACAACAACATTTACTCTGACTGTAGATGGTACACATCAGGGCCAGTACACCTGTGACTACTCACACAGGGAAAGTAACTCCACATCATCCAGGAGCAGCTCCATTACCATCACTGTGGGTAAGAGCAGAGAGGATGTTCATCTGAACAGCTTTGGGTCATTAGTTAAACATTTATGCTAAGTGCCATTTATTACCTATAATTTATATATTATATACCATTATTAAATAGAGACATTTAACCAATCAGTAACGCTTTTGTTCCATTAAAACTGTCTACAGCCTGTTTTTTAAATTTTACCATTATTTTGTTTTATAACTCATGACCAAACTTGCCAAAGATCTGAGATTAGTAATTAAATCCTTTTTTATTTTTTATTTTTTTAATAAATTAGTTCATAACAAGATCAGGCTGGTGAATGGTGCAAGTAACTGCTGTGGTCGAGTGGAGATCCAGCACAAAACCCAGTGGGGAACAGTGTGTGATGATGCCTGGGACTTAAAGGATGCAGAGGTGGTGTGTAGACAGCTTGGATGTGGTAAAGCAGTCAGCGCTCCTCATAATGCCCGCTTTGGTCAGGGAAGTGAACCAACCTGGCTGGATGATGTTCAGTGTAATGGAACGGAGAATTACATAGATCAGTGCTCACATAGAGGATTTGGAAATGAGGACTGTGGACATCATGAAGATGCTGGAGTCGTGTGCTCAAGTAAGATTTGGTTTTTGTAACGACGCGGGTCGCGCGAGGGACAGAGCCGTGCTTAAACTGTTCAGAACGGCAGATCTGCAAGCTGTTACCACGCGGCGTTCTGAACAGGCAAAAGCACAGCCATTTATACACATGGTTGCTAGGCAACGCTGCCGTCAGGCAATCAGCCTGAACGAGCCGCACCTGACGACGTGTTTATTTAAGGGTCCTGATACCGGCGCACTTCGTGCGATCATTTAGGTAGCACCGGTGAAGGTATCAGGGCCAAAGAAAAGAAAAAAAAAGAAAAGAAAGAAAGAAAGAAAATTAAATTAAATTAAAGACAGACAGACAGATAGCTGTGTAGGGACAGAGGCAAAGCCCCAGCCTCTGTCTATTTAAGACGCCGGTAAGAGCGAGTGAGAGAGAGAGCTAGAGAGAGCGGCACGCAGCAGTCCAGCGTGCACGCTCAGTACAGTTTGTTAGTGCACGGAGCACAAACTCTCTCTCTCTCTCTCCCAAAATCCTCGGTAGGGTGAACGCCCCGAGAGGACAAGTTTTGTTTCATTTTCCAGAGCCCCGTCCGTTCTCGCGTAGACGGCGGAGCTCTGTTTATTTTGTGTTTTCACTTTCATTTATTTTCCTTTAAGTTCCTTAATTAATAATCCCACGCTATCTCCAAACAAAAAGGTCTTCCCGTGTGTATCACAAGTACTCTCACTATCTCCTATTTCACTGACCCACTCTAACACCCAGCATAAGGGCTCTTATAATTAAAAACATTGCGTGGTGCGCCTCTCCATACCGCACCACGTAACAGAATGATCGCACCACCAGAAGAGCCTGCGGGCTTGGAGCGGGTGCAGGAAATAGTTGAGGGTCAAGCGAGAGTGCTTGATAGACACGAGGAAACCTTAACCCTTAACAGCATTAATTTCAGAGATGCGTGGGATTAATAAGCGCCTCCAGCAAGTTTTTGGGCAGCTCGGGGCGTGCGCCACTTCCGGGTTTCCATCTGGCCGCGAGTCGACTCCGGAATCCCTCTGGATCAGTAGCTCAACTACCCCATCTGGTGGCCGAAACTTGACTACCACCTCCACCGCCGTATGCGGGAGAGCCAGAGAGGTGCAATGCCTTCATACTGCAGTGCTCACTGATATTCGAGCTGCAACCTTCGCAATTTCTAACTGAAAGGGCGAAGGTTGCATTTATGGTGTCTCTGCTCACAGGCAGAGCACTAGAGTGGGCAACTACAGTGTGGCAGCACCTCCTCTCTGAGCATGCCACCCTAAGTGCGTTCGTTGATGCACTTAGGGCTACTTTCCATCATCCGCATGCGGCTAGCAGTGTAGTGTTGCCCCTCCTTTCTATTCATCAAGAGGGGCGACCAGTAGCTGACTACATGGTCGAGTTTCGTACCCGGGCTGCCAGTTCGGGGTGGAATGACGCAGCCCTTATGGCTGCGTATACACACGGGCTCTCAGAGCGGCTAAAGGATGAGCTAGCCTTACGTGATCCTCCACAGGATTTGGAGGAGTTTTATAGGCTAGCCATCCAGGTGGATAACCGCCTCCGTGAACGTCAGGTCAGACGTTCCGGCAGCTCCAGGCGGGGAAAATCTCCTCCATCCCAAAAAAGCCGCTCCACGTGCCTAGCCAGTCGCTCCTCCGGCTATAGGCGCAAAGTCTCACCTCTGCCCATGGAGACAGAGTCTGAGGCTTCAGATCCCGTCCCTGATTTTGAGCCTGAAGATCTAGAGCTGGAAAACATGGGAGAGCCTATGCAGATAGGCATCGCCATGCTTGCCCCTCAGCGTAGCAGCCCACGGGGCTCCCAGAGGGCAAGAGATGCCTGTGGCGAAAGTCACCCCAGGAGGGGTGGGTCAGGTGTGACCCAAAAGTTAGGACCCCGTCATGCAGGGCTCTTCCTTCCAGCCACACTCTCAGGGGGCGGGATCCGGAGAGCCTGAACGGAGGCGTTCAGAGACACGGGGGCCATGGGAAATTTTATTGATGGGAGGTTAGCTGCAGCACTGAGTATTCCAGTTAGCCCGCTCCCTTTCGCCATCCCGTTGGTCTCCCTGGCCAGCCAGCCAATTAAGTCAGGGTGTGTGACACACAGGACGGTCCCAGTGCTACTACAGCTCGGACGTCATTCAGAGCAGATCTCATTTCTGGTAACCCGGGTGCCAGAAAAGAGAGTAGTGCTGGGGTTTCCCTGGTTACATCGTCACAACCCTCGCATAGACTGGCCGACCCGTTCCATCTTGAACTGGGGATATCAGTGCGCCCTAAGCTGCCTTAAGGGTGGCCAACCCCCAGTTCCAGCGCCTCATGCCCCAGTACCCCTCTCTACTGCCCCTCAGGGCTAGTGGAATGTTAAACCCCGCCGTAGGCCCATACCAACCCGTGCTACACCACGCACCTTATTCCCCCCCATACACCCACCTGGGGTGACCGAGCAGCGGACCGCCAGGCTCAGTGTTAAGAGCCTGGGTGATCGAGTGCCCCGCGCTCGGCGTACACAGGACTCTGAACCTACTAAAGAGGTTCGTAGGGTCCATGTTGACTCTCGGACGTCAGGAGCCGTCAGTAGAGGGGGGGTACTGCAACGACGCGGGTCACGCGAGGGACAGAGCTGTGCTTGAACTGTTCAGAATGGGCATTTATACACACGGTTGCTAGGCAACGCTGCCGTCAGGCAATCAGCCTGAACGAGCCGCACCTGACGACGTGTTTATTTAAGGGTCCTGATACCGGCGCACTTCGTGTGATCATTTAGGTAGCACCAGTGAAGGTATCAGGGCCAAAGAAAAGAAAAGAAAGAAAGAAAGAAAGAAAGAAAGAAAATAAAATTAAAGACAGACAGACAGACAGATAGCTGTGTAGGGACAGAGGCAAAGCCCCAGCCTCTGTCTATTTAAGACGCCGGTAAGAGCGAGTGAGAGAGAGAGCTAGAGAGAGCGGCACGCAGCAGTCCAGCGTGCACGCTCAGTACAGTTTGTTAGTGCACGGAGCACAAACTTTCTCTCTCTCTCCCAAAATCCTCGGTAAGGGTGAACGCCCCGAGAGGACACGTTTTGTTTCATTTTCCAGAGCCCCGTCTGTTCTCGCGTAGACGGCGGAGCTCTGTTTATTTTGTGTTTTCACTTTCATTTATTTTCCTTTAAGTTCCTTAATTAATAATCCCACGCTATCTCCAAACGGGAAGGTCTTCCCGTGTGTATCACAAGCACTCTCACTATCTCCTATTTCACTGACCCACTCTAACACCCAGCATAAGGGCTCTTGTAACTAAAAACATCGCATGGTGCGGCTCTCCATACCGCACCACGTAACAATTTTGTTTTGTTTTTTGCTTTCTTTGGTGTAAGATCCCATTTAAAACAAATATATGAATTACAGTTATATAATAATGATAATAATAATAATAATAATAAAACACTGACAAATGTATATATATTTTTTTCCTCTAAGATTTACAGAGTCCCACACTGACTCAGATCTCCCCAAACTCTGTGGTCTCACCTGGAGAAGTCCTTCAGTTCAGATGTTCCACACCCAGTCCAACATGCATCTCTGTAGACTTCAGTTTGTATAAAACTGGGACATTAATAAAGAAGCAAACTGCAGAGACTACAACAACATTTACTCTGACTGTAGATGAATCACATCAGGGCCAGTACACCTGTGACTACTCACACAGGGAAAGTAACTCCACATCATCCAGGAGCAGCTCCATTACCATCACTGTGGGTAAGAGCAGAGAGGATGTTAATCTGAACAGCTTTGGGTCATTAGTTAAACATTTATGCTAAGTGCCATTTATTACCTACAATTTATATATTATATACCATTATTAAATAGAGACATTTAACCAATCAGTAACGCTTTTGTTCCATTAAAACTGTCTACAGCCTGTTTTTTAAATTTTAACATTATTTTGTTTTATAACTCATGACCAAACTTGCCAAAGATCTGAGATTAGTAATTAAATCCTTTTTTATTTTAAATTTTTTAAATAAATTAGTTCATAATCAGATCAGGCTGGTGAATGGTACGAGTAACTGCTGTGGTCGAGTGGAGATCCAGCACAAAGCCCAGTGGGGAACAGTGTGTGATCATTACTGGGACTTAAAGGATGCAGAGGTAGTGTGTCGACAGCTTGGATGTGGTAAAGCAGTCAGTGCTCCTCATAATGCCCGCTTTGGTCAGGGAAGTGAACCAACCTGGCTGGATGATGTTCAGTGTAATGGAACTGAGAGCTACATAAATCAGTGCTCACATGGAGGATTTGGAGTAGAGAACTGTGGACATGGTGAAGATGCTGGAGTCGTTTGCTCAAGTAAGATTTGGTTTTGTTTTTTGCTCTCTTTGGTGTAAGATCCCATTTAAAACAAATATATGAATTACAGTTATATAATAATGATAATAATAATAATAATAATAAAACACTGACAAATGTATATATATTTTTTTCCTCTAAGATTTGCAGACTCCCACATTGACTCGGATCTCCCCAAACTCTGTGGTCTCACCTGGAGAAGTCCTTCAGTTCAGATGTTCCACACCCAGGCCAACATGCATCTCTGTAGACTTCAGTTTGTATAAAACTGGGACATTAATAAAGAAGCAAACGGCAGAGACTACAACAACATTTACTCTGAATGTAGATGAATCACATCAGGGCCAGTACACCTGTGACTACACATACAGGGAAAGTAACTCCACATCATCCAGGAGCAGCTCCATTACCATCACTGTGGGTAAGAGCAGAGAGGATGTTAATCTGAACAGCTTTGGGTCATTAGTTAAACATTTATGCTAAGTGCCATTTATTACCTACAATTTATATATTATATACCATTATTAAATAGAGACATTTAACCAATCAGTAACGCTTTTGTTCCATTAAAACTGTCTACAGCCTGTTTTTTAAATTTTACCATTATTTTGTTTTATAACTCATGACCAAACTTGCCAAAGATCTGAGATTAGTAATTAAATCCTTTTTTATTTTAAAATTTTTAAATAAATTAGTTCATAATCAGATCAGGCTGGTGAATGGTGCGAGTAACTGTTGTGGTCGAGTGGAGATCCAGCACAAAGCCCAGTGGGGAACAGTGTGTGATCATTACTGGGACTTAAAGGATGCAGAGGTAGTGTGTCGACAGCTTGGATGTGGTAAAGCAGTCAGTGCTCCTCATAATGCCCGCTTTGGTCAGGGAAGTGAACCAACCTGGCTGGATGATGTTCAGTGTAATGGAACTGAGAGCTACATAGATCAGTGCTCACATGGAGGATTTGGAGTAGAGAACTGTGGACATGGTGAAGATGCTGGAGTTGTGTGCGCAAGTAAGATTTGGTTTTGTTTTGTTTTTTGATTTCTTTGGTGTAAGATCCCATTTAAAACAAATATATGAATTACAGTTATATAATAATAATAATAATAACAATAATAATAATAATAATAATAATAATAATAAAACACTGACAAATGTATATATATTTTTTTCCTCTAAGATTTGCAGAGTCCCACACTGACTCGGATCTCCCCAAACTCTGTGGTCTCACCTGGAGAAGTCCTTCAGTTCAGATGTTCCACACCCAGCCCAACATGCATCTCTGTAGACTTCAGTTTGTATAAAACTGGGACATTAATAAAGAAGCAAACTGCAGAGACTACAACAACATTTACTCTGACTGTAGATGCCTCACATCAGGGCCAGTACACCTGTGACTACACATACAGGGAAAGTAACTCCACATCATCCAGGAGCATCTCCATTACCATCATTGTGGGTAAGAGCAGAGAGGATGTTCATCTGAAGAGTATTGAGTTATTAGTTATTTATTTAGGCTATTCAAATATTTGGCTTTTTTTTTTTTTTTTGTTTACAGATAATGTATATATAATTTAAATAGGTTTATTAACTAAGCCGAAATATTAATACTGTTAATAAAGGATGGTGGGCTAAAATATTCTTCTACCCATCAGAAACTGTTTGTTGTTCTGTTAAAATTGTCAACAGATTGTTTGGGCTTAACTTCGATTATTTTACTGTATAACTCAAGCATACTCTAACTGCAAAGAAAAATCTAATATTAGTATAAAAAAAAAAAAAAAAAAGAAAAGAAATAAGAAACATTTTTTATTTTAAATCAGTTCATAACAAGATCAGACTGGTGAATGGTGCGAGTAACTGCTGTGGTCGAGTGGAGATCCAGCACAAAGCCCAGTGGGGAACAGTGTGTGATCATTCCTGGGACTTAAAGGATGCAGAGGTGGTGTGTCGACAGCTTGGATGTGGTAAAGCAGTCAGCGCTCCTCGTAATGCCCGCTTTGGTCAGGGAGGTGAACCAACCTGGATGGATGATGTTCAGTGTAAAGGAACTGAGAGCTACATAGATCAGTGCTCACACAGAGGATTTGGAGTAGAGAACTGTGGACATGGTGAAGATGCTGGAGTTGTGTGCTCGGGTAGGTTTTGCTTTCCCCCTTTTCTTCTTTTTAAGCAACACAGCATTATTTTTCTTCATTTTTTTATTTTTACATTTTATTATTGGTAATAACAATAATACTAATAATAATGATAATAATTTTATCACAAGATTTGCAGAGTCCCACACTCATTCGGATCTCACCAAACTCTGTGGTCTCACCTGGAGAAGTCCTTCAGGTCAGATGTTCCACAGCCAGCCCAACATGCATCTCTGTAGACTTTAGTTTGTATAAAACTGGGAGATTAATAAAGAAGCAAACTGCAGAGACTACAACAACATTTACTCTGACTGTAGATGAATCACATCAGGGCCAGTACACCTGTGACTACACATACAGGGAAAGTAACTCCACATCATCCAGGAGCAGCTCCATTACCATCACTGTGGGTAAGTGGATATTTATTTTCAAATATTATATTTCAAAATATTTGAACTTTCTGAAAAAAACTGCCTGATTTCTTGTTTTGTTTTCTTAGTGAACTTGCAGCAACCCAACATCTCCTTCATTGCTGCTGATGGATGGTTTTCTTGGGGATCTCATGGACCAGAAATAATGAGGGAATATAACTTCTCCATCATCTGCTACACTGAACCTCAGTATCCAGGAGGTTCCTTCCACTTGGAGCTCAGTGGATCCAACATCACCAGGACTCAGTCAGCTGTTAACCACTCAGCTGTCTTCTTCTTTCCTGAGGCAGATTTTGTCCATCAGGGAAACTACAGCTGTTCTTATAAAGTTAACGTGTCTTTACGCTCCTTTACCTCCCCTGCCACTGAACCTCTGTTCATCACTGTAAAAGGTATAATGAGCTAAATTTGTTCTGTTTTTATTATTATTTTTTTTGTATGTATGCACTGTAAACCCGAAAAAGTTGGCAAAACTAAAAAAAAAAATATTTTTGGTAATCAGTTACATCACATTTTTTAAGAAATGATGTTTCAAATTTTAAGGAAACAAAACTATAAGTTTTTGAGTTTGTTGTTCTCATTCATATTAATCGTTCTTTACTTGCATTACTGAGTAGCCTAACTCATACTATATATTTTTTTAGTTGTTGCAAATTAAATAAAGTGTTGTTGGTCTTTCGCCTGCTCCTGAGCAATGGGTCACCACAGTAGTTTGTCACAAGTTTTTACGCCAGTGTCATAGACATACGGAGATGGACCAGAAGACTAGCAGTTAGCCCTGTAGCGTGGATGGTAAACCCAAACCCAAAAAATCATAGGTGAAGTGGTGAAGGGTTTTAGCTGAGAAGTATGGAATACTGGGTGGATCCGGAGCGCCGCAGGCAGCTGGAGCCGGTAGGTGACGGGGTTGATTCGGAGGTTGATGCGGTATGGACCTATGAAATGAGGTGATAATTTTCTGGATTCTGTCTGCAGGTGTAGAATTTTTGTAGACAGCCACACCTTGTCACCTACGTGGTACAATCGCCCCGGTGGGTGTCGACGGCGGTGCTGAGTGATGTAGCGGGTGTTGGTGCGTTTGATGGCCAGGTTTGCTTGGTTCCATAGCCGTCGACAAACTGTTGGGCCGACGGTACTTCAACCTCCGGTTCTTGGTGGTCAAACATCGGAGGTTGGAAGCCGTGGCATGCCTCAAATGGGCTTAAGCCGGTGGCGGATGAACCGTGGAGGTTGTGTGATAGTTCAGCCCAGATGAGGTAGCGAGCCCAGGAGCACTGACGGTCGGCGACAGAGCACCTCAGGTAGCGTTGGTTGGTCCGTTCCGTCTGACCGTTGGTAGTGGGTGGTAGCTGGAGGACAGACTACAGGTGGAATGGATCAGACGGCAGAAGGATTTCCAGAACCGTGAGGTGAACTGAGGCCCCCTGTCCAAGACGATGTCCTTTGGGAACCCATGCAGGCGGACTACATGTTCTAATATCAGCTCGGCTGTTTCCTTAGCTGACGGGAGCCTGGGAAGGGCCACCAGGTGCACAGCTTTGGAGAACCGGTCACCAGAAGGCGCGCTGTATAAATTGAAGGGTGCGACGTGTTCCGGGGTGTCCAGCGAGGAGAGAGGAATGCCCCCATTGGATGACCTCCGTCCTGATGGTGTCGGGTACATAGAGTCGACCAGGCGGCACACCTGCCGGTTCGGTCTCCGCAGCCTGTGCCTGGCGCACCCTTGTCTCCAAATCCCAGCGTAGTGGTGCTATGATCCTGGTTGGAGGTAGGACAGGTGCGGGCTCCGCCCGGGGGACGTCTTCCTCATGCTGTCGGGAGAGGGCATCTGCCTTGGTGTTCTTGGACCCCGGGTGGTATGACAGATGGAAGTTGTAACTCTCAAAAAATAACGCCCACCGCGCCTGTCTAGGGTTAAGCTGTTTCATTCTTCGGATGGTGATTAGATTCTGGTGGTCGGTCCAGACGATGAACGGCTCTCTGACGCCCTGGAGCCAGTGACGCCATTCCTCCAGCGCCCACTTTATGGCCAAGAGCTCGCGGTCCCCTACCCCGTATCGCTGCTGAGTGGGGTCAAATTTTCTGGAGAAGAAGCTACAAGGGTGCAGCTTCTGATCTGGACCTCATTGGGAGAGAATGGCCCCGGCGCCCACATCCGAAGCGTCCACCTCCACAACGAATGGTTTGCTCGCATCTGGATGGAGGAGAATTGGTGCGGTGGTGAAGCGGTGACACAATTCCTGGAAGGCAGAGATGGAGGCAGAGTTGAGGGTGAAGGGGTGAGAAGATGGTCGTGTCAGGGTGGTTAAAGGAGCTGCAACCGTACTGTAGTCCCGGATAAAGTGACGATAGAAATTCGCAAACCCGAGAAACCGTTAAAGTTGCTTGAGGGTCTTGGGTAGGGGCCAATGACGCACAACTTCCAGTTTCTGCGGGTCCATGGCCACACCCTGGGGCGAGATAACAAAACCCAGGAACGCAGTGGAGCGCTCGTGAAAAGCGCACTTCTCCATCTTACAATACAGTTGATGGGCGAGCAATCTCTTGAGAACCGCCCTGACGTGTTGGACATGTTCGTCAACAGTCCGGGAGTAAATGAGGATGTCGTCTAGGTAGACGAACACCCAGCGGCCTAGCATGTCTCTGAGAACATCATTGATGAATTGTTGGAATGCAGCAGGTGCGTTACAGAGACGAAAAAGGGATGACCAGGCTTTCATAGTGTCCTGTGGGGGTGATGAAGGCCGTTTAATACTCATCACCCTCTCTAATGCGCACCAAGTTGTAGGTGCTCCGGAGGTCCAACTTAGTAAAGATGGTGGCACCAGAGAGGGCGTCCAGGGCAGAGTTGGTAAGCGGCAATGGGTGTTGGTTCTTGATGGTGATATCGTTGAGCCCCCGATAATCGACACATGGACGTAAGTCACCTCCTTTTTTCTTTACAAAGAAGAACCCTGCAGCGGCAGGTGAGGAGGAGGGCCGAATGGTACCTTGGCGAAGGGCGCTGGAAACATACTCCTCCATCGCCTGCATCTCGGTGGAAGATAGTGAATAGAGATGGCCACGGGGCGGGACGGAACCCGGCTGAAGGTCAATTGCCAAGTCGTAAGGAGATAGGTGGGTGGCGCGTCGTTTACAAAACACTTCAGCCAGGTCCCGGTAAGGCGTCGGGATGCTGTTGGTGTCGACTTCGGGGGCCTCGGGCTCCCTAGAACACGTCCCAGCCCGGGCCCGTAGGCAGAGTTCAGTGCAGGTCGGCCCCCATTGTAGAATCTGGTTCTGTGTCCAAAAAATAAGTGCTGCAACAACCACGGGTGGCCGAGGATGATGGGAGGAGATGAGATGGAGGTGGCATAGAATTGAACCTGTTCTTCGTGTTGGTTGATGGTGAGGGTGATTGGCTGTGTTCGAGAGGTGATAGGGCTGGAAGAGAGGGGCCAAACGTCAACAGAGGTGATGTTTACGGGCTGTGATAACGCCTCGATTTTTATCCCCAGTTTTTTGGCGTAAGAAGAGTCAATAAAGTTACCCGCGGCACCGGAATCGATGAACGCGGTACTTTCGACCCGTTTGTGGCCAAACTGGAGGCGTGCTCGTACCGTGAGACGGGAAAAGTTGGTCTAAGTGGCGGAGAGGTGGATGGAACCTGGTGAGCTGTTCCTACTGCTCACCGGGCCTGTGCGTTTCCCGGACGCAGAGGGCAGATAGCTCTGTGGTGTGCTGCCGATGCACAATATGCGCAGAGACCCTCTCTGAAGCGGCGTTCCCGTTCTGCAGCGGTTAAGGAGGCACATCCTAATTGCATGGGTTCCCCGGTTCCGGTGTCAACCACGGCAGGAGGTGGAGAACCGACTGATCTGGTAGGTGCAGTTGCAAATGAGGAGCGAGCTTCAGGAACAGGCGTGTGAGAGAAGAAGGAGGAGGGTCGGGATGTGAAATGGGGCAGTGATGGCGTGATGGACGGCAGGGTGCGAGGAGCTGGCTTGGTTCGGGCGAGCAGGCGCTGGTCGATTCGGAGGGCGAGTTGAATTAAGCCCTCCAACGTAGCTGGAAGTTCTCGTCCAGTGAGCTCGTCCTTGAAGCGTGCAGCCAGTCCCTCGTAGTAGGCTGTCCGGAGGGCGGCATCTCCCCAGTTGGTCTGGACAGCCACGGTTCGGAAATCTGCCGTGTATCCACTCACGGAAGAGCCTCTCTGCCGCAGATGATATAACTTGGAGTCGGTCTCCACCTCAGCAGCAGGATGTTCAAAAGTTAGTTTTAGTTGATGGGTGAACTCTGTGTATGAATATGCGACATCTGAATCCGAGCGAAGGACCGCCGTGGCCCACTCAGCTGCCTGCCCGGATAGCAACGAGATGGGAAGTGCAATGCGCAGTCGGTCTGTGGAGTATCTGGTGGAATTAAACTCAAACACAAGATCCAATGATGTTAAAAACACACTGCATTTCCCATCCGTGCCATCCCACTTATCTGGTAGAGCTATGAAGACATCAGTAGGGGAGGGTGGTGGCGGTGCAACAGCCACTGCGACGGGGGTGGCAACTGCCGGCTGAGTGCCTGCCCCGCGGAGGGTTACGTTCTACTGCCTTAGCTCCGCCACCTCGCGACGCAGGGCCACAATGTCTTGGATGCCTTTGCGGAGAACCGCAACCTCACTACGGAGCTGATCGATCAGCTTAGCATGTTGGGCAACCACATCGCAGAGGTGAGCGTAATCCGCTGGGTTTACTGCTGTTGGCTCAGTCATTCTGTCATAGACACACGGAGATGGACCAGAAGACTAGCAGTTAGCCCTGTAGCGTGGATGGTAAACCCAAATGCGGAAGTAGCGCGAGCAGGCAGGATAACCACGCTGTTATTTTTAGAACTCTCCCGAAGCGAGAGCAAGAGTCTACACAAATAAACTCGCGTTCTAATAACACACACTCAATCAAAAGCAAAACCCAAGAAAGTGAGTACTCACGATTAGACAGACACAGCATCGGCAATAGCATGGGCAAACTCAATGACTGAGCAATGTGTGGAGCCATCTTGTCCCCTTTTATGCTTCCTGAATAACGACCGGACTACTTCCAGGTCCTAGTGCCGGTCGTGTTAGGAGTGCGCATGACAGCCAGATCCCGTTCTGAACGCAACTCTCCCATTTTCATCTCGAACCCGGCCCTTTCGCATGGCAGGCGAAACACCTACCACTGAGCGACCAGTGCTCTGTTACAAAATTTGTAAAGATTATGTGAAGACAGACCAATCCACCATCTTGATTAAAACAATTCAATGTGTGCAGTTTACATGTGCATTGATGACGTCAGACACAAAATCTCTAGGCTGAAAGATTTTAATTTTAAGGAGACAGTTACTGTGGCTTAAAATACCAAATTTGTTCAGCTAACTTGAAAAGTGTCATTTCTACAAACTCATAAATACCAAAAAAGTTCTAAATACTCATCAAGGTCTATTAATTTTAACTAATTGTAATTGTTAACGTTAACAGTACTCAATATGTTTAATTACTTTGAGCATTAGGGTTTTCAGTATGTCTGGTTTCACTTTCAGCATCGCTGGCTCCCTACATTCGTGTTGGAGTGATTGCAGGACTTCTCATCTTAGCTCCAATCATCATTTGCTTTGTGACAAAACAAAAAGGAGGTAAATTTTAATACATACAATTTCAAATATGGACATAGAGTATGTGTTGTCAAAAGTCATTAGAGTTTCCTAAAAAACATTTATTTTTTGTTTCATACCACAGGGCCATTACATTCTTAAAGCTGATTATTTTCTTTTTAATAGTAGGTCTGACAGTAGTTTGACAGTAAATCTCAGGTTTACAAGCTCACTGAAGTAGGTTATTGTTTCTACAGTAACAGCCTAAACAGAGACTTGTATGTGGACATGTCAGATAAATTATTTAGATTTGTCATGTGTGTTTCTGCAAAGACTTTTACAGATATAACTTTTTTGACAAAGGAAAGACTTCGGTCTCAGTGCGCATGCGTCACTCATATAGCCGACATCCTTGCACGCATATACTGTTTACTATAACATTGTGACCACGAGTGTAATTTTTTTGTGTGTTTGTATGTGTGTGTGTGTGTGTGTGTGTGTGTGTGTGTGTGTGTGTGCGCGTTTTTGTGTGAGCGAAAGTCTCTGTGAGGGAGAGGGAGAAAGCACATTTGAATCTCTGTCGATAAACTGGTGTGTGTGTGTGTGTGTGTGTGTGTGTGTGTGTTCCTGTGAGCACCGCACAGGTGTGTGAAAGTCGTCCTACACAGCAGCCGCCTTTCCCCACTTGTCTGGAAGCTGCAAGTGTGTCCATGTGTCTGTGTGTGCGTGTGCACTTGGTTGAATGAGAGTCTTTATTGGTAGACTGGTGTGTGTGTGTGCGTGTGTGTGTGTCTATACACATGGGTGTGTGTGTCCTACAGCAGCCAACCCCCCCCCCCCACCCTTCCTCCTCCCCTCTCCCTGGTCTCAATTACTATAGACACAATTCTTTTTAAATATAAAGTGCAGGTTCATTTGTTTTATTTTTAGTTTATATTTTGTATTTATTATTTACCGATTAATATTTTTGGGTTGTGGAACGAATTGAATATTTCTTATGGAAAAAATTGCTTTGGTATACGAGTGTTTTGATATACAAGCACGCTTCCGGAATAAATTATGCTCGCATCCATATGTCTTACCATAAAAGTGAATAATACAATAAATTTGTGTGTATGTTGATACAACCAAACTGTAGATCCCAGAAAAACATATCGGAATCCCGAGGGAGTGGCTGAGACAGATGACGAAGCCAATGATGAAAACGAAGAAACCAATTTGGACCAGAAGGAGGGTTCAGAGGAGTGGGTTGAAAATTCTATTACTGTTCATTCTGTTAAACAAAGACGTTATGTAGGCAATGACTATTATGATATGGAAATTTACTCAAACTGTGAAGAATAGTTTGGAGAGCTAAAATAAATTTCCAGTGCAGATACAATACCATAGTTAAAATAGTTAAAATGTCGCGTTGCACCGCCAGGGTCCGAGTTCGATCCCCAGCCAGTCTCGATTCCCGTCTCTGTGTGCTTTGCATGTTCTCCATGTGCTTGGTGGGTTTCCTCCGGGTACTCCGGTTTCCTCCCACAGTCCAAAGACATGTAGGTTAGGCTAATTGACGTTCCCAAAATTGCCCGTAGTGTGTGAATGAGTGAGTGTATGTGTGTATGTCTGTGTGCCCTGCGATGGATTGGCACCCTGTCCAGGGTGTACCCTGCCATGTGCCCCAAGTCTCCTGGGATAGGCTCCAGGCCCCCGTGTCCCTGAATACAGGATTAAGCGGTATAGATGATGAGTGAGTGAGTGAGTAATTAATGTGAACTGCTGAACCACTAGCCTTCACAGTAATAAATAATAATTGTATAAAAACCTTTTATTTTTTATTTTCTTGTAAAAATTGTAATTCTTTTCTTTTTAACTTTATAACTCCATGCTCAATCCTGATTTTTATTTCTTTCCACACTGTAAAACAATACTGAAGGCAACCAAAATACAGAATAATCTCCTCTGAACAGTTGATATTGAGATGTATCTGCTACTTCTGCTCTGTAAAGCTTCATAACGGCTCTAATCTGAGGTGCTTGTTGTTAATTGGTCATTTCTGAGGCTGGTGACTCTGAATGAACTTCTCCTCTGCAGTAGAGCTAAGTTTTTGTTTTACTTTCCTGGGAAGGTCTTCATGAGAGACAGTTTCATCATGGAGCTTGATGGATTTTTACAAACGCACTTGACACAATACTGTTCTTGCAAGAACTCTTTCAGAAAGGCTGACCTCCGCATCTTAAAATAACTGACTGTTGTTGTTACATGATTACTTAATTCCATATGTGTAATTTTATAGTTTTGAAATCCCCAGTTTTGCTGGTCAGGGTGTCCACAAAGTCTGGGTACATAGGAAATTTCATTATTTTATTTATTTGTTATTTTACCAATAGGGTGGCAGATGTGGTGGTTTAGCAGTGAATAAAATCATGACTGTTGTTGAGTGATGAAGCTACGTTTTATGTAAATGGTGACGTCAACAGACAGAATCTTCTATACTGGTCTCAAGGCAATGCAGACCTATTCAATCGAGTTCACCTTAATTTTGCAAGGCGCATCAAATTATGCATTGAAAATGATGGAAATCATATTGAAAATATAATTTATTAACATTAGAATTAAATAAAATTGTTTTGTTTTAAAAGTATGTGTTAATCCCCTATGTACCCAGACTATGAGGACACCCTGTAGAATGTAGAAATTAAATCACTAAACAAAAACAAAGAAATTTGCAAGTGATCCCAAATGTTTGAGCGGTAGTGTATGTTGTATGTTGTAAGTCTTTTGGCTGCCCCTGCTGAGAGGTCACCACAACTGACCATCAATCCGCACAACAACTTGCCACAGGTTTTACGCAGGATGCCCTTCCTGACACAATCCTCCCATTTTCTTTATTCTTGGGACTAGTGGCTGGGTAGGATGGGGTGTGGCAAATAAATATGAATAAAAAAAGTGTGATGACAATTGTAAAAAATAATATAAATTACAATTATAGTTGTTATGGGTATTTTAAACTTTTTTTAATTTGAAAGTCTTCAGTCATACAGAGTCTGTTTCTTTGTAGTATATTTAGGGCAATCTTTTATAAAATTAAATTAAATTTTGAATTCATTAAGCTCTTTTTGAACCGTCTTTTTTGTTTGTTTGATTTAAATGGTTTTGCTTATAATTTGATGCTAAAACTGAAGTAAATTGAACTAATTAATTTCGTGTACTTTCTTATTTTTCTACAAAGTGTAACCTTGTGAATACCACCGTTCTGTTGAATGCCAGCACTTTGCATTGTGATTAATCTTTCTTTTAGTTCTCTCTTTACAGTTCTGCCACAAATCTGTTGCACTCTGTTGTATTATCCATTAAAAGTTGCTGAATAAATTACCTTATAATGGAACATGGTCAAGTGTATCATTAACAAGAGGAGAAAACAGGGCAAAACAATGACATCAACTTAATATTCTAGGCACCAAATAACCAGACAAGAGCTAAACCTTATCAACATCCCATACTCGAAACATTCTATTACACACTCCTGCATCAGGTGCGTGTCAATACCGGGGCAGCACATCATAGCATTCAGACTAAAGTTGTCCCATGTCGAAGGCTGCTCCAACCTTGGCATTGTTATTTTTTTCTGAGAATGATACTGTAGATATAACAGTGTATACTTTGCTGCCCAACCTATCCCAAGATTCTCTGCCAGCTGTCAAAGAGACTAGAAGAGATTATAGCAGGCACAGGTCCTGAGCAGACTTAGTAGAGATATTTGTAGGGGTAGCAGCACAGACCTTCACTATCATTTATTTCCATTTATTCCACACATTTGCCCATTTATGGATTAACCAGGATTTAGGTGGCATCAGCTCCTGCCAAGATGGAGAGCTCCGACACTTGAGCTTTAAAATTACTCTTCAGAATATCTATGAGTCATGTCACAGAGAGTTTGTCCAGTTCTTTTATGCATCTCATACTGTACATCTGCTGTGTTCACTGTAATCTGTTTAAAACCTGTTTAATACAAACAGGTTCACCTGCAGGGTCATGGTTATTACCTAATGTCATAAATATTATATATCAATTTATTTGACTATGTAGGGTAAAACAAACTTCTCCTACTCTTTAGGTCCATGACATATACACACATTTATACGATGGGTTGGATACGATGGGTGTAGCAATCACATTGCCGTGCATAATGAGCAAGTGAGCATTGAAAAGCAGCAGTAACTTTGCATGCAGTGGCTAAAGAAAAAGTACTTCAGTATAAAATTATGCCACAGGGGAACAAATGGCAGTTTAGCTTAGTGAGGCAATACAGTCAGAGCAAAAGTCAACAGTAATCAAAGAACCTATGAAGTCACAAAGTTAAGCAATGCACAGAAAAGAGGGAACTGAATGAGGGAAACAAAGACCTGCAAAAAAAAACCCATACTGTATCTGCAATAATACCTAAAGTCCATAGGGGTATGCTACGGTGGTCACTGTGAGCATTCACTTGAGACCGAAACTACCCATTTCATAAAGTTCTATGTAATTTTATATGGTTGCCAAATAAGTATAAAGCAATCAGACAAAGACCATACAGGAATGCAAAATATTCCACCCTATTACAACTGGTTTGGCCCCTCACAGTTGACATGGTTCATGCCTCCAGTCAAAATCCATAAAAGCTGTTCCAAGCAGCTCAATCTTGAATACAACTTCATATTAAACAAATATGGAGTTACTCTATACTGTATATATACTGAGTAACAAGGGGAAGTTAAAAGTTTGAAAGTGTACACTTTATGGGCTCCTTCCAAACCTATGTGCCTTAATGATTACCGCCCAGTAGCACTGACACCAATACTCATGAAGTGCTTTGAGCAGCTAGTCCTAGCACATCTCAAGAGAAGCCTTCCACCCACATTGGACTCTCATCAGTTCGCCTACCGGGGGAATAGGAGCATGGAAGATGCTGTTTCCCTAACACTGCACACGGTACTTTCTCACCTGGATAATAAGAACACTTACACAAGAATGTTGTTCGTGGATTTCAGCTCAGCGTTCAACACAGTCATCCCCTCCAGGCTGATTAGTAAGCTTACTGATCTCAGAATCAACACCTCTCTATGCAGCTGGATACTGGATTTTCATAACGTTCTCTCCTCAACCATCATCCTGAACACTGGCGTGCCACAAGGCTGTGTACTAAGCCCCTTCCTGTTTTTACTGTACACAGATGACTGCATCCCTATGTATAGTTCTAATACCATAATTAAGTTTGCAGATGAAACGACAGTGATTGGCCTCATCAGTGACAACGATGAGACTAATTACAGGGCAGAGGTAGAGCACTTGGCCGAGTGGTGTGCTGACAATCACTTGCTCCTTAACACCAGTAAGACCATGGACGTCATTGTGGACTTTAGAAGGAGAAAGCCCACAATTACATTAATTTATCCATCTTTACTCCCCTGTCTACATCAACGGGACAATGGTCGAATGTGTTACAAACTTCAAGTTCCTGGGGAAACACATTTCTGAGGATTTAACTTGGTCCACTAATACCAAAAGTCTCCTCAAGTGCCTCTTCTTCCTGAGACTACTAAGGAATCACCTTTCTAAAGACATAATAAACTATTTCTACCGTTAGAGAGCAATAGAGAGCATCCTAACCAGCTGTATTACAGTCTGGTATGGTAACTGCTCTGTCTCAGACCATAAATTCATCCAAAGGGTGGTAAAATCCACCCAGCGCATCATTGATACCCCATTTCCTGTCATTGAGGAAGTCTACAAGAAGAGGTGTCTGCGTAGAGTTCGAAGCGTCGTGAAGGACACCTCTCATCCTGCACATAAAATGTTTTCTCTCCTTCCCTCTGGAAAAAGGTTCAGATGCCCAAAAGCCAAGAGCAGCAGGCTGAAGAACAGTTCATCACTGATAACCAACATTCCTGTTTAATACCTCTGTAAATACGTCCTGTTCATTCATTTGTACAGTCTGCACATGGATTGTATACTAATATGTGTATATTCATATATAGATGTGTGTGTATAGGTATACTCTGCATTTCCATCCAGCGGCTAAATTACTCATATTTATTCATATGTATATTCATACTATTGCACATAATGTAAATTCACCTATATATAGTTTCTGTATATCTTTATTCCACATATTTATAATTAGACATATCTGTAGATTTACAATTATTCTGTACATTAATTTATCCATCTTTGCTCACTTTATATCTGTGGGTTGTTTAAAAACACAACACAAACCTTTTATATAAATGCACTTTTTTTAAAAGTAATCAATGTAAATAATTTAAAATTGAAAAAAAAAAAAAAACAGCATAGACCATCATAGCTGGTTACCAGTTACCAGTTTGACCAGCAATTATACCAGCAGGGTTACCAGTATACCAGCACCAGCACCATGGGGGACCACTTGCATTTTGTTTTTTTTTGGTAACCGTCAAAATAACTTAAAATGTTCCATCATTTTTAACCAAACACATACGTGTAATGTATCAATTTATATCTTTATTTGTTAATGTACACTCACATATCAATAAAACATTGTGCTTTTGTAAAATAAAGAAAATAAACAGGGTGCGCTTTCTGCCGTCTCAGTCTCCCCGAAAAAGTATTTTTGAAACGTGTCACTAAAATGAACTAAAAAGAACACACACATCCATATATCTATATATCTATACATATATATATATATATATCAATAGAAAGCTTAAAATGTCTACTTTTAAATGTAACAAGCTTAATCAAAAATAAATGTTCTCAGTTTATGTAATCCATATGAATCTAAGGAGAGATACAGTCTTTCTGCCACACTTCATTCACTAATAATGACCTGAGACAGGACACGCCCACATGCTATTCACAGGGAAACAGTCAGGGTAATCTCCATACAAGGCCACACCCCCAAACACACACACACACACACACACACACACACACACACACACACACACACACACACACAGTAGATCCAATAATTTTCAAAATGGCAATGCCAAGATCCATCGCACTCAACTTGTAAAAGAGTGATTCAGGAAGTACAATGCGTTATTTTCACACTTGACTGTCCACAGAGTCCAGACAATGAGAATCTTTGGAATGTGCTGGACTCTGTGTTCTGACTCTTTCATCATCAATACTTCAATAATTCTTTTGAATTATTGATTGTGTTGATTGATTATTTTGATTGTGTAAAGCGGCGTTGCGACAATGTCAATTGTTAAAAACACTATACAAATATAATATAATTTAATTGAATACAATATCTTGGAGAGAAAATAATGTGACTCTGAATGGAAATAAATGTTGTGATATTGCATAAGCTTATTAAATAATAATGAAAGCAAAATGCAATGAAATATTATAGTTTGGGAGGATTTTTGGCTGGGCAGTGTAAAAGTTATTGTTACTTAAGTACTTACGATTACATAAAACATCAAATTTGTTCAGCTAACTTGAAAAGTGTCATTTCTACAAACTCATAAATACCAAAATGTTCTGAATATTCAAAAAGTCTATTAATTTGACCTAATTGCAATTATTTAAATTAACAGTACTCAATGTGTTTAATTACTTTGAACGTTAGGATTTACAGTGCATTAAAATGCCCATGTATTGAAAATATCAATCTCTGCCTATGCACAGGTGATTAAGGAGTAATCTTAAGGAGCACTGTGCTACAAAATGGGGATATTGTGAAGTAGAGCAATAGCCACAAAACAACCAAGATGTAGTTAGCTTGGATATTTACTGATGATCTTCATGCAATATGGTTAAGCAGAAGAGCCAACACTCGCCAGTGTCTTAAAAAACATGAATACTTTACCAACCACACGGGAAAGCGCAAAGACTTTGGGGGTATGATTGTATAGAATCAGTTTCACAGGGATTTATTTCTAACATGTCAATTTGCAAATAATATCAGAACAAAAAGAAATGTTACGTATATAAAACAACATATCATAGATTTGATCCTTTTAAAGTTAGTTCTTGTTACCATATGAGCAGGTATTCAAACTTTGGGGTGTACACACCTAGCAACACCCCTCACCCCCCATCCAAATGTGAAGGATGTATTTTTGAAAGAAAACAGACAAACAACAATTAGTCACATTCTCATCAGTTGTGAGTTCTTTCACACCTGAATTATCCTTGCATCCCTAACTTACCAGCAGCAGTAGGCTTCTGGCTGATGTACAGGATAGGATGCTCCTCTTCTCCACCATCTGAGACAACTGCCCTAAACCATAAATCTGATGTGTTTGTTAATAAAACAATGGAGCAAGAAAAATCAGGTGCATTTAATGGTGGACCTCTGCAAAGTTCTGTTTTTCCCGGACAAAAGTCTGTTGGAACCATTCTATCTTTAGTAAGATCAGTCAGGCCGCTAGTGACATCAGAATAATTGGGTAATGAAGAAAAACTGTCATAATACCTTACAGTACCTAGACTCAGAAATTCTTACCTTATTTTTGGTCTTGGCCCTTGGACAAGTGAGAGAAATTTATGAAATAAAGCTGCTGTTTCTGCTCTACACTTTGCACTTTTCATCTCCCCTATGATCAGAGCACTGCAGATATGAGGCGATACGAGCAGTTTTGTTTCAGTCAAAATATACGCAGATCACAAAGAGAGCAACTTTTGTCAGACAGACAAAATGCAAAATTAGTAACCCAGAAGAACAACAGAGCACAAATATACTTTCTGAATAAACAATGCATTTTCAAAAGTGATAGTGTAGGCGACGTGAGCAGCTTTCACTTCCTGTGATGTAGCCTCATGATTTCGTATTGTTACCGTGAAAATTCCTTGATTGTTTGTATCAGCATTTAAATTGTACTGCGTTTTCTGTTTATAGTAAATAACAATATTAACTAGTTTTACATTCTATTACTACTGGACTTCTGTGTTTTTATAATTTTTGCGCTTTTTGGAGAACGTGCGAGTTTCTTCGTCTAAGAACAACAAACAGAATCCAAATCCAAATGACTAAACTCCCACTCAGGTACACTATAATGGATTGACTATAAATGGACTATAAAGCTTGTTCAGTGTGTGGAGTGCAGGATGTTTAGACATTCTTCCTCCGTCGTTAGTGATAATTTTACTTTTACTTAATTAACAGAGGGTTAGAGAGCGCGACAGCAGTGTTATTGCCATAGAGGAAAGTCTGGATGCCGCAGGCGGAGATAACCAGCCCCCGACTCTGGCAGTAGAGCCTCACAGCGGGGTGAGTGGGTGACAACTCAGCAGCATACTCATTCACCCAAAGCTAACGCTAAGGCTAGCCCACTGGAGTACATCTCTTCTGTGCTTCATGTGTCGAACAGGTTTGCTCTCCTCAGTGATGCACCCGCTGAGAAACCTGAAAGAGCTCTGGTTATAGGAGACTCTATACTGAAGCATGTGAAATTAGCTCGGCCTTCAGGGGCACCAGCGGCAGTGGTCAGGTGTATCCCGGGAGCCAGAGCACCGGACATAGCAGGTAATCTTAGGGCTCCAGGACAGCATAGGTTCTTCAAGATAGTGATACATGCTGGAGCTAACGATATACGCCTTCGTCAGTCAGAGGTTAGTAAGAGTAACTTCACATAGGTGTTTAAATTTGCCGATGTCCAATGAAGTAATATGCTCTGCCCCATCCCAATGAGACGTGGCGACATGGCTTACAGCAGGTTATGGTTGCTGAACCGCTGGATGTCCAGGTAATGCTCGGAAAATAACGTGGGCTTCATAGACAACTGGAAGACCATTGAGCGCAAAGGTTGCCTGTAAGGGAAGGTGCTGTCTAAACATACTCTCGTTTCTTGCAGTATAGCATATAGTCTCAGAAGAGGCCTAGTTAATCGGTGACAATCCAGAGCCCAGGCCAGGGAGCAGACAGACAGGCTAAACCAACCGTCTGCTAGCTGCAGAGAGTCGTCACTCAGGGTTCATCATATTGAGACTGTGTCTGTTCACAAAGCTAAACATAAATTTAGAAAGACTCAGAAAATCTGTTTCAGCAACTTAATTGACATAGATATCACAAACTCAGGTCACACTGAATGTGCACCCGGCACCACTGATCTGAAGCTAGGACTGTTAAATATTAGATCTCTCGCATCTAAAGCAGTTGTTGTTAATGAAACTATCAAAGACCAGGAGTTTGATATATTATGTTTAACAGAAACCTGGATTAAACAGGACGAGTATGTAGCTCTAAATGAAGCGAGTCCTCCTGGATACAGCTACATACACCAGCCTCGGCTAACTGGTAGAGGAGGAGGAGTCGCAGTTATTTACAATAATCAAAAATTTACAAAATATTGACATTTCACATTTTCACTTAGGGGTGTGCTCACTTTTGTTGCCAGGGGTTCAGCTATTATTGGCTGTATTTTTTGTTATTTTGAGGGGACAATAAATTTACACTGCTATACAATCTTTACACTGACTACTTTTCATTGTGTCAAAGAGTCTTTTATGCAGAGTTGTCCTATGAAAAGATATAACTAAATATTTGCAGAGATGTGAGGGGTGTACTCACTTTTGTGACATACTGTATATAGCAATGGCATAAATTAACTGTATCAGTAAGGATTTAGGCCTCATCACAGCACAGAGACAGCACTTGTTAAAGTAGCTGTTAGAATTATTTTATATATAAAGGAGTTATTTCTACTCTCTTGCTCTCTTCCTCATAGATCTGATATTACCGTGTTAAATCTTTCCTGCTGCTATCTTCCTGTCTCCTCTTGCATCTGTTCTTAAAGGTGTGAACGCTCCCACGCTCACCTTCCCATTCTATCTTTATGTCTCTCTCTCAATCTCTCTCTCACTCTGTCTCCTTCCTTCTCTCCCCCTAATCGAGCCAATATCCTTCTCTGGACAGACACCTCTCTGTCTTCCTCTCCTTTCATTCTTCAGGATCTCTCCAGGACATTTTCAGTGGTTTATGTTCTTTGTAGTAACATATGTCAGTGGCACAGGCGTTTGGTCAAACATATATAAACCCCACCTTTTGCTGCTAATAAACAGAGACTTTTCTGATAGACAACGTGTGTGTGTGTGTGTGTGTGTGTGTGTGTGTGTGTGTGTGTGTGTGTGTGTGTGTGTGTGTTTGACTGAGTCTCTCCTGACGCCAGAAAAGCTTACCGAAGCACAGCGGATAGACCGAGCAACTCGCTTCTTCTTCTACGAAACTTTAAAAACTTTACAGTAGCTATGAGATATTAAAATGTACTTACAAAGATTTGCCTTTAAACTGTCACAAAATACATACTGCACTTAACAATTTGCTATGAATGTCAAGATTTGTCAAAAAAGCCTATGATTTTTCACCTTTTAACAGCAACCTGGATACCTGTGACAACAGCAACAAATGTGCAAAACACTTCTTTAATAAATGTGACTGCAACTGAACAAATTGAGGGACGGCCATTGGACACTGGTGACAGTTGTGAGTGAAAATTGTATTCCTTTGTTTATTTTGAGTTTAGTAAAGAACATATATGTGGTGCAGCTGCAAGTGGTATTCTCTCTTGTCTTACTGTGATTGCTCGTGTAATGCCCCTCCATCTCATGCAAAATGACATTTAATAATTACACCAAATCTCAGGTGCATGATCCTTGCATCCTTCACATACTGGCACCGAACCATGTAAGGGTTTTATACATAATGTTAGGGCACCATTTATATGTAGGGTTTACAATACAGTAGACCAAGAATAACTGTGTTACGGTAGCTGTGCATGGGTCCAAGGAGAGGCATATATGCAGAGGTGACGTGCTTGAGAGTCTTTTAATGGAACACAAAACAGGGAAACAGATGGGAACAAAACATGAAATTAAACAGGAGGTAAACCAAACATGACAGACTAGGAGCTATACAAAGGCTAGGAGAAACACAGGCTAGGAGATTACCATAATATATGGTAATCTTTCGCTTTGGCGCCCTCTAGGGGTATTCCCTGACATTACCCCCCTCCCTATGGCGTGACAACAGAGTGCCCAACGGAGGTCCAGGACACCATCCAAGCTACCACCTGGATTTTACCCGGATCAGTGGATACACCCTGGTAAGATATCACATGACTCATGTACTGCACCGCCCATTGGAAAAACGCATATTTGGGAAGTTTTACCTTCAGGCTGCAGCTGACCAAGCACCACCTCAAGTCTCTGCAGGTGCTGTTCTACAGTGGAAGAAAACACAATTATACACATCTGGCCATTAAGAATGCGCGCCTTTTTAAGAATTGCGATCTCGCAATTTGACGCAAGTCATGCCGCGAGATCCGTCAAGCAACATTCGGGTATTTAAATAAATGTGCTGTGCTTCACTGAATATCCGCCAGATGGCACATGGAAGGACTTTATCTAAAAGCCAGACAAGTACAACAAAGAATTGTGTATACAGTAATTATTTAGCCTAAAACAATATTGTTTCCAATGCTGAAGCAAACATGAATTTTATTTTGTTTTACAATAATAATATTTTATGATGAATCTACGTATATGTGCTTCATATTATGTTCATAATGATGAAACGAGATGCCCTAAATTATGAGGCGCTGTATAGGGGTTAAATCAAACTTCACTCATGCACACACACGTGAAACACTTGCATACACATATATGAAACAGTCACACATCTATATATACTACTAACTGCTCACACAACTACATATGAAATGCGCGCACACACACCTATGAGACGCGCGCACATATACACAAACTCTCCATGCACACACACCTATGAGATGCACGCACATATACACAAACTCTCCGTGCACACACACCTATGAGATGCGCGCACATATACAGTACTTATGCGAATGTCAACATGTCTTTGTTAAAACGTAAAAATGTGTCGAGCACCATCAGAAGACATGAAGGAACAAATATAAACATGAAACGCTTCGGACTTTTTATAAAAATAATCATCTGGCTTTTTTGCTGTTTGTGTCCAGCATTGAATAATTATTTCATCCATTATTTGACCACGGCTGGAAATAATAACTGGAATGTGATTGTGGATTTATGACTGAAATAAAGCTGCATGCGTGAACCCGCGGCTCGTAATTTCACTTTACAAAAGGTGCAGACATACTCCCCCAGAAAGTCATCGCCTCTTGCAATAATGCAGATCAAACATACCACCAGGCCATGAATAAAAAGCAATATTTAAGCATATACGCAAAATGTATTTCACTTACATATTACAGACTAAAAAAACAAGGAAAGTATACATGCGGTCCAAAAAGGAAACGGGTTTCGTTATTTTACAAAATGTGAATATTTTCAGTAAATTTATGAATTACACTCAAAGTATCAAATCCAACTATGAAGTCTGATTTAATTGATATCATTAAACATTTTATTTGTTTTTATTTATGTTTATGGTTTGCTGGTGAAATACATTTTAGGCAGAGACGTCTGCTCGGTTCATTCTTTTTAAACCCCTCAATTCTGCCAATTCCCCCATCAGTGAAACCTGTTTGATATGTTCCGTTTCAAAAGCTACACTCAATGCTGCGTGAAAACGCTATGGGAACATCTCTTTGTTGCCCGGTTGTGAAGCCTGTGCATGTCAAACCCACCGAATATCTTCGGCTTATAACCTGTGCCAGGCATTACGTCACCGAATAAGGTGCACCTGCAGGTTATAAATAGGAGTGAACCGGAAACATCCTCAGATCTTTTTGTCTTCAAGACCGCTTTGTGTTTGGGTGTGCATGTACAAGCCGTAATGAAAGCAAAATAAAAATAACAGCTTTAACTCACCGATATGGCGGAGTTGCTTAAGAGATGTGTGCCTCCGTGCGATAGAACTCTTTCGGAGGGCGATCTTCACGAGTTTTGTCTTGAATGCTTGGGGGAAGAACACGCTTGCCTCGGGCTTCAGGGAGAATGTGAGTACTGTGATCTTCTCCCTATTAAGGTGCATCGCGTGCGGCTCGCTTTCTTTAAAGAGAAACCGCGAGCCGCGGCGCACTCCTAGGGCTCGCGTGCTGATCTGGCAGACGCGCACGAGATGGAATTTCCGATTTCTATCTCGCTCTCTCCGGATCAGGAAGTCTTAGCTCCCGCTCTCGCTCCGGCGCTTCTTGTGAAGGAGCGGAAGAATCTTCCTTTCTCGCTTCCATAGAAGTAGCCTCCTCACAACGCTCCTCCAATGCTCACAGAGCTTATGAGGAATTATTAGAGGTTGTAACGCGTGCGGTCGAGCGATTGCATATCGACTGGCCGCAGAAGTGAGATTCCCCTAAGCGTTCAAGACTAGACGACAGGTTTCTGTCGGGTGGCCGGGGGGAGGAGCCTCAACGCCTCTCTCTCCCCTTCTTTGGTTACCTCCATGATGAATTAACCCTTTCATGGAGCAGACCATATTCATCGCGTGTTTTTGTACCATCGACTTCGATTCATTTGAATATCGTTGATGCGAAAGCACGCGGTTATATGATGATGCCCCAGATAGAAGAGATGCTTGCGGGTTATCTCTCTCCTGGGACATCATCCTCCCTGAAAAAGCCTACTCTCCCCTCCAAGCCGTGCAGACTGATATCTGCTTTGGTGGGTAAAGCTTTTCAGGCAGCAGGACAGGCTGGCGCTTCACTGCACACCATGGCGGTTTTGCAGGCTTACCAGGCTGACCTGCTGAAGGACCTGAGCACCGGTGGGGGGATTGATGACAAGGCGGTTGCAGAGCTGCGCCGAGCCACAGACCTGTCTCTCCGTGCAACCAAGCAGACGGCCCGTGCTGTGGGCTGTTCCATGGCTGCCATGGTATCCACGGAGAGGCATCTTTGGCTGAACTTCTCGGGCATCAAGGATAAGGATCGTGCTGTCCTCCTTGATACCCCCATCTTGGCTTCCAGCCTCTGTGATGATGCTGTTAATTTCGTCACCACTAGGTTTCGGGAGGCAAAGCTATATGAACAGGCTTTTGGGAGGTTCCTTACACGCTGTGGTCAAGAACCGGGACCGTCGGCCACCCGGCCCCAGCCAGGTCTGGCCCCTATCAGGCATGAGGTCCAGAAGGAGAGCGTGACCAGCCACACACCCGCTCGTATAGACTGGGGTGGGGCTTGCCGCCCTTCTCAGAAATCTGCCTCAAAAAGACCAGATCTGAGGAGCTTCCTCTTTTCGAAGAAGAAGCCCTGAGATTTGTGCGCCTGGGGCCTTGGGGGTGTACCCCCCAGGGAGGGGCACCTCTATTTTCATCACAAAACAGGGCCTCCTCCCTGGCACTCCCTGGAGGCCGGTGTTCAATTCCCGCCACTACTGGTGTTTCGGGGAGCGCCGGTCTCCAACGAAGAGTTGGGTGTTCAGGTATCTCCTGCCATACTTCAGGATACCCAACACCTAAGACCCCCCCATCCAGCCGAAGTGTCAAAGCTCGTGCCCCTTTCCGAGAAGCTGGCAGCGTGGAAACTACTGCCAGGCATATCTCCTTGGGTACAAAAGACTGTAGGCAGAGGCTACAAGATTCAGTTTGCACATCGTCCTCCGCGTTTCAACGGCGTGGTTTCCACTTCCGTGAAACCGGACCGTGCACATCTGCTGGCCCAGGAGTTAAAGACTCTGCTAGGCAAAGGGGCCATAGAACATGTTCCCCTTCCAGACAGAGAGTCGGGCTACTAAAGTCAGTACATTTTGGTGCCCAAGAGAGGGGGGGGGGGTTGCATCCGATCTTGGATCTTCGCGGCTTGAACCGCTATCTCAGGAAATCCAGATTCAAAATGTTGACTGTCAAAATGATTGTTTCTCAAATTCAACTAGACGATTGGTTTGTGACAATCGATCTCAAGGACGCATATTTCCATATAGAAATATTGCCACAGCACAGGAAGTTCCTGAGGTTCACCTTTGGAGGCGAAGCTTACCAGTATCAGGTCCTTCCATTTGGCCTAGCTCTGTCACCCCGCACATATACAAAATGCATGGATGCAGCTCTGGCTCCTTTACGACTCCAGGGCTTCCGTATTTTGAATTACATAGACGACTGGCTGATTCTGGCCCAGTCTCAGGAGCTAGCGCTTCGACATCGGGATTTCATCCTAGCCCATCTTCATTCTTTAGGATTGAGACTCAACGCCACAAAAAGCATTCTCCTTCCTGTTCAGAGGACAACATATTTGGGTGTCACATGGGATTCAGTCACAATGCGGGCACAGTTGTCTTCTGCTCGTGTCGAATTCATTGTCAACACCCAGAAGGAAATCAAGCTAGGCCAGAAGGTCACTGTTCATCACTTTCAGAAAGCTTTAGGCCGCATGGCAGCTGCGTCCACGGTGATACCTTTGGGCCTTCTGCACATGAGAGTGTTTCAGCTGTGGCTGTCGAGTTACTTGGGAATTTGCATATCAACTTCTGCTTCAAACTCGAAAAAAGCCTTAGTCAACTACAGGCGACATGAGGATCAACTCTGGAATCACTTTTTATTCTCGTGTCTGACAGTTTTGCAGGTTACACAACAATTGTTCGAAGTAGATTCGACCAAGTGAGTGAGAGAGAGAGTGAGCAAGAGGTCGATAACCTTAAATAAAAAGCCAGAAAAAGGGGTACATCACTATTTCTGATAAATGTTAGTTAAATAATATTTAAGCAACTGCAACAACAAATTGTTTAACTAAGCTTACACATACTATTCTATTGATCTTTTAGGAAGCATGTAATACACAACATCTAATTAATATTTTTGTGATACGTGCAAACACTTAAACAACAATCATAGCATAACATAAATTACTGTTTCTTTCTTGTATGGGTACTATATTAATTACATCAAATATCAAATAACTCAGACTCAAGTGATAAGTAGTAATTAATAAAGTCCTTTGTGTAAATAAGGAGCGGTATTATCATACCATCAGTGTCCCTGGGGTGACCAGCAGCCGATGCGCTTCCCTGTCTCACATGTTACTGACTGCAGTCTCTTGACTTAAATGCAGGCTTTTTGTCACAGATGGTGCTTGTAAGTCTGTACCTTTGCTCCATTAGTGGAGTAATGCATACTGTGACGTCATACTTTGAGCGTGTCACAATTGTTCCCTGTGGAATGACTTCAGCGCCACCATTTCACTTATTTGACTTTACAGTGGCTAAGAGCCAGGGAGTTTCATTCAGGGGCCAACCCCCAGAGGCTAATAAGGGTTACGCGCCGGGGGCTTCATGCCCTTTCTATGTGGTTCAGACCCCGGTTTCTGACTTTGGGTCCCACTCTAGGTCCGTCTTATCGTTGCAAGATGCTAACGACAGACGCTTCCCTCACGAGCTGGGGTGTGGTCTTGGATGGCCCTCCAGCACAAGGGAGCTGGAGAGGTCATCTTCTCGCGTGGCACATCAATTGCCTCGAAATGATGGCTTTGTTTCTGGCCCTGAAACAATTCTGTAGAACAGGGGGAATGGAAGCTCCACCCCGAAGTAGACAGTGAAATCTGGGAAAGATTTTATGTAGCAGAGGTGGACCTCTTTGCCTCACAAGAAGCAGCACAATGCCCCCTTTACTACTCTCTGACTCCTCCAGCTCCCTTGGGTCTGGATGCAATGGCCCACACGTGGCCCAGGTTACGCCTTTATGCGTTTCCACCTATAGTTCTGCTCCCGGGAGTCCTGGCGAGGGTCCGTCAACAGGGGTTGCGCCTCTTATTGATAGCGCCCCATTGGCCGACCAGAGTGTGGTTCTTGGATCTAATATCTCTCCTCGACGGCTCACCCTGGGTGATTCCAGTGAGGAGTGATCTTCTGTCTCAGGCACAGGGGACAATACTTCATCCTCGGCCCGAGCTCTGGAACCTTCACGTTTGTCCCCTGAACGGGACCAACTGAGACATGCTGGGCTTTCAGCCAGCGTAATTGAAACCATTTTAAGTGCCAGGGCTCCCTCCACTAGAAGAACTTATGCCCTTAAATGGAGTGTATTTGAAAATTGGTGCATGGCAAGACACATAGACCCAGTTCACTGCCAGATTGTTTCAGTGCTGGAGTTTCTGCAAGAAAAGTTGTCCTCAGGCTTATGCCCTAGTACGCTCAGAACGTACGTAGCCGCTATTTCGGTTTCACGCTCTGAATGACAGGGTTTCTGTGGGCAAGCACCATTTAGTTGCCCGTTTTATTCATGGAGCTAAACGGTTGAGTCCGCCCACTAGAGTGACGGTCCCTTTATGGGACTTAACTATCGTACTCCATGGCCTGGCTGACACCACTTTCGAACCACTAGAGTCAGCGTCTGTCAGGCTTCTGTCTCTTAAGATGGTTTTCCTTATGGTTATTACTTCTTTGAAGAGGATTGGGGATCTGCAGGCTCTGTCAGTCTCCCCATCCTGCCTAGACTTTGCCCCTGGGCTAGTCAAAGCTATCCTGCATCCTCACCCGAACTATCTTCCCAAGGTTCCATTCTCGACCATGCACCCAGTTGTTCTCGAAGCCTTATGTCCTCCGCCTTTCACAGCTCCGGAGCAGGAAAGACTTCACTTACTGTGTCCAGTACGTGCTCTTAGGATCTACATCCACCGCACTAGCCAGTGACGTAAGTCAGAGCAGCTCTTTATTTGCCATGGGGGTCGCAACCGGGGGGCGGCTGCCACTAGACAGACTCTGTCACACTGGGTGAGAGATGCCATTGCCCTACCCTATGAGGCGCGTGGTCACATTTCGCCCCTGGGAATCAGGGCTCACTCAACCAGGGGTTTGCCTCATTGATTGCCTTGGCAAGAGGCGTTCCCCTGCAGCAGGTGTGTGATGCGGCGGGCTGGTCCTCTCCACACACATTTGTTAGATTTTATAGTCTGGATGTCAATGCTACTCCGGGTTTACAGGTCCTTGTGTCAGCATCCCAGAGCTAGGTCTGAGACCTCCTCGGCTTGTGCGCACACGCTACACAACCTGGGGGTCCAGACACTTGCAGTGCGGCGGCGTTGGTATTCTCGTTCCCATAGCGTTTTCATGCAGCATTGAGTGTAGCTTTTGAAAGGGAACGTCTCGGGTTACTTGACTGTAACCCTGTTCCCTGATAAAGCGGGAACAAGATGCTGCGTTCCGATGCCGCACTGCTGGCGTGCCTGGACTTCCTTCAGACAAAATTGACCTGAGGATGTTTCCGGTTCACTCCTATTCATAACCTGCAGGTGCACCTTATTCGGTGACGTCATGCCTGGCAGAGGTTATAAGCAAAAGGTATTCGGCGGGTTTGACATGCACAGGCTTCACAACCGGGCAACAAAGAGATGTTCCCATAGTGTTTTCACGCACCATCTCGTTCCCGCTTTATCAGGGAACAGGGTTACAGTCAAGTAACCCGAGACGTTCACACCTATCATGAATGAAAGGTGAGAAGTGGGATTACAGTAACTGGGGGTCTGCATGTGTTCACCTCCGAGCGTGCAGTCACGTTGTATTCAACAAATAAACTAAAACAAAAACAAAATCATGTTTGCTTCAGCATTGGAGACAATATTGTTTTAGGCTAACTTTATTAAAGATTATACGCTTTCGTATTCTTTGTTGTACTTTGACTTTTTCCACACGCGTGTGCATATTTACATTTGAACAGAAAATAATAATGGGCTGGTATGCACGTTATTTTTTTCATGTAACAAACAGTTGAATGAAGTTAAATATACAGAATAAATTAATAATTGCATTTGCTTTACATTTGAGCACTCTTCTTCATTGTATATACAACCATATCATATATGTGTGTCTAATACTGTTTTATTCATATTTTACATTACATGCAATTTGTAATTTACTTACAATTGTACTTTTAAAATGTTACCTATACGCAGGACTTTAGATGGGTAAACGAAATAGGAGTATGTGAGAGTGCTTGTGATATGCACAGGAAGACCTTTCCGTTTGGAGATGGCGTGAGATTATTAATTAACAATTTAAACAAAAACAAAAGGAAACTGAAAACATAAAATAAACAGAACGGACGGGCTCTGGAAACTAAAGCAAAACCTTGTATCCTCTCGGGGCTTATGCCCTTATTTATTTGAGAGAGAGAGAGAGAGAGAGAGGGGGTTGTGGCACTAGTAAACTGAGCGCGCACGCTGAACTGTTGCTTAGTTTGTCTGGCAGTCGCGCGTATAAATGTCCGCGCCGGTGGCTGTTCAGAACTCCGCGTGGTAGCAACCTGTGGATCTGCGCGACCCGCGTCATTACAAATTTAATGAATATGTTCAGATTTTGTAAAATAACAACAACAGTTTCCTTCCTAGACATTTTGTATGAACTGAAGCTCAGCATGTCTTCTTTTCTTGTTTTAATCTGTAATATTCAAGTGAAATATATTTAGTAAAGTAAAGTCCTGTTGTTCAGTTAGTGTTAACTATGTGAATGCCCTGATTCGTGAATATGACAAAATATCTTACGTAAAAACGTAAAAATGTGTCGACATTGAGCGGCATCAGAAGACACGAATGAACAAAAAATCAATATATTTTTGTAAATATTCTTATATGCACACGAAGTGCTTCAGGCTTTTTATAATAATAAACATAATGTTTTCTTGCTGTTTGTGTCCAGCATTTCATCCAGTATTTGACCATGGCTGGAAATAATAGCTGGAATGTAGATTTTATGTGAATTTATGACTGAAATAAAGCTGTTCATCGGCGTGCGTGAACCCCGATTTGTCTGTAAACTTTCACTTTACAAAAGGCAGCGTTTTGATCAAAAGGCTGATAAACTTATTCGATTTATCGATAAAAATGGCAGAAAGTCATTGCGTCTTGCAATAATCCAAATCAAACACAATACACATGTCCATAAATAAAAAGGAATATTTAGGCATATACGCGAAATACATTACACTTATTATTTCACAATATTACAGATTAAAACAGGGAAAGAAGACGTGCTGAGCTCCAGTACAATGTGCTGGCGAAATATATTTTAGACAGAGACGTCTGCTCGGTCTTGTTAATTCTTTTTAAACCCCTCAATTCTGCCAATTCCCCCATCAGCGAAACCGGTTTGATAACTTCACACCTATTGTGAATGAAAGGTGAGAAGAGGGATTACAGTAACTGGGGGTCTGCATGTGTTCACCTCGGAGCCCGCTGTATTCAGCGAGAAGACTAAAACAAAAACAAAATCATGTTTGCTTCAGCATTGGGGACAATATTGTTTTAACTTTTAATAAAAATTATACACTTTTTTTTATTTTTTGTGGTACTTGGAACAGGACCCTCAGTTCACGCAGAAGATTTTGTTCAGTAATGAGGCAAACTTTTATGTGAATGGTGAAGTTAACAAACAAAACCACCGCTATTGGTCTGACACTAACCCACATTGGATAGATCCCTCCAAGACTGTTGGAACAAAACAAGTGATGGTATGGTGTGGTATATGGGGTACAAAGATAGTGGGGCCATTCTTCATCAGTGGAAACCTCAAGGCCACTGGGTATTTGAAATTGCTACATGATGATGTGTTTCCCTCTTTATGCACTGAAGCTGGCATGTTCCTTGAGTTTTTCCAGTAAGATGGTGCACCACCACATTATGGGTGTCAGGTCCGAGCATTCCTAGATGAACAGTTTCCTGAAAAGTGGATTGGTCATCGTGGGCCAGTTGAATGGCCCCCAAGGTCTCCCGATCTGACCCCCTTAGACGTTTATCTTTGGGGGCATCTGAAGGCAATTGTCTATGGTGTGAAGTACGAGATGTGCAGCACCTGAAACTACTAATTTGTCACATACACAGTCATACACAGTACAATATGCAGTGAAATGCTTATACGACCGCTCCGTGACCTTAAATAATTTTTACAAAAGGAACCTATAAAACAGATTCCAACAAAGTTACAATATATATATATATATATATATAAAATCTGAAGTATATACTATAGTCTGTGAAGAAACTTGAGGTAGTTTTTTAATGAGATGAGGGGGGTGTGAAAAGAAGTCCTTGAAGTGTGCAAAATGTGCATATGTGCATATATGTGCAATGTGCATTCTCCTGCGGTGTTGCTATCAGTACATGAAGAGAGGGAGAAGAGGGTTGCATTGACAATCCATCACAATGGGCAGCACATTGAACACATTTTATAAGTGGTCAGAAACTTGTAAATAACTCATGAAAGAATAGAGTTACGTTAAAACCAAGTACACCATTGTTTTTCTTGTGAAATTCCCAATAAGTGTGATGTGTCACATGACCCTCTTCCTATTGAAAAAACAAAAGTTGGATCCAAGATGGCCGACTTCCAAATGGTCACCATGGTCACCACCCATTTTGAAAAGTTTGCCCCCTCAAATATGTGCCACAAACAGGACGTTAATATCACCAACCATTCCCATTTTATTAAGGTGTATCCATATAAATGGCCCTCCCTGTATATACTACCATGTCATATATGTGTGTCTAATACTGTTTTATTCATATTTTACATTACATGCAGTTTGTAATTTACTTGCAATTGTACATTTAAAATATAAGCTACGTATCTACTGTACAGTATAAGCATATTTAACTACTTCAGCGGTGAATGGGAAATTTGGTCTGGCTATTAAATAAAGACCTTATTTGATATAATTGTATTATTTAATTAATTATTTTATTAGAAACACAATTCTTATTCTCTATATTCTTGTTGAATATAGTCCTTCAGAGCAAGCACGGTGTCAGAAGATTCTGCTGAATCTCTTCTCACCTTTCATTCAAGATATGTGTGAATTTATCAAACTGTGCACTGCTGGCAAATACTGTAGGGGGTTTTAGATGAATTAACAAGACAGTGCGGACGTCTCTGCCCAAATTTTATTTCCCCAGCAAATGAAATCAGACTTCATAGTTGGAGTTGATACTTTGAGTGTAGTTCACGATTGACCTGTATATCAACTTGATAACTAGTGAATGCTTAAGTAAAGGGCTCTAAAACAGCGGCAATATGAATGACAATGGAATATTACAGAACGTGCGAGTTGATGCCCATTAAAATGTTGGATTTGAATTAAAATGCCACACATTTCACACACACACACACACACACACACACACACACACACACACACACACACACATATATAAATATATATTGGGCTTTTAAATAAACACATTAAGGATATTCATGTTTAATTAAATTATTAAATCCTTGTGTTACAGTGTTTATGCAGTAATTTGGTCATGTTCTACCCATGGGGTAACAATATAATGATTCATTATTTATTATTATGCTTACTTACTCAGAGAGATTCAGTTTGGTACATGACCAAATGGTACCTTTACTAACATTTAAAACTATTTATTATAATAAGTGGTGCAGAGGTGTATAATAAACCGAAAAGATAAACACAAAAAAGAGGACAGCTATTTATTTAATTATCATTTTAAATTTTTATCAACAACATCCATGCATCAATGCAGTATGTCTACATTTTAATAATTAAATCGCATGCATTTATCACCTTTTGATCAAAACACTGCCCTTTGTGAAGTGAAACTGCGAGCCGCGAGTTTGAAATGAATTGTAGATTAATTTTAAAGCACGACTTAGGGCATCTCATTTCATTATTATAAACATAATTCATGAATTACTCTCGAAAGGGCAGTAGAGCTCTGATTAGACTACATACAGTAAGAAATAGGCTCAACATATCGAAGCCCAAGCCTCATTTAAATAAAAAAATGAATTAACAAATATTGTAGGTAAACAACAGTAGCACAAGTTTAGTAAAAAAAAAATTTAGACTCTAAATAGATGCCGAATAATTGTTTATAGTGTGCCAGCTGGCACTATTCTTATATTGCTCTTTGTCAGGGTAAATCGTTCAGTGACAACCCCGTAAAATTCCATGTACTGTAAATAAGCAGTCTGACAATTTATTTACCATAAGCTTTGTTGTATTGTTTTTTCACAACCTATGATTTCACCTATGCTATTTTACAAATTTAATATTTTTTATGTTACACTCTTAAAACCGCTGCGTTAAATGTTAAAGTGCTGGGTTGTTTTATCTATTTATTATTATTTAGTAGATTGCCTGTTAGAAATAGCCCAAGTGAAATTAATCTGCTGTTATAACTACTGCAGAGATAGTTAATCAGCGGTAATTTTCACTACTACTACTAATGATAATAATACTGAATGGAGAAATAGCAGTCAAAGAAGAATCATCATGGAGAAGAAAGTGAAGAATAAGTACATATCAGTATTTAAAGTTTGAGCTCGACACGTTTATAAGCACTGTCGCTTGTTATCAATGGGCGCATAGGTTAGGGTTAGAGAGAGAATGCATGTTTGGCTTCAGTAGACACACAATACTTCAGATTGAAACACGACTGCCCCTACAGGTAATGAACGGCATTTTCACAGCTTCCCGTGAGCTGCCGTGGAAGCGCACAAGATCCCTTTTCAATAAACATGCGTTCTTAATAGCCAGATCTGTATCATCAAGGTACAGCAGCAAAGACTGACACTGCTGGTCACCAAATATCTGCTGCATTAATCTCTGAAAGGTGCTGGGAGCATTACAGAGGCCAAAAGGCATACGGTTCCATTCAAACATTTCAAATGGTATACAAAAGGCAGTCTTGGGTAAACACTAGCCAAATCCATGGTGTAGAACCAACACGCTCCAGTCATGGCATCTAAGGATTCCTCGATACGGGGCAAAGAGAATGTGTCTTTTGCAAAGGGAATTCTTGGTGTTCAACTGATGATAATCAACACACATACGCAAGATACCATCTTTCTTTCGAGCAAGGACTATAGGAGAGGCATAAGGGCTACTGCTCTCTTGAATGACCTCCACCGCTAACAACTGATTAACATGTTCCTTCACTATTTCATACGCCGATGGAGGAATATGCCTATAGTGCTGCCTAACAGGAATATCATCCAAGAGTGGGATTTCATGCACTACCAGAGTAGAACAGCCAAGGTCCATCTCATGAACAGAGAAGACAGAGCTGTACTGATGAGCTTCTGGGCCGCTGCCTGCAAAAGGGACAAATCTAAAGCCTTGATCTGACTCCAAACTGTAGGAACAGCAGACTGCGAATTCACAGTCACAGTACTGGATGGACATTCTGTGATACCAGCAGGCAGGCTAACAACATGAATACGGGCATACAGCACCACCTCAGTAGAACTCACATTAACAACAGGTACATGCCAAAAAGGCAGGAGATGCCAAAAGTCCAGCCAGCAAACCGGAGTCCGGTGGCTCAAATAGCACAGTACAACCTGAGTACTGTGAGCAGGTGTCCGCTACAAGCTTCATGGCTCTAGTTGGGATCCGACAAGTCCTATTACCTTGAACTCTTACCCTACCAGGAAACTAGTAGACGAAGCACTGGACTCATGACACTGCTACATTGCTTGTATGAAAGCTGCTGAAGCCTCTGAGACAGAGGGCAAGTAAAACAAAGTGAGACCATGCTTCCCAAAAAGCTCTTTATAGCACAGACGGATGATGTTCATCCCCAAAACACCAGGCACTTGAGGTTGGTTACCACCGGGAGGATCTTTAACCACCAACACTGAATTACCTTACCACAAAGCCTTGCATTGGTTCCAAATAACCAATATATGGAATAGCTAACCCATTAGCAGCCTTAAGCTGCAGCCAATGGCATGACTGAAGACGCTCCTGGCCCCAAGGCTGGATATTTTCAAGAAAGAAGCTCTCAGTAATTGTGGATTACTGGCTACGCACCGCCTGCTTCAATGCAAAGCACCATACAGAACTCTGTCAATCCCCTGATTTTAACAACTGTAGCCAATTATGGCACCTTGGGAATTGCACCCAAGGAAATAAACATCTCTAGTTATTAAATTAACTAAGGCACCCAGGTTCATTCACTGAACATGCAAGAGGCATAGATTTCATACATAAACGTTTATTTTCTCACAATCATACACAATGTAGCTGTTCAAAAGTGATTTACAACAATACTAAAATAATTGGAGTTGCAACATCAATGGTATGCTATGTCCAGAATGATAAACATACTAAAATACACAATCAAATTGGAACTGAACCTTACCAGTGGATAAGCAGACTATGAAAGAGAGAAGGGGAAGAATATCCCAGCAAGAGTCACCCCAAACACACATGAATCACACACAATTCACTGTGACAATCGGCACAAGCGGGTGAGGAACACGCACACGGGAAAAGGAAACCAACCCCAACATGTCGCACTGCCACCACCTTTAGCTCACAGCTTTACAAGATTGGAAAATGTAATTGAAATAAAAGACAAACAGCAAAATAGAAAAAAAGAGGGAGAGACAAACAACTTGCAATTAAAAGTAAGTTCTCAGATCAAATGCATGCACAGCAGCAATATGGCAAAGCAACCCGCGAACAAAGCAGCAGTCATGCAAAAAGGCAGTGAGGCATAATGCATATAATTACCCAATAACCATAAAGCAAAAATAAAACAATAAAGCAAAAGTAGCAGTAATTATGCAAAGCAATGTTCATGCAAAGCAGAGTTAATGGAAAGCAGATGGAAAGCAAGCTAATATAGCAAAGCAAATGCAAAACACAACAAAAAGCAAAACAGAACAAAACAAAGCAAAATTAAAACTCAGCAAAACAAAGCGACAAAAAGCAAATCAAAACAAATGCAAAGTAAAGTTAATACGAAGCAAAACGCATACGGACATGCAAAGCAATGCAAAGCAAAACAAAAACAAAGGGAAACTAAGCAGCAGCGTTCATGCAAAGCAGCAGCATTCATGCATCAATCTGCAGAACCCACTTCGACCTATAGTTTCTGTTCCCAGAATGTTAGATGAATGACCACTAGCAATCCCGTTTACAACCAGGAAGGACAGGGAACGAGCCACTTACCTACCAGTAGGGCAATGTTGTTCAAAAGGGAACCCAAGAATCTAGATGAAAACTGAAACGAAACCGGAAGTTGGGCGTGCACCCAAAAGCTTGCACTCTACATGACAAAGAGTCGATAGTAAGAGCCTTCACTACTGAGGAAACCTGCGATGGAATCAAAAGTCAGGCGCGCACAACGAACCGAGAAGGAGAGTAGATAGAAAAGAAGACGTCACTTATGTGAAAGCTAAAATCAATCGCACAAAACAGCGCATGTGCACTCAGTGGCAAAACCGCAAGTCAGGTCCACAACAAAAAGGGGACGGGTGGGCGCTCTACATGAGAGAAAAGACTCTTCTGCTAACTTTATAGCAGCCCAAAGCCAAGCGGATTGGCTAGCATCTGGAATGATCTTCGATACTAACCAGGTGACCCGGAAGTCTTTCAACTGCAATTATGGCAGTATATGTAAAACAATGCAACCTGTGGTGAATAAGGCATCTCTCTAACAAAGATACACCACTCATGATGAAGCCACAGCTCATCCTGCTACATATATATATATATATATATATATATATATATATATATATATATATATATATATATATATATACACACACAGACACACACACACACACAAAAAGAGATTAAGGAAAGAACTGTCTAAAACCTGACAATTTACCTTCAAACTGTTACAAACTACCTTCCACACCTCATAATTTGCCATGAATTTGATTTTTCTTTTGTATTTCTGTCATGTTAACTGCAATTAACAATGTGCTATGAATGGTCAAGATTTGTTAAAAATCCTATGAATTTTCAACTGTTAACAGCATCCTGGATACCAGTAACAACAGCGACGAACCTGCGAAACACTTCTTTAATAAATGTGACTGTAACAGGACAAATTGATGAAAGGACAATGGACACAGGTACTGAATCAAAATTTATTTATTTTTTTATTTCGAGTTTGATAAACAACATATACTGTATGTGGCGCAGCTGCAAGTGGTATTCTCCCTTTTCTCACTTTGATTGCTCATGTAATGCTCCTCCAGCTCATGCAAACAGACATTCAATAATTAGACCTAATCTCATCAGGTGCATGATCCTTGCAAACTTCACATACCGGCACCAAACCATGCCCACGCCATCACATACGCCTACCATCAGGGCGAGGTTGAGGAGCAATCCCTTTTGCATACAATTCCCTATATATACAGTACAGACCAAAAGTTGGACACACCTTCTCATTCAAAGAGTTAGACACAGACAGAGAGAGAGAGAGCAGAAAGCAGCTTAGGTGTTCTGGAGGTAGATGTCTTACAATTGTCAAGAACTATCTAAGAACTGACAATTTACCAACTGTTACAAACTACTTTCTTCACCTCATAATTTGCTATAAATGTAATTTTTCTTCTGTATTTCTGTCATGTTTCTAATATCACAATACATTTTGCTGTTTGTCTTAGATGGCTCTAACATACGACTTGTTGGTGGCAGTCGCTCCTGCTCTGGTAGAGTGGAAGTCTATTATAATAACCAGTGGGGAACAGTGTGTCATGATGACTGGGACATGAATGATGCACAGGTGGTGTGTAGACAGCTTGGATGTGGTAATGCTGTAAGAGCTCATCAAAGTGCCGCCTTTGGTCAGGGAAGTGGACAGATATGGATGGATGATGTTCAGTGTTCTGGAAGAGAAAGCAACATCACACAGTGCACTCATAGAGGATTTGGATCACACAACTGTAACCATGGTGAAGATGCTGGTGTTACTTGCTCAGGTACAAAAATCTCTTAAATTATGACCTTCTAATAAATGTATTAAACGTTTATTTAACTTTTCTCAGCTTCACAAACAAAATGAAAGTCACAAATAATAGTTCCTCAGGACATCAAAAACAAAGCAGACTGCTAATTCACCAGGCTGGGTCTGCACGTGGGCCGAAACGAAATGGCATGAACACAAAAGCCGCTGGCACACATTCGCGTGAAAACAAACAGTGCACAACAGTGAACAGGCGAGGGGCTACAGGGTCGACCAGAATAAATAGTGAGACACAAGGGAACACAGTTGCAGTTAATTTGGCGCTAATGTGAAATCAATACACATGTAGACACACTAGGTGGGGACAAAGCGCCGGCTCAGTAAACTCTAGATCTTTCTCCCTGGAACTGCAGTGGCACAGGTGTTACAAATTCCATTATATTACATTCTTCATACATGTAATAATCCCTCTATTTGGATTTTACAACCTACTGCTTTTACTTCGACAAAAGCAGTGTAGCATCTAGTAGAGCACAAAAATCACGGCTGTTTTTTTTTTTTTTCCTTATAAAGGAGTGTAAAAAATGTAGTTCAGAATTTTAGCTTTATCATACAAATCTTCTAAAATTCTTCATGGTTCTTGGTTGCTAAACTTAATTATTTTGATTGTGTAAAGCTGCTTTGCGACAATGTCAATTGTTAAAAGAGCTGTACAAATAAAATTTGTAAAATTTGGGCAGTGGGCAGTTGCTTTACATCTGCACGGGGCATGAACGATCCCGCCCTCCACGAGTTTCCTGCTCCCTTGCAGGTTGGCCGTGTGTGGCCAAAGGCTATGGGAGTAAACCCAGATAGAAAATCCAGTACGGAGACCCGTAGGCAGTTGGCCGAGCACTGCGATGCCTTCTGGCAACTCCTACAGCCGAGCTGGCACCGGTTGTATCGGCTTTGCCTTTCCACCGGACTCTGCCAGTAACGCCGAAAGGGGGATCCTGGCACTGGGCACTTCAGGATCTCCATATCATCTGCCCAGGCCTGCACCTGGAGAGGCCACTCCAGCTTCGCTGTTTCAAGACCCAACACGGGGAGCAGCAGACACCAGTGATAAGCCTAGGCTCGTTTGGCGTAGAGCTGGGCGCTAGGGGTTGCTCTCGACGGTGGGAGGAGTCCTCTGACTCCATTGGGAAGTTACCGCCCGCCTCAACCCGGGCAGCCCCCGGGCAATAAGGTACTACCTCGCCACAACATGCTTGCTTCATCGGGTGCGTGAAGCTTAGACAAAATCGACAGGCTTGTTGTAAAATTGAGCACCAGGCAAACACATAACGAAAAATGAAAAGAAATCGCCAGCCCTGCGACTGGCAACATGGAACGTCAGAACAATGTGTCCTGGCCTCTCTGACGACCTCCAGCAAGTTGATGACGCCAGAAAAACCGCCATCATCAATCGCGAGCTGGCCAAGCTGAACATTGACATCGCTGCCCTCCAGGAGACATGCCTTGCTTCTAGTGGCAGTCTCAAGGAGAAAGACTATACGTTCTTCTGGCAAGGCCTGGAGTCGGACGAGCGCCGACTCTATGGGGTTGGCTTCGCAGTCTGTAACTCACTCCTGTCGTCAGTTGAACCTCCGTCTCAGGGAACCGAGCGCATTCTTTCACTCCGCCTCACTATTTCATCGGAACCTACACACATCTTTAGTGTCTATGCCCCTACACTCTGCTCCACGGTCGAATCTAAAGATGCATTCTATGAGGCAAGGATTAGTGAGATCCCAGCGAAGGAAAACCTGTTCCTGCTCGGAGACTTCAACGCCCGAGTGGGCACAGCATACACCTCCTGGCCACGTTGCATTGGACACTTTGGCGTTGGCAAGCTCAATGAGAACGGACAGCGGCTACTTGAGCTCTGCTCCTTCCAAGACCTCGCCATCACCAACACCTTTTTCTTCACCAAACTCCACCACAGAGTGTCTTGGCGACATCCCAGGTCAAAGCACTGGCACCAGCTGGACCTAGTCATCACCAGGAGACCCATGCTGAACCATGTGCTCTGCACTCGCAGTTACCATAGTGCCGACTGCGACACCGACCATTCTCTGGTCGGAAGCATGGTACGTCTCCAACTCAGACGGATCCACCACTCCAAACAAAAGAGCTGGCCTTGCATTGATACAGCCAGAACCTTAAAGCTTGAGCTGCGCGAATGTTTTGCTGAGGCTATTGATAAGGCCCTGGAAGACTGTGCCACAGGCAGTGCCACAGGCAGTGCTACAGCACACTGGGATCTTATTCGTGATGCCGTTTACCAGACCGCCCTAAACACCTTCGGGAAGAGAGCCAGGAAAAATGAGGATTGGTTCGAGGCTGGGATCGAAGAGATGGAGCCTGCCATAGCAGTCAAGGGTGCTGCGCTTCTCGAATACAAGAGGAAGCCTTGTGAGAAAACACTGGCCGCCTACAGAGAAGCCCGCAACAATGCCAAGAGGATCGCCCGCAGGTGTGCCAATGACTATTGGCTGAAGCTTTGCAGCGACATCCAGACCTCTGCGGACTGTGGAAACACCCGTGCCATGTATGAGGGGATGAAGAAAGCCTTTGGACCAAGTGCAGCCAAGGTCGCACCTCTCAAGTCTACATCCGGCAACATCATCAAGGACCGCGATGAGCAGATGAATAGATGGGTTGAGCACTACGGGGAGCTGTACTCCAGAGAGAACGCTGTCACTGAAACAGCCATGGAGAACATCACCCCGTTGCCCACCATGGAAGAACTCGACTCACTACCCACCATCGAGGAGCTCAGCAAGGCCATTGATTCGCTGTCCTGTGAGAAAGCACCAGGCAGCGATGGAATCCCACCAGAGATTGTGAAGGCTGCAAAAGAGAGCTCCCTGCTTCGACATTTTTACGAGCTTTTTCTACAGTGCTGGGATGAGGAAACGATACCCCCAGATATGTGGGACGCAAAGATCGTCACGCTCTACAAGAACAAGGGCGACCGCAGCGACTGTAACAACTATCGTGGGATCTCTCTCCTCGGCACTGTGGGAAAGGCTTTCGCCAGGGTAGTCCTTAACCGCTTACAAGTACTTGCCGATCGCGTGTATCCCGAGTCGCAGTGTGGGTTCCGGGCCAAGCGATCAACCGTCGACATGGTGTTTTCCCTTCGGCAGCTGCAGGAAAAGTGCCGCGAACAGCGACGTCCCCTGTTCCTCGCTTTCATTGACCTGACCAAGGCGTTTGACCTGGTTAGTCGGTCTGGCCTCTTTGCCCTCCTCCATAAGATCGGATGCCCCCCTAAGCTTTTGAAGATGGTCGAGTCGTTCCATGACAATATGTCTGGCACAGTTCAGTACGACGGATCATCATCGGACCCATTTCCAATCAAGAATGGCGTGAAACAGGGGTGTGTTTTGGCCCCGACACTTTTCGGCATATTCTTCTCTCTGCTCCTGCGCTACGCGTTCAGCAAATCTGAAGATGGCATCTTTCTCCATACACGGAGTGATGGGAACCTTTTCAATCTCGCCCGCCTCAGAGCAAAGACCAAGGTGCGCAAGGTCCTCATCCGGGAGATGCTGTTTGCCGACGATGCCGCCCTCACTGCTCACACCGAGGTGGCTCTTCAGCGACTCATCACCCGCTTCGCAGATGCATGCACAGAGTTTGGTCTCACCATCAGCCTCAAGAAGACCAACATCATGGGTCAGGATGTCAGCACCACTCCCACAATCGCCATTGGTGATCACATCCTTGAGGTGGTGGACAGGTTTACATACCTGGGATCCACAATCTCCAGCAACCTATCCTTGGATGCCGAGCTCAACGTGAGGATAGGCAAAGCAGCAACAACCATGGCCCGCCTAGCGAAGCGAGTGTGGGAAAATTCTATGTTGACCCTTAATACAAAGATGAAGGTGTACCAAGCATGCGTATTGAGTATTGTAATTATTTAACAGTACTCAAATATGTTTAATTACTTTGAGAATTAGGGTTTAGAGTGCAGGGAAGAACTAGCTCAAAAGAATGTAAAGTATTTCATCAGAAATATGGGGGACTTTCCCACATTTTTTTCTAGAGTCTGCTGAATTGTCCAAAATGTGGATTCTTGATGGTTCTTTGTTGTTCAACTCTTTGACATTACATGCTAAACATCATTTATGAATTGACTATTCATTAGCTATGAAACATTAAAATGTACTTACAAAGATTTACCTTTAAACTGTCAAATTACGTACTGCAATTAACAATGTGCTATGAATGGTCAAGATTAGTTAAAAGTCCTATGAATTTTCAACTGTTAACAGCATCCTGGATACCAGTAACAACAGCGACGAACTTGCGAAACACTCCTTTAATAAATGTGACTGTAACAGGACAAATTGATGAAAGGACAATGGACACAGGCACTGAATCAAAATTATTATTTTTTTTTATTTCGAGTTTGATAAACAACATATACTGTATGTGGCGCAGCTGCAAGTGGTATTCTCCCTTTTCTCACTTTGATTGCTCATGTAATGCTCCTCCAGCTCATGCAAACAGACATTCAATAATTAGACCTAATCTCATCAGGTGCATGATCCTTGCAAACTTCACATACCAGCACCAAACCATGCCCACGCCATCACATACTCCTACCATCAGTGCGAGGTTGAGGAGCAATCCCTTTTGCATACAATTCCCTATATATACAGTACAGACCAAAAGTTGGACACACCTTCTCATTCAAAGAGTTAGACACAGACAGAGAGAGAGAGAGAGAGAGCAGAAAGCAGCTTAGGTGTTCTGGAGGTAGATGTCTTACAATTGTCAAGAACTGTCTAAGAACTGACAATTTACCAACTGTTACAAACTACCTTCTTCACCTCATAATTTGCTATAAATGTAATTTTTCTTCTGTATTTCTGTCATGTTTCTAATATCACAATATATTTTGCTGTTTGTCTTAGTTGCCGCTAACATACGACTTGTTGGTGGCAGTCGCTCCTGCTCTGGTAGAGTGGAAGTCTATTATAATAACCAGTGGGGAACAGTGTGTGATGATGACTGGGACATTAATGATGCACAGGTGGTGTGTAGACAGCTTGGATGTGGTAATGCTGTAAGAGCTCATCAAAGTGCTGCCTTTGGTCAGGGAAGTGGACAAATATGGATGGATAATATTCAGTGTTCTGGAAGGGAAAGCAGCATCACACAGTGCACTCATAATGGATTTGGATCACACAACTGTAACCATGGTGAAGATGCTGGTGTTTCTTGCTCAGGTACAAAAATCTCTTAAATTATGACTTTCTAATAAATGTATTAAACATTTATTTAATTTTTCTCAGCTTTACAAACAAAATTAAAGTCACAAATAATAGTTCCTCAGGACATCAAAAACAAAGCAGACTGCTGATTCACCAGGCTGGGTCTGCAGGTGGGCCGAAACGAAATGGCATGAACACAAAAGCCACCGGCACACATTCGCATGAAAACAAACAGTGCACAACAGTGAACAGGCGAGGGGCTACAGGGTTGACCAGAATAAATAGTGAGACACACAAGGGAACACAGTTGCAGTTAATTTGGTGCTAATGTGAAAACAATACACATGTAGAGAAACTAGGTGGGGACAAAGTGCCGGCTCAGTTAACTCTAGTTCCCTATCAAAAGCTACACTCAATGCTGCGTGAAAACGCTATGGGAACATCTCTTTGTTGCCAGGTTGTGAAGCCTGTGCATGTCAAACCCGCTGAATACCTTCGGCTTATAACCTGTGCCAGGCATGACGTCAACGAATTAGGTGCACCTGCAGGTTATAAATAGGAGTGAACCGGAAACATCCTCAGATCTTTTTGTCTTCAGGACTGCTTTGTGTTTGCGTGTGCATGTACAAGCCGTAACAAAAGCGAAATAAAAATAACAGCTTTAACTCACCGATATGGCGGAGTTGCTTAAGAGATGCGTGCCTTCGTGCGATAGATCTTCACAAATTTTGTCTTGAGTGCTTGGGGGAAGAACATGCTCGCCTCGGGCTTCAGGGAGAATGTGAGTACTGTGATCTTCTCCCTGTTAAGGTACTTCGCGCGCAGCTCACTTTCTTTAAAGAGAAACCACGAGCCGCGGCGCATTCCTGGGGCTCGCGTGCTGATCTGGCAGACGCGCACGAGACGGAATTTCCGATTTCTCTCTCGCTCTCTCCGGATCAGGAAGTTTTAGCTCCCGCTTCGCAAGCGCGCTCCGGGTTCACGGGTCCTTGAGTCAGCATCCCAGAGCTAGGTCTGAGACCTCCTCGGCTTGTGCGCACACGCTACACAACCTGGGGGTCCCGACACTTGCAGTGCGGCGGCGTTGGTATTCTCGTTCCCATAGCATTTTCACGCAGCATTGAGTGTAGCTTTATCAGGGAACAGGGTTACAGTCAAGTAACCCGAGATGATCTTTCTCCCTGGAACTGCAGTGGCACAGGTGTTACAAATCCCTGTATATTACATCCTTCATACATGTAATAATCCCTCTTTTTGGATTTCACAGCCTACTGCTTTCACTTCGACAAAACGAGTGTAGCATCTAGTAGAGCACAAAATTCACTGCTGTTTTTTTTTTTTTTTTCCTTATAAAGGAGTGTACAAAATGTAGTTCAGAATTTTAGCTTTATCATACAAATCTTCTAAAATTCTTCATGGTTCTTGTTTGCTAAACTTAATTATTTTGATTGTGTAAAGCTGCTTTGCGACAATGTCAATTGTTAAAAGATCTGTACAAATAAAATTTAATTGAATTGAACTTATTAAATTATTGAAGTACTTATAGTTACTTAAAATGTAATATTTGTTCAGCTAAATTCAAAAAGTGTAATTTCTACAAACTTATAAATGGCAAAAACATCTAAATACTCATCAAGTTCTATTCATTTGAACTAATTGTAATTATTTAACAGTACTCAAATATGTTTAATTACTTTGAGAATTAGGGTTTAGAGTGCAGGGAAGAACTAGCTCAAAAGAATGTAAAGTATTTCATCAGAAATATGGGGGACTTTCCCACATTTTTTTCTAGAGTCTGCTGAATTGTCCAAAATGTGGATTCTTGATGGTTCTTTGTTGTTCAACTCTTTGACATTACATGCTAAACATCATTTATGAATTGACTATTCATTAGCTATGAAACATTAAAATGTAATTACAAAGATTTACCTTTAAACTGTCAAATTACGTACTGCAATTAACAATGTGCTATGAATGGTCAAGATTTGTTAAAAATCCTATGAATTTTCAACTGTTAACAGCATCCTGGATACCAGTGACAACAGCGACGAACCTGCGAAACACTCCTTTAATAAATGTGACTGTAACAGGACAAATTGATGAAAGAACAATGGACACAGGTACTGAATCAAAATGTATTTTTTTTTTATTTCGAGTTTGATAAACAACATATACTGTATGTGGCGCAGCTGCAAGTGGTATTCTCCCTTTTCTCACTTTGATGGCTCATGTAATGCTCCTCCAGCTCATGCAAACAGACATTCAATAATTAGACCTAATCTCATCAGGTGCATGATCCTTGCAAACTTCACATACCGGCACCAAACCATGCCCACGCCATCACATACGCCTACCATCAGGGCGAGGTTGAGGAGCAATCCCTTTTGCATACAATTCCCTATATATACAGTACAGACCAAAAGTTGGACACACCTTCTCATTCAAAGAGTTAGACACACACAGACAGACAGAGAGAGGGAGAGAGCAGAAAGCAGCTTAGGTGTTCTGGAGGTAGATGTCTTACAATTGTCAAGAACTGTCTAAGAACTGACAATTTACCAACTGTTACAAACTACCTTCTTCACCTCATAATTTGCTATGAATGTAATTTTTCTTCTGTATTTTTGTCATGTTTCTAATATCACAATATATTTTGCTGTTTGTCTTAGTTGCTGCTAACATACGACTTGTTGGTGGCAGTCGCTCCTGCTCTGGTAGAGTGGAAGTCTATTTTAATAACCAGTGGGGAACAGTGTGTGATGATGACTGGGACATTAATGATGCACAGGTGGTGTGTAGACAGCTTGGATGTGGTAATGCTGTAAGAACTCATCAAAGTGCTGCCTTTGGTCAGGGAAGTGGACAAATATGGATGGATAATATTCAGTGTTCTGGAAGAGAAAGCAGCATCACACAGTGCACTCATAATGGATTTGGATCACACAACTGTAACCATGGTGAAGATGCTGGTGTTTCTTGCTCAGGTACAAAAATCTCTTAAATTATGACCTTCTAATAAATGTATTAAACATTTATTTAACTTTTCTCAGCTTCACAAACAAAATTAAAGTCACAAATAATAGTTCCTCAGGACATCAAAAACAAAGCAGACTGCTGATTCACCAGGCTGGGTCTGCAGGTGGGCCGAAACGAAATGGCATGAACACAAAAGCCACCGGCACACATTCGCATGAAAACAAACAGTGCACAACAGTGAACAGGCGAGGGGCTACAGGGTTGACCAGAATAAATAGTGAGACACACAAGGGAACACAGTTGCAGTTAATTTGGTGCTAATGTGAAAACAATACACATGTAGACAAACTAGGTGGGGACAAAGTGCCGGCTCAGTTAACTCTAGTTCCCTATCAAAAGCTACACTCAATGCTGCGTGAAAACGCTATGGGAACATCTCTTTGTTGCCAGGTTGTGAAGCCTGTGCATGTCAAACCCGCTGAATACCTTCGGCTTATAACCTGTGCCAGGCATGACGTCAACGAATTAGGTGCACCTGCAGGTTATAAATAGGAGTGAACCGGAAACATCCTCAGATCTTTTTGTCTTCAGGACCGCTTTGTGTTTGCGTGTGCATGTACAAGCCGTAACAAAAGCGAAATAAAAATAACAGCTTTAACTCACCGATATGGCGGAGTTGCTTAAGAGATGCGTGCCTTCGTGCGATAGATCTTCACAAATTTTGTCTTGAGTGCTTGGGGGAAGAACATGCTCGCCTCGGGCTTCAGGGAGAATGTGAGTACTGTGATCTTCTCCCTGTTAAGGTACTTCGCGCGCAGCTCACTTTCTTTAAAGAGAAACCACGAGCCGCGGCGCATTCCTGGGGCTCGCGTGCTGATCTGGCAGACGCGCACGAGACGGAATTTCCGATTTCTCTCTCGCTCTCTCCGGATCAGGAAGTTTTAGCTCCCGCTTCGCAAGCGCGCTCGGGTTCACGGGTCCTTGAGTCAGCATCCCAGAGCTAGGTCTGAGACCTCCTCGGCTTGTGCGCACACGCTACACAACCTGGGGGTCCCGACACTTGCAGTGCGGCGGCGTTGGTATTCTCGTTCCCATAGCATTTTCACGCAGCATTGAGTGTAGCTTTATCAGGGAACAGGGTTACAGTCAAGTAACCCGAGATGATCTTTCTCCCTGGAACTGCAGTGGCACAGGTGTTACAAATCCCTGTATATTACATCCTTCATACATGTAATAATCCCTCTTTTTGGATTTCACAGCCTACTGCTTTCACTTCGACAAAACCAGTGTAGCATCTAGTAGAGCACAAAATTCACTGCTGTTTTTTTTTTTTTTTTTCCTTATAAAGGAGTGTACAAAATGTAGTTCAGAATTTTAGCTTTATCATACAAATCTTCTAAAATTCTTCATGGTTCTTGTTTGCTAAACTTAATTATTTTGATTGTGTAAAGCTGCTTTGCGACAATGTCAATTGTTAAAAGATCTGTACAAATAAAATTTAATTGAATTGAACTTATTAAATTATTGAAGTACTTATAGTTACTTAAAATGTAATATTTGTTCAGCTAAATTCAAAAAGTGTAATTTCTACAAACTTATAAATGGCAAAAACATCTAAATACTCATCAAGTTCTATTCATTTGAACTAATTGTAATTATTTAACAGTACTCAAATATGTTTAATTACTTTGAGAATTAGGGTTTAGAGTGCAGGGAAGAACTAGCTCAAAAGAATGTAAAGTATTTCATCAGAAATATGGGGGACTTTCCCACATTTTTTCTAGAGTCTGCTGAATTGTCCAAAATGTGGATTCTTGATGGTTCTTTGTTGTTCAACTCTTTGACATTACATGCTAAACATCATTTATGAATTGACTATTCATTAGCTATGAAACATTAAAATGTAATTACAAAGATTTACCTTTAAACTGTCAAATTACGTACTGCAATTAACAATGTGCTATGAATGGTCAAGATTTGTTAAAAATCCTATGAATTTTCAACTGTTAACAGCATCCTGGATACCAGTGACAACAGCGACGAACCTGCGAAACACTCCTTTAATAAATGTGACTGTAACAGGACAAATTGATGAAAGAACAATGGACACAGGTACTGAATCAAAATGTATTTTTTTTTTATTTCGAGTTTGATAAACAACATATACTGTATGTGGCGCAGCTGCAAGTGGTATTCTCCCTTTTCTCACTTTGATGGCTCATGTAATGCTCCTCCAGCTCATGCAAACAGACATTCAATAATTAGACCTAATCTCATCAGGTGCATGATCCTTGCAAACTTCACATACCGGCACCAAACCATGCCCACGCCATCACATACGCCTACCATCAGGGCGAGGTTGAGGAGCAATCCCTTTTGCATACAATTCCCTATATATACAGTACAGACCAAAAGTTGGACACACCTTCTCATTCAAAGAGTTAGACACACACAGACAGACAGAGAGAGGGAGAGAGCAGAAAGCAGCTTAGGTGTTCTGGAGGTAGATGTCTTACAATTGTCAAGAACTGTCTAAGAACTGACAATTTACCAACTGTTACAAACTACCTTCTTCACCTCATAATTTGCTATGAATGTAATTTTTCTTCTGTATTTTTGTCATGTTTCTAATATCACAATATATTTTGCTGTTTGTCTTAGTTGCTGCTAACATACGACTTGTTGGTGGCAGTCGCTCCTGCTCTGGTAGAGTGGAAGTCTATTTTAATAACCAGTGGGGAACAGTGTGTGATGATGACTGGGACATTAATGATGCACAGGTGGTGTGTAGACAGCTTGGATGTGGTAATGCTGTAAGAACTCATCAAAGTGCTGCCTTTGGTCAGGGAAGTGGACAAATATGGATGGATAATATTCAGTGTTCTGGAAGAGAAAGCAGCATCACACAGTGCACTCATAATGGATTTGGATCACACAACTGTAACCATGGTGAAGATGCTGGTGTTTCTTGCTCAGGTACAAAAATCTCTTAAATTATGACCTTCTAATAAATGTATTAAACATTTATTTAACTTTTCTCAGCTTCACAAACAAAATTAAAGTCACAAATAATAGTTCCTCAGGACATCAAAAACAAAGCAGACTGCTGATTCACCAGGCTGGGTCTGCAGGTGGGCCGAAACGAAATGGCATGAACACAAAAGCCACCGGCACACATTCGCATGAAAACAAACAGTGCACAACAGTGAACAGGCGAGGGGCTACAGGGTTGACCAGAATAAATAGTGAGACACACAAGGGAACACAGTTGCAGTTAATTTGGTGCTAATGTGAAAACAATACACATGTAGACAAACTAGGTGGGGACAAAGTGCCGGCTCAGTTAACTCTAGTTCCCTATCAAAAGCTACACTCAATGCTGCGTGAAAACGCTATGGGAACATCTCTTTGTTGCCAGGTTGTGAAGCCTGTGCATGTCAAACCCGCTGAATACCTTCGGCTTATAACCTGTGCCAGGCATGACGTCAACGAATTAGGTGCACCTGCAGGTTATAAATAGGAGTGAACCGGAAACATCCTCAGATCTTTTTGTCTTCAGGACCGCTTTGTGTTTGCGTGTGCATGTACAAGCCGTAACAAAAGCGAAATAAAAATAACAGCTTTAACTTAAGTTGCTTAAGAGATGCGTGCCTTCGTGCGATAGATCTCTTTCGGAGGGCGATCTTCACAAATTTTGTCTTGAGTGCTTGGGGGAAGAACATGCTCGCCTCAGGCTTCAGGGAGAATGTGAGTAGTGTGATCTTCTCCCTATTAAGGTGCTTCGCGCGCAGCTCGCTTTCTTTAAAGAGAAACCGCGAGCCGCGGCGCATTCCTGGGGCTCGCGTGCTGATCTGGCAGACGCGCACGAGACGGAATTTCCGATTTCTCTCTAGCTCTCTCCGGATCAGGAAGTTTTAGCTCCCGCTTTGCAAGCGCGCTCCGGCGCTTCTTGTGAAGGAGCGGAAGAATCTTCCTCTCTCGCTTCCATGGAGGTAGCCTCCTCACAACGCTCCTCCAGTGCTCACAGAGCTTATGAGGAATTATAAGGGATTGGAACGCGCCCGGTCGAGCGATTGCATATCGACTGGCCGCAGAAGCGAGATTCCCTTAATCGAAACTATATGAACAGGCTTTTGGGAGGTTCCTTCCCCACCGTGCTCAAGAACCGGCACCATCGGCCACCCGGCCCCGGCCAGGTCTGGCCCCTATCAGGCGTGAGGTCCAGAAGGAGAGCATGACCAGCCGCACACCCCCTAGTAAGTACTGGGGTGGGGCTCGCTGCCCTTCTCAGAAATCTGCCTCAAAAAGACCAGATCTGAGGAGCTTCCTCTCTTCCAAGAAGAAGCCCTGAGATTCGGGCGCCTGGGGCCATGTTCCCCCCCAGAGAGGGGCGCCTCTATTTTCATCACAAAACAGGGCCTCCTCCCTGGCACTCCCTGGAGGCCGGGGTTCAATCCCCTCCACCACTGGTGTTTCGGGGAGCGCCGGTCTCCAATGAAGAGTTGGGTGTTCGGGTATCTCCTGCCATACTTCAGGATACCCGACACCTAACACCCCCCCATCCAGCCGAAGTGTCAAAGCTCGTGCCCCTTTCGGAGAAGCTGGCAGCGTGGAAACTACTGCCAGGCATATCTCCTTGGGTACAAAAGACTGTAGGCAGAGGCTACAGGATTCAGTTTGCACATCGTCCTTCGCGTTTCAACGGCGTGGTTTCCACTTCCGTGAAACCGGACCGTGCACATCTGCTGGCCCAGGAGTTAAAGACTCTGCTAGGCAAAGGGGCCATAGAACATGTTCCCCTTCCAGACAGAGAGTTGGGCTACTACAGTCGGTACTTTTTGGTGCCCAAGAGAGGGAGGGGGGTTGCGTCCGATCTTGGATCTTCGCGGCTTGAACCGCTATCTCAGGAAATCCAGATTCAAAATGTTGACTGTCAAAATGATTGTTTCTCAAATTCAACTAGAGGATTGGTTTGTGACAATCGATCTCAAGGACGCATATTTCCATATAGAAATATTGCCACAGCACAGGAAGTTCCTGAGGTTCGCCTTTGGGGGCGAAGCTTACCAGTATCGGGTCCTTCCATTTGGCCTAGCTCTGTCACCCCGCACATATACAAAATGCATGGCTGCAGCTCTGGCTCCTTTACGACTCCAGGGCATCCGTATTTTGAATTACATAGACGACTGGCTGATTCTGGCCCAGTCTCAGGAGCTAGCGCATTGACATCGGGATGTCGTCCAAGCCCATCTTCATTCTTTAGGATTGAGATTCAACGCCACAAAAAGCGTTCTCCTTCCTGTTCAGAGGACAACATATTTGGGTGTCACATGGGATTCGGTCATAATGCGGGCACAGTTGTCTCCTGCTCGTGTCGAATCCATTTTCAACACCCTGAAGGAAATCAAGCTAGGCCAGAAGGTCACTGTGCATCATTTTCAGAAATCTTTAGGCCTCATGGCGGCTGCGTCCACGGTGATACCTTTGGGCCTTCTGCACATGAGATCGTTTCAGCTGTGGCTAAGAGCAGGGGGTTTCATTCAGGGGCCAACCCCCAGAGGCTAATAAGGGTTACGTGCCCGGGGCTTCGTGCCCTTTCTATGTGGTTCAGACCCCGGTTTCTGACTTTGGGACCCACTCTAGGTCCGTCTTGTCTTTGTGAGATGCTAACGACAGACGCTTCCCTCATGGGTTGGGGTGCGGTCTTGGATGGCCGTCCAGCACAAGAGAGTTGGAGAGGTCATCTTCTCGCGTGGCAAATCAATTGCCTCGAAATGATGGCTCTGCATCCTGCATCCTCACCCGAACTATCTTTCCAAGGTTCCATTCTCGACCATGCACCCAGTTGTTCTCGAAGCCTTCTGTCCTCCGCCTTTCACAGCTCCGGAGCAGGAAAGACTTCATTTACTGTGTCCAGTACGTGCTCTTAGCATCTATGTCCACCACACTAGCTAGTGGCGTAAGTCAGAGCAGCTCTTTATTTGCCATGGGGGTCGCAACCGGGGGGCAGCTGCCACTAGACAGACTCTGTCACACTGGGTGAGAGATGCCATTGCCCTAGCCTATGAGGCGCGTGGTCACATTTCGCCTCTGGGAATCAGGGCTCACTCAAACAGGGGGATTGCCTCATCGATTGCCTTGGCAAGAGGCGTTCCCCTGCAGCAGGTGTGTGATGCGGCGGGCTGGTCCTCTCAACACACGTTTGTTAGATTTTATAGTCTGGATGTCAATGCTACTCCGGGTTCACGGGTCCTTGAGTCAGCATCCCAGAGCTAGGTCTGAGACCTCCTCGGCTTGTGCGCACACGCTACACAACCTGGGGGTCCAGACACTTGCAGTGCGGCGGCGTTGGTATTCTCGTTCCCATAGCATTTTCATGCAGCATTGAGTGTAGCTTTATCAGGGAACAGGGTTACAGTCAAGTAACCCGAGATGATCTTTCTCCCTGGAACTGCAGTGGCACAGGTGTTACAAATCCCAGTATATTACATCCTTCATACATGTAATAATCCCTCTTTTTGGATTTTACAGCCTACTGCCTTTACTTCGACAAAAGCAGTGTAGCATCTAGTAGAGCACAAAATTCACGGCTGTTTTTTTTTTTTTTTTTCCTTATAAAGGAGTGTACAAAATGTAGTTCAGAATTTTAGCTTTATCATACAAATCTTCTAAAATTCTTCATGGTTCTTGTTTGCTAAACTTAATTATTTTGATTGTGTAAAGCTGCTTTGCGACAATGTCAATTGTTAAAAGATCTGTACAAATAAAATTTAATTGAATTGAACTCATTAACTTATTGAAGTACTTATAGTTACTTAAAATGTCATATTTGTTCAGCTAAATTCAAAAAGTGTAATTTCTACAAACTTATAAATGGCAAAAACATCTAAATACTCATCAAGTTCTATTCATTTGAACTAATTGTAATTATTTAACAGTACTCAAATATGTTTAATTACTTTGAGAATTAGGGTTTAGAGTGCAGGGAAGAACTAGCTCAAAAGAACGTAATGTATTTCATAAGAAATATGGGGGACTTTCCCACATTTTTTCTAGAGTCTGCTGAATTGTCCAAAATGTGGATTCTTGATGGTTCTTTGTTGTTCAACTTTTTGACATTACATGCTAAACATCATTTATGAATTGACTATTCATTAGCTATGAAACATTAAAATGTACTTACAAAGATTTACCTTTAAACTGTCAAATTAAGTACTGCAATTAACAATGTGCTATGAATGGTCAAGATTAGTTAAAAATCACATGAATTTTCAACTGTTAACAGCATCCTGGATACCAGTAACAACAGCGACGAACCTGCGAAACACTCCTTTAATAAATGTGACTGTAACAGGACAAATTGATGAAAGAACAATGGACACAGGTACTGAATCAAAATGTATTTTTTTTTTATTTCGAGTTTGATAAACAACATATACTGTATGTGGCGCAGCTGCAAGTGGTATTCTCCCTTTTCTCACTTTGATGGCTCATGTAATGCTCCTCCAGCTCATACAAACAGACATTCAATAATTAAACCTAATCTCATCAGGTGCATGATCCTTGCAAACTTCACATACCGGCACCAAACCATGCCCACGTCATCACATACTCCTACCATCAGTGCGAGGTTGAGGAGCAATCCCTTTTGCATACAATTCCCTATATATACAGTACAGACCAAAAGTTGGACACACCTTCTCATTCAAAGAGTTAGACACACACAGACAGAGAGAGAGAGAGAGCAGAAAGCAGCTTAGGTGTTCTGGAGGTAGATGTCTTACAATTGTCAAGAACTGTCTAAGAACTGACAATTTACCAACTGTTACAAACTACCTTCTTCACCTCATAATTTGCTATAAATGTAATTTTTCTTCTGTATTTCTGTCATGTTTCTAATATCACAATACATTTTGTTGTTTGTCTTAGATGGCGCTAACATAAGACTTGTTGGTGGCAGTCACTCTTGCTCTGGTAGAGTGGAAATCTATTATAATAACCAGTGGGGAACAGTGTGTCATGATGACTGGGGCATTAATGATGCACAGGTGGTGTGTAGACAGCTTGGATGTGGCGATGCTGTCAGAGCTCATCAACGTGCTGCCTTTGGTCGGGGAAGTGGACAGATATGGATGGATAATGTTCACTGTTTTGGAAGAGAAAGCAGCATCACACAGTGCACTCATAATGGATTTGGCTCACACAACTGTAACCATGGTGAAGATGCTGGTGTTACTTGCTCAGGTACTGATAACCTCTTAAAGTATGATCTTGTAATGAACGTGATTATGAATATTTTTGTATTAAATATATACATTTTATTAGATTGTAAAGAAAAGTACTACTCTAGATGTAGTACATAATACTTACATTCTAATACTGTAGATCTACTATATTTATTTAGCTTTTGTCACGGTCCGTGCAGGCGAGATGGGTCCAAGCGCAGAGCGTGTAAGGGAAACAGCGGCGGTTATTTTGTGATGTGCTGCGCTCTGATTGTTTTGTGAATGAAATGAGGCGTGGCGCAAACCTCCAGCAGAGAGTGGAGGAATGAAGAGCCGATGTGCGCTGAATGCCAGTCCGATCAGTGGGGAATAATTGTGATCGAGAGCATGCGTGGTTCAAAGCCGAGAATGCAACTACAGTCCATGATCCTGAATCGTGGTCATGAAACGTGAGCGAGGGTCGATATCCAGAAATCCGAAACAACAATAATCCAAAGCGTGCAACGAGAGCAAAGTCCGTGAAGCAGAGCATGGGTCAAGATCCAAAAGTCAAGGCAGAGAAAAACGCTGGAAAATTGGGCATGAGGGCACACAATAATCTGGCAAGAGGTGGTGGTTTGTGAAAGAGTTATATAGAGTAGAGTAATGAATGAAAATGAAAAACAGGTGTGCTGAGCCAGTGAATGAGGCAGCAAAATGAAAGAAGTGGACTGGAGTGAAGAACGGATGCACGGATGATCGTCGCTTGGCTTGACGTGTGGGCATGACCTGGTGTACCGTGACAGCTTTTTTCACCTTTGGGTTTTAGCTTGATTATATAGTGTTTGCTGGATTATTAAAACTATTTGAGAAGTTTCTGTGATATAACAGAGCAGAAGCTAAAGACAACCAGGATGCAGATAGTTTCTGTGTTTACTGAAGAGGAGAGTTGGCACTCACCAATATCTGAGAAAACATGAATACAAGACCAACCATAGGGGAGGGAGGGAGAAAATTCATTAAGGGTTGTGATTGTGTAGCATTAGTTTAACAGGTTTACCTCTGCTATAACATGTCAATTTGGAAATAATTTCAATAAAAATAAATTTTATCCATAAAAACAACACATATAATATTTTATCCATTTAAAGTCATTTCAGGTTATTATATGAGCTGGTAAACAAACTGTAGTACATGCACACTCAGCAACACCCCTCACCCCCTCACCCAATTGGGAAAGGCTGTATTTTTGTAAGAGTCGCTAAAATAATCAAACAGAGCTAAACGTGTGAACTCTGACCCTCTTCAACTATGTTCATGTATAGAATTAGACAGTGATTTTAAATTGTGTTTATTTGCTCCTGTCACATCATCTGTTCTTTGGAACGCTCTGCTTAAAAATTATCCTACATGAGGGCCGTGCCATCAGGGAAAAAAAACTAGTTCAAAGGAATGTAAATAATTTACACACGTGGACAAAATTGTTGGTCAATGAAAGAAAAACTCACAATGGTCACAGAAATAACTTTAATCTGACAAAAGTAATAATAAATATGAATTCTATGAATGGTAACCAATGAACGTCAGACATTGCTTTTCAACCATGCTTCAATGGAATTATAAAAAAAAATGAACTCATGGAACAGGCCTGGACAAAATCGATAGTACCCCTAACTTAATAGTTTGTTGGACAACCTTTTGATTCAAGACACCCTGTGCCAGATGCAGCAAAGCAGCCCCAGAACATAACAGAGCCTCCTCCATGTTTCACAGTAGGGACAGTGTTCTTTTCTTGATATGCTTCATTTTTCCATCTGTGAACATAGAGCTGATGTGCCTTGGCAAAAAGTGCCATTTTTGTCTCATCTGTCCATAGGCCATTCTCCCAGAAGCTTTGTAGCTTGTCAACATGTAGTTTGGCATATTCCAGCTTTTTTTTATTTGTTTTCAACAATGGTGTCCTCCTTGGTCATCTCCCATGTAGTCCACTTTGGCTCAAACAACGACGGATAGTGCGATCTGACACTGATGTTCCTTGAGCATGAAGTTCACCTTGAATCTCTTTAGAAGTCTTCCTAGGCTCTTTTGTTACCATTTTGTGGCCATGTCCAGGGAGGTTGGCTACAGTCCCATGGATTTTAAATGTCTGAATAATATGTGCAACTGTAGTCACAGGAACATCTAGCTGCTTGGAAATGGTCTTAGAGCCTTTACCTTTAACATGCTTGTCTATCATTTTCTTTCGAATCTCCTGAGACAACTCTTTCCTTCGCTTCCTCTGGTCCATGTTGAGTTTGGTACATACCATGTCACCAAACAACACAGAGACTACCTGGAGCCCTATATATAGGCCCACTGACCTATTACAAAATTGTAGACACCTGTGATGCTAATTAGTGGACACACCTTGAATTAACATGTCCCTTTGGTCACATTATTCTCAGTATTTTCTAGGGCTACCATCATTTTTGTCCAGGCCTGTTCCATGAGTTTACTTTTTTAAATAATTCCGTTGAAGCATGGTTGAAAAGCAATGCCTGACTTTCATTGGTTACCATTCATAGAAGTTTTTAAAAGTATTACTTTTGTCAGATTAAAGTTATTTATGTGACCATTGTGAGTTTTCTTTCATTGACCGAAGGGTACCAACAATTTTGTCCACATGTGTATTTATTAGAAATATGAATGAGTTTCTATAGTCTACAGTGCTAATTTGTTTCAAATTATGGATTCCTAATGGGTTCAACTCTCTGACATCACATACAATAAATCACTCATGAATTGACTATACATTAGCTATGAAATGATTAAATAAACTGTAAAAAATTTACCTACAGGATGTCACAAAGTACCTAATACAGATCTGGCTATTAAGATCGCACGTTTCTGGAAAAGGGATCTTGCACGCTTTCGCGGCAGCTCGCGGGAAGCTGTGAAAATGCCGTTCATTACCTGTAGGGGGCAGTCGTGTTTCAATCTGAAGTATTGTGTGTCTACAGGGTGGGCCATTTATATGGATACACCTTAATAAAATGAGAATGGTTGGTGATATTAACGTCCTGTTTGTGGCACATTAGTATATGTGAGGGGGCAAACTTTTCAAGATGGGTGGTGACCATGGTGGCCATTTGGAAGTCGGCCATCTTGGATCCAACTTTTGTTTTTTCAATAGGAAGAGGGTCATGTGACATCAAACTTATTGGGAATTTCACAAGAAAAACAATGGTGTGCTTGGTTTTAACGTAACGTAACTTAACGTACATGAGTTATTTACAAGTTTCTGACCATTTATAAAATATGTTCAATGTGCTGCCCATTGTGATGGATTATCAATGCAACCCTCTTCTCACACTGATAGCAACACCGCAGGAGAAATCCGTAGTTTCAGGTGCTGCCATCGTGTATCCTCACACCATAGACAATTGCCTTCAGATGACCCCAAAGATAAAAGTCTAAGGGGGTCAGATCGGGAGACCTTAGGGGCCATTCAAATGGCCCACGACGACCAATCCACTTTTCAGGAAACTGTTCATCTAGGAATGCTCGGTCCTGACACCCATAATGTGGTGGTGCACCATCTTGCTGGAAAAATTCAGGGAACATGCCAGCTTGAGTGCATAAAGAGGGAAACACATCATCATGTAGCAATTTCAAATATCCAGTGGCCTTGAGGTTTCCATTGATGGAGAATGGACCCACTATCATTGTACCCAATATACCACACCATACCATCACTATTTTTGTTCCAACAGTCTTGGAGGGATCTATCCAATGTGGGTTAGTGTCAGACCAATAGCAGTGATTTTGTTTGTTAACTTCACCATTCACATAAAAGTTTGCCTCATCACTGAACAAAATCTTCTGCGTGAACTGAGGGTCCTGTTCCAATTTTTGTTTTGCCCATTCTGCAAATTGTGTTCGCCGATCTGGGTCATCCTTGTTGAGATGCTGCAGTAGCTGGAGTTTGTAAGGGTGCCATTTGTGAGTAGCTAATATCCGCCGAAGGGATGTTCGACTAATGCCACTCTCCAGTGACATGCGGCGAGTGCAACGCTGTGGGCTCTTGCTAAATGAAGCTAGGACAGCCACTGATGTTTGTACATTAGTTACAGTTTTCATGTGTCCACATTTTGGCAAATCCAACACTGAACCAGTTTCACAAAACTTAGCAAGCAGTTTGCTAACTGTAGCATGGGAGATGGGTGGTCTCGTAGGGTGTCTAACTGTAGCATGGGAGATGGGTGGTCTCTTAGGGTGTCTTGCATTGAAATCTGCTGCAATGACCCGGTTACTGCGTTCACCAGATATCAACACAATTTCAATCCGCTCATCACGTGTTAACCTCTTCGACATGTCAATGGCTGTGAACAAAGAGAAACTTGTAAATAACTCATGAAAAATCAAAGTTACGTTAAAACCAAGCACACCATTGTTTTTCTTGTGAAATTTCCAATAAGTTTGATGTCACATGACCCTCTTCCTATTGAAAAAACAGGGGGATTGCCTCATCGATTGCCTTGGCAAGAGGCGTTCCCCTGCAGCAGGTGTGTGATGCGGCGGGCTGGTCCTCTCCCCACACGTTTGTTAGATTTTATAGTCTGGATGTCAATGCTACTCCGGCTACTCGGGTTTCAGAGGTCTGAGGTCAGCAGGCCCAGGCTAGGTCTGCGACCTCCTCGCTTCTGCGCACACGCTACACAACCTGGGGGTCCAGACACTTGCAGTGCGGCGGCGTTGGTATTCTCGTTCCCATAGCATTTTCACGCAGCATTGAGTGTAGCTTTATCAGGGAACAGGGTTACAGTCAAGTAACCCGAGATGATCTTTCTCCCTGGAACTGCAGTGGCACAGGTGTTACAAATCCCAGTATATTACATCCTTCATACATGTAATAATCCCTCTTTTTGGATTTTACAGCCTACTGCCTTTACTTCGACAAAAGCAGTGTAGCATCTAGTAGAGCACAAAATTCACGGCTGTTTTTTTTTTTTTTTTTCCTTATAAAGGAGTGTAAAAAATGTAGTTCAGAATTTTAGCTTTATCATACAAATCTTCTAAAATTCTTCATGGTTCTTGGTTGCTAAACTTAATTATTTTGATTGTGTAAAGCTGCTTTGCGACAATGTCAATTGTTAAAAGAGCTGTACAAATAAAATTTAATTGAATTGAACTCATTAACTTATTGAAGTACTTATAGTTACTTAAAATGTCATATTTGTTCAGCTACATTCAAAAAGTGTAATTTCTACAAACTTATAAATGGCAAAAACATATAAATACTCATCAAGGTCTATTCATTTGAACTAATTGTAATTATTTAACAGTACTCAAATATGTTTAATTACTTTGAGAATTAGGGTTTAGAGTGCAGGGAAGAACTAGCTCAAAAGAACATAATGTATTTCATCAGAAATATGGGGGACTTTCCCACATTTTTTCTAGAGTCTGCTGAATTGTCCAAAATGTGGATTCTTGATGGTTCTTTGTTGTTCAACTCTTTGACATTACATGCTAAACATCATTTATGAATTGACTATTCATTAGCTATGAAACATTAAAATGTACTTACAAAGATTTACCTTTAAACTGTCAAATTACGTACTGCAATTAACAATGTGCTATGAATGGTCAAGATTAGTTAAAAATCCCATGAATTTTCAACTGTTAACAGCATCCTGGATACCAGTAACAACAGCGACGAACCTGCGAAACACTCCTTTAATAAATGTGACTGTAACAGGACAAATTGATGAAAGAACAATGGACACAGGTACTGAATCAAAATGTATTTTTTTTTTATTTCGAGTTTGATAAACAGCATATGCTGTATGTGGCGCAGCTGCAAGTGGTATTCTCCCTTTTCTCACTTTGATGGCTCATGTAATGCTCCTCCAGCTCATACAAACAGACATTCAATAATTAGACCTAATCTCATCAGGTGCATGATCCTTGCAAACTTCACATACCGGCACCAAACCATGCCCACGCCATCACATACTCCTACCATCAGTGCGAGGTTGAGGAGCAATCCCTTTTGCATACAATTCCCTATATATACAGTACAGACCAAAAGTTGGACACACCTTCTCATTCAAAGAGTTAGACACAGACAGAGAGAGAGAGAGAGCAGAAAGCAGCTTAGGTGTTCTGGAGGTAGATGTCTTACAATTGTCAAGAACTGTCTAAGAACTGACAATTTACCAACTGTTACAAACTACCTTCTTCACCTCATAATTTGCTATAAATGTAATTTTTCTTCTGTATTTCTGTCATGTTTCTAATATCACAATACATTTTGCTGTTTGTCTTAGATGGCGCTAACATACGACTTGTTGGTGGCAGTCGCTCCTGCTCTGGTAGAGTGGAAGTCTATTATAATAACCAGTGGGGAACAGTGTGTCATGATGACTGGGACATTAATGATGCACAGGTGGTGTGTAGACAGCTTGGATGTGGTAATGCTGTAAGAGCTCATCAAAGTGCTGCCTTTGGTCAGGGAAGTGGACAGATATGGATGGATAATGTTCAGTGTTCTGGAAGAGAAAGCAGCATCACACAGTGCACTCATAATGGATTTGGTTCACACAACTGTAACCATGGTGAAGATGCTGGTGTTACTTGCTCAGGTACTGATAACCTCTTAAAGTATGATCTTGTAATGAACGTGATTATGAATATTTTTGTATTAAATATATACATTTTATTAGATTGTAAAGAAAAGTACTACTCTAGATGTAGTACATAATACTTACATTCTAATACTGTAGATCTACTATATTTATTTAGCTTTGTCAATGTCCGTGCAGGCGAGATGGGTCCAAGCGCAGAGCGTGTAAGGGAAACAGCGGCGGTTATTTTGTGATGTGCTGCGCTCTGATTGTTTTGTGAATGAAATGAGGCGAGGCGCAAACCTCCAGCAGAGAGTGGAGGAATGAAGAGCCGATGTGCGCTGAATGCCAGTCCGATCAGTGGGGAATAATTGTGATCGAGAGCATGCGTGGTTCAAAGCCGAGAATGCAACTACAGTCCATGATCCTGAATCGTGGTCATGAAACGTGAGCGAGGGTCGATATCCAGAAATCCGAAACAACAATAATCCAAAGCGTGCAACGAGAGCAAAGTCCGTGAAGCAGAGCATGGGTCAAGATCCAAAAGTCAAGGCAGAGAAAAACGCTGGAAAATTGGGCATGAGGGCACACAATAATCTGGCAAGAGGTGGTGGTTTGTGAAAGAGTTATATAGAGTAGAGTAATGAATGAAAATGAAAAACAGGTGTGCTGAGCCAGTGAATGAGGCAGCAAAATGAAAGAAGTGGACTGGAGTGAAGAACGGATGCACGGATGATCGTCGCTTGGCTTGACGTGTGGGCATGACCTGGTGTACCGTGACAGCTTTTTTCACCTTTGGGTTTTAGCTTGATTATATAGTGTTTGCTGGATTATTAAAACTATTTGAGAAGTTTCTGTGATATAACAGAGCAGAAGCTAAAGACAACCAGGATGCAGATAGTTTCTGTGTTTACTGAAGAGGAGAGTTGGCACTCACCAATATCTGAGAAAACATGAATACAAGACCAACCATAGGGGAGGGAGGGAGAAAATTCATTAAGGGTTGTGATTGTGTAGCATTAGTTTAACAGGTTTACCTCTGCTATAACATGTCAATTTGGAAATAATTTCAATAAAAATAAATTTTATCCATAAAAACAACACATATAATATTTTATCCATTTAAAGTCATTTCAGGTTATTATATGAGCTGGTAAACAAACTGTAGTACATGCACACTCAGCAACACCCCTCACCCCCTCACCCAATTGGGAAAGGCTGTATTTTTGTAAGAGTCGCTAAAATAATCAAACAGAGCTAAACGTGTGAACTCTGACCCTCTTCAACTATGTTCATGTATAGAATTAGACAGTGATTTTAAATTGTGTTTATTTGCTCCTGTCACATCATCTGTTCTTTGGAACGCTCTGCTTAAAAATTATCCTACATGAGGGCCGTGCCATCAGGGAAAAAAAACTAGTTCAAAGGAATGTAAATAATTTACACACGTGGACAAAATTGTTGGTCAATGAAAGAAAAACTCACAATGGTCACAGAAATAACTTTAATCTGACAAAAGTAATAATAAATATGAATTCTATGAATGGTAACCAATGAACGTCAGACATTGCTTTTCAACCATGCTTCAATGGAATTATAAAAAAAAAATGAACTCATGGAACAGGCCTGGACAAAATCGATAGTACCCCTAACTTAATAGTTTGTTGGACAACCTTTTGATTCAAGACACCCTGTGCCAGATGCAGCAAAGCAGCCCCAGAACATAACAGAGCCTCCTCCATGTTTCACAGTAGGGACAGTGTTCTTTTCTTGATATGCTTCATTTTTCCATCTGTGAACATAGAGCTGATGTGCCTTGGCAAAAAGTGCCATTTTTGTCTCATCTGTCCATAGGCCATTCTCCCAGAAGCTTTGTAGCTTGTCAACATGTAGTTTGGCATATTCCAGCTTTTTTTATTTGTTTTCAACAATGGTGTCCTCCTTGGTCATCTCCCATGTAGTCCACTTTGGCTCAAACAACGACGGATAGTGCGATCTGACACTGATGTTCCTTGAGCATGAAGTTCACCTTGAATCTCTTTAGAAGTCTTCCTGGGCTCTTTTGTTACCATTTTGTGGCCATGTCCAGGGAGGTTGGCTACAGTCCCATGGATTTTAAATGTCTGAATAATATGTGCAACTGTAGTCACAGGAACATCTAGCTGCTTGGAAATGGTCTTAGAGCCTTTACCTTTAACATGCTTGTCTATAATTTTCTTTCGAATCTCCTGAGACAACTCTTTCCTTCGCTTCCTCTGGTCCATGTTGAGTTTGGTACATACCATGTCACCAAACAACACAGAGACTACCTGGAGCCCTATATATAGGCCCACTGACCTATTACAAAATTGTAGACACCTGTGATGCTAATTAGTGGACACACCTTGAATTAACATGTCCCTTTGGTCACATTATTCTCAGTATTTTCTAGGGCTACCATCATTTTTGTCCAGGCCTGTTCCATGAGTTTACTTTTTTAAATAATTCCGTTGAAGCATGGTTGAAAAGCAATGCCTGACTTTCATTGGTTACCATTCATAGAAGTTTTTAAAAGTATTACTTTTGTCAGATTAAAGTTATTTATGTGACCATTGTGAGTTTTCTTTCATTGACCGAAGGGTACCAACAATTTTGTCCACATGTGTATTTATTAGAAATATGAATGAGTTTCTATAGTCTACAGTGCTAATTTGTTTCAAATTATGGATTCCTAATGGGTTCAACTCTCTGACATCACATACAATAAATCACTCATGAATTGACTATACATTAGCTATGAAATGATTAAATAAACTGTAAAAAATTTACCTACAGGATGTCACAAAGTACCTAATACAGATCTGGCTATTAAGATCGCACGTTTCTGGAAAAGGGATCTTGCGCGCTTTCGCGGCAGCTCGCGGGAAGCTGTGAAAATGCCGTTCATTACCTGTAGGGGGCAGTCGTGTTTCAATCTGAAGTATTGTGTGTCTACAGGGTGGGCCATTTATATGGATACACCTTAATAAAATGAGAATGGTTGGTGATATTAACGTCCTGTTTGTGGCACATTAGTATATGTGAGGGGGCAAACTTTTCAAGATGGGTGATGACCATGGTGGCCATTTGGAAGTCGGCCATCTTGGATCCAACTTTTGTTTTTTCAATAGGAAGAGGGTCATGTGACATCAAACTTATTGGGAATTTCACAAGAAAAACAATGGTGTGCTTGGTTTTAACGTAACGTAACTTAACGTACATGAATTATTTACAGGTTTCTGACCATTTATAAAATATGTTCAATGTGCTGCCCATTGTGATGGATTATCAATGCAACCCTCTTCTCACACTGATAGCAACACCGCAGGAGAAATCCGTAGTTTCAGGTGCTGCCATCGTGTATCCTCACACCATAGACAATTGCCTTCAGATGACCCCAAAGATAAAAGTCTAAGGGGGTCAGATCGGGAGACCTTAGGGGCCATTCAAATGGCCCACGACGACCAATCCACTTTTCAGGAAACTGTTCATCTAGGAATGCTCGGTCCTGACACCCATAATGTGGTGGTGCACCATCTTGCTGGAAAAATTCAGGGAACATGCCAGCTTGAGTGCATAAAGAGGGAAACACATCATCATGTAGCAATTTCAAATATCCAGTGGCCTTGAGGTTTCCATTGATGGAGAATGGACCCACTATCATTGTACCCAATATACCACACCATACCATCACTATTTTTGTTCCAACAGTCTTGGAGGGATCTATCCAATGTGGGTTAGTGTCAGACCAATAGCAGTGATTTTGTTTGTTAACTTCACCATTCACATAAAAGTTTGCCTCATCACTGAACAAAATCTTCTGCGTGAACTGAGGGTCCTGTTCCAATTTTTGTTTTGCCCATTCTGCAAATTGTGTTCGCCGATCTGGGTCATCCTTGTTGAGATGCTGCAGTAGCTGGAGTTTGTAAGGGTGCCATTTGTGAGTAGCTAATATCCGCCGAAGGGATGTTCGACTAATGCCACTCTCCAGTGACATGCGGCGAGTGCAACGCTGTGGGCTCTTGCTAAATGAAGCTAGGACAGCCACTGATGTTTGTACATTAGTTACAGTTTTCATGTGTCCACATTTTGGCAAATCCAACACTGAACCAGTTTCACAAAACTTAGCAAGCAGTTTGCTAACTGTAGCATGGGAGATGGGTGGTCTCGTAGGGTGTCTAACTGTAGCATGGGAGATGGGTGGTCTCTTAGGGTGTCTTGCATTGAAATCTGCTGCAATGACCCGGTTACTGCGTTCACCAGATATCAACACAATTTCAATCCGCTCATCACGTGTTAACCTCTTCGACATGTCAATGGCTGTGAACAAAGAGAAACTTGTAAATAACTCATGAAAAATCAAAGTTACGTTAAAACCAAGCACACCATTGTTTTTCTTGTGAAATTTCCAATAAGTTTGATGTCACATGACCCTCTTCCTATTGAAAAAACAGGGGGATTGCCTCATCGATTGCCTTGGCAAGAGGCGTTCCCCTGCAGCAGTTGTGTGATGCGGCGGGCTGGTCCTCTCCACACACGTTTGTTAGATTTTATAGTCTGGATGTCAATGCTACTCCGGGTTCACGGGTCCTTGAGTCAGCATCCCAGAGCTAGGTCTGAGACCTCCTCGGCTTGTGCGCACACGCTACACAACCTGGGGGTCCAGACACTTGCAGTGCGGCGGCGTTGGTATTCTCGTTCCCATAGCATTTTCACGCAGCATTGAGTGTAGCTTTATCAGGGAACAGGGTTACAGTCAAGTAACCCGAGATGATCTTTCTCCCTGGAACTGCAGTGGCACAGGTGTTACAAATTCCAGTATATTACATCCTTCATACATGTAATAATCCCTCTTTTTGGATTTTACAACCTACTGCTTTTACTTCGATAAAAGCTGTGTAGCATCTAGTAGAGCACAAAAATCACGGCTGTTTTTTTTTTTTTTTTTACCCTTATAAAGGAGTGTAAAAAATGTAGTTCAGAATTTTAGCTTTATCATACAAATCTTCTAAAATTCTTCATGGTTCTTGGTTGCTAAACTTAATTATTTTGATTGTGTAAAGCTGCTTTGCGACAATGTCAATTGTTAAAAGAGCTGTACAAATAAAATTTAATTGAATTGAACTCATTAACTTATTGAAGTACTTATAGTTACTTAAAATGTCATATTTGTTCAGCTACATTCAAAAAGTGTAATTTCTACAAACTTATAAATGGCAAAAACATATAAATACTCATCAAGGTCTATTCATTTGAACTAATTGTAATTATTTAACAGTACTCAAATATGTTTAATTACTTTGAGAATTAGGGTTTAGAGTGCAGGGAAGAACTAGCTCAAAAGAACATAATGTATTTCATCAGAAATATGGGGGACTTTCCCACATTTTTTCTAGAGTCTGCTGAATTGTCCAAAATGTGGATTCTTGATGGTTCTTTGTTGTTCAACTCTTTGACATTACATGCTAAACATCATTTATGAATTGACTATTCATTAGCTATGAAACATTAAAATGTACTTACAAAGATTTACCTTTAAACTGTCACATTACGTACTGCAATTAACAATGTGCTATGAATGGTCAAGATTAGTTAAAAATCCCATGAATTTTCAACTGTTAACAGCATCCTGGATACCAGTAACAACAGCGACGAACTTGCGAAACACTCCTTTAATAAATGTGACTGTAACAGGACAAATTGATGAAAGAACAATGGACACAGGCACTGAATCAAAATTTATTTATTTTTTATTTCGAGTTTGATAAACAACATATACTGTATGTGGCGCAGCTGCAAGTGGTATTCTCCCTTTTCCCACTTTAATGGCTCATGTAATGCTCCTCCAGGTCATACAAACAGACATTCAATAATTAGACCTAATCTCATCAGGTGCATGATCCTTGCAAACTTCACATACCGGCACCAAACCATGCCCACGCCATCACATACGCCTACCATCAGGGCGAGGTTGAGGAGCAATCCCTTTTGCATACAATTCCCTATATATACAGTACAGACCAAAAGTTGGACACACCTTCTCATTGAAAGAGTTAGACACAGACAGAGAGAGAGAGAGCAGAAAGCAGCTTAGGTGTTGTGGAGGTAGATGTCTTACAATTGTCAAGAACTGACTAAGAACTGACAATTTACCAACTGTTACAAACTACCTTCTTCACCTCATAATTTGCTATAAATGTAATTTTTCTTCTGTATTTTTGTCATGTTTCTAATATCACAATACATTTTGTTGTTTGTCTTAGATGGCGCTAACATAAGACTTGTTGGTGGCAGTCACTCTTGCTCTGGTAGAGTGGAAATCTATTATAATAACCAGTGGGGAACAGTGTGTCATGATGACTGGGGCATTAATGATGCACAGGTGGTGTGTAGACAGCTTGGATGTGGCGATGCTGTCAGAGCTCATCAACGTGCTGCCTTTGGTCGGGGAAGTGGACAGATATGGATGGATAATGTTCGCTGTTCTGGAAGAGAAAGCAGCATCACACAGTGCACTCATAATGGATTTGGCTCACACAACTGTAACCATGGTGAAGATGCTGGTGTTACTTGCTCAGGTACTGATAACCTCTTAAAGTATGATCTTGTAATGAACGTGATTATGAATATTTTTGTATTAAACATATACATTTTATTAGATTGTAAAGAAAATTACTACTCTAGATGTAGTACATAATACTTACATTCTAATACTGTAGATCTACTACATTTATTTAGCTTTTGTCACGGTCCGTGCAGGCGAGATGGGTCCAAGCGCAGAGCGTGTAAGGGAAACAGCGGCGGTTATTTTGTGATGTGCTGCTCTCTGATTGTTTTGTGAATGAAATGAGGCGTGGCGCAAACCTCCAGCAGAGAGTGGAGGAATGAAGAGCCGATGTGCGCTGAATGCCAGTCCGATCAGTGGGGAATAATTGTGATCGAGAGCATGCGTGGTTCAAAGCCGAGAATGCAACTACAGTCCATGATCCTGAATCGTGGTCATGAAACGTGAGCGAGGGTCGATATCCAGAAATCCGAAACAACAATAATCCAAAGCGTGCAACGAGAGCAAAGTCCGTGAAGCAGAGCATGGGTCAAGATCCAAAAGTCAAGGCAGAGAAAAACGCTGGAAAATTGGGCATGAGGGCACACAATAATCTGGCAAGAGGTGGTGGTTTGTGAAAGAGTTATATAGAGTAGAGTAATGAATGAAAATGAAAAACAGGTGTGCTGAGCCAGTGAATGAGGCGGCAAAATGAAAGAAGTGGACTGGAGTGAAGAACGGATGCACGGATGATCGTCGCTTGGCTTGACGTGTGGGCATGACCTGGTGTACCGTGACAGCTTTTTTCACCTTTGGGTTTTAGCTTGATTATATAGTGTTTGCTGGATTATTAAAACTATTTGAGCAGTTTCTGTGATAAAACAGAGCAGAAGCTAAAGACAACCAGGATGCAGATAGTTTCTGTGTTTACTGAAGAGGAGAGTCGGCACTCACCAATATCTGAGAAAACATGGATACAAGACCAACCATAGGGGAGGGAGGGAGAAAATTCATTAAGAGTTGTGATTGTGTAGCATTAGTTTAACAGGTTTACCTCTGCTATAACATGTCAATTTGGAAATAATTTCAATAAAAATAAATTTTATCCATAAAAACAACACATATAATATTTTATCCATTTAAAGTTATTTCAGGTTACTATATGAGCTGGTATTCAAACTGTAGTACATGCACATTCAGCAACACCCCTCACCCCCTCACCCAATTGGGAAAGGCTGTATTTTTGTAAGAGTCCCTAAAATAATCAAACAGAGCTAAATGTGTGAACTCTGACCCTCTTCAACTATGTTCATGTATAGAATTAGACAGTGATTTTAAATTGTGTTTATTTGCTCCTGTCACATCATCTGTTCTTTGGAACGCTCTGCTTAAAAATTATCCTACATGAGGGCCGTGCCATCAGGGAAAAAAAACTAGTTCAAAGGAATGTAAATAATTTACACACGTGGACAAAATTGTTGGTAAATGAAAGAAAAACACAATGGTCACAGAAATAACTTTAATCTGACAAAAGTAATAATAAATATGAATTCTATGAATGGTAACCAATGAACGTCAGACATTGCTTTTCAACCATGCTTCAATGGAATTATAAAAAAAAATGAACTCAAGGAACAGGCCTGGACAAAATCGATAGTACCCCTAACTTAATAGTTTGTTGGACAACCTTTTGAGGCAATCACTGCAATCAAACGATTCCTGTAACTGTCAATAAGACTTCTGCACCTCTCTGCAGGTATTTTGGCCCACTCCTCATGAGCAAGCTGCTCCAGTTGTTTCCGGTTTGAAGGGTGCCTTTTCCAGACAGCATGTTTCAGCTCCTTCCAAAGATGCTCAATAGGATTGAGGTCAGGGCTCATAGAAGGCCACTTTAGAATAGTCCAATGTTTTCCTCTTAGCCATTCTTGGGTGTTTTTAGCTGTGTGTTTTGGGTCATTGTCCTGTTGCAAGACCCATGACCTGCGACTGAGACCCAGCTTTCTGACACTGGCCAGCACATTTCTCTCTAGAATACCTTGATAGTCTTGAGATTTCATTGTACACTGCACAGATTCAAGACACCCTGTGCCAGATGCAGCAAAGCAGCCCCAGAACATAACAGAGCCTCCTCCATGTTTCACAGTAGGGACAGTGTTCTTTTCTTGATGTGCTTCATTTTTCCATCTGTGAACATAGAGCTGATGTGCCTTGGCAAAAAGTGCCATTTTTGTCTCATCTGTCCATAGGCCATTCTCCCAGAAGCTTTGTAGCTTGTCAACATGTAGTTTGGCATATTCCAGCTTTTTTTTATTTGTTTTCAACAATGGTGTCCTCCTTGGTCATCTCCCATGTAGTCCACTTTGGCTCAAACAACGACGGATAGTGCGATCTGACACTGATGTTCCTTGAGCATGAAGTTCACCTTGAATCTCTTTAGAAGTCTTCCTAGGCTCTTTTGTTACCATTTTGTGGCCATGTCCAGGGAGGTTGGCTACAGTCCCATGGATTTTAAATGTCTGAATAATATGTGCAACTGTAGTCACAGGAACATCTAGCTGCTTGGAAATGGTCTTAGAGCCTTTACCTTTAACATGCTTGTCTATCATTTTCTTTCGAATCTCCTGAGACAACTCTTTCCTTCGCTTCCTCTGGTCCATGTTGAGTTTGGTACATACCATGTCACCAAACAACACAGAGACTACCTGGAGCCCTATTTATAGGCCCACTGACCTATTACAAGATTGTAGACACCTGTGATGCTAATTAGTGGACACACCTTGAATTAACATGTCCCTTTGGTCACATTATTCTCAGTATTTTCTAGGGCTACCATCATTTTTGTCCAGGCCTGTTCCATGAGTTTACTTTTTTAAATAATTCCGTTGAAGCATGGTTGAAAAGCAATGCCTGACTTTCATTGGTTACCATTCATAGAAGTTTTTAAAAGTATTACTTTTGTCAGATTAAAGTTATTTATGTGACCATTGTGAGTTTTCTTTCATTGACCGAAGGGTACCAACAATTTTGTCCACGTGTGTATTTATTAAAAATATGAATGAGTTTCTATAGTCTACAGTGCTAATTTGTTTCAAATTATGGATTCCTAATGGGTTCAACTCTCTGACATCACATACAATAAATCATTCATGAATTGACTATACATTAGCTATGAAATGATTAAATAAACTGTAAAAGATTTACCTACAGAATGTCACAAAGTACCTAATACAGATCTGGCTATTAAGATCGCACGTTTCTGGAAAAGGGATCTTGCGAGCTTTCGCGGCAGCTCGCGGGAAGCTGTGAAAATGACGTTCATTACCTGTAGGGGCAGTCGTGTTTCAATCTGAAGTATTGTGTGTCTACAGGGTGGGCCATTTATATGGATACACCTTAATAAAATGAGAATGGTTGGTGATATTAACGTCCTGTTTGTGGCACATTAGTATATGTGAGGGGGCAAACTTTTCAAGATGGGTGGTGACCATGGTGGCCATTTGGAAGTCGGCCATCTTGGATCCAACTTTTGTTTTTTCAATAGGAAGAGGGTCATGTGACATCAAACTTATTGGGAATTTCACAAGAAAAACAATGGTGTGCTTGGTTTTAACGTAACGTAACTTAACGTACATGAGTTATTTACAGGTTTCTGACCATTTATAAAATATGTTCAATGTGCTGCCCATTGTGATGGATTATCAATGCAACCCTCTTCTCACACTGATAGCAACACCGCAGGAGAAATCCGTAGTTTCAGGTGCTGCCATCGTGTATCCTCACACTATAGACAATTGCCTTCAGATGACCCCAAAGATAAAAGTCTAAGGGGGTCAGATCGGGAGACCTTAGGGGCCATTCAAATGGCCCACGACGACCAATCCACTTTTCAGGAAACTGTTCATCTAGGAATGCTCGGTCCTGACACCCATAATGTGGTGGTGCACCATCTTGCTGGAAAAATTCAGGGAACATGCCAGCTTGAGTGCATAAAGAGGGAAACACATCATCATGTAGCAATTTCAAATATCCAGTGGCCTTGAGGTTTCCATTGATGGAGAATGGACCCACTATCATTGTACCCAATATACCACACCATACCATCACTTTTTTTGTTCCAACAGTCTTGGAGGGATCTATCCAATGTGGGTTAGTGTCAGACCAATAGCAGTGATTTTGTTTGTTAACTTCACCATTCACATAAAAGTTTGCCTCATCACTGAACAAAATCTTCTGCGTGAACTGAGGGTCCTGTTCCAATTTTTGTTTTGCCCATTCTGCAAATTGTGTTCGCCGATCTGGGTCATCCTCGTTGAGATGCTGCAGTAGCTGGAGTTTGTAAGGGTGCCATTTGTGAGTAGCTAATATCCGCCGAAGGGATGTTCGACTAATGCCACTCTCCAGTGACATGGGGCGAGTGCAACGCTGTGGGCTCTTGCTAAATGAAGCTAGGACAGCCACTGATGTTTGTACATTAGTGACAGTTTTCATGTGTCCACATTTTGGCAAATCCAACACTGAACCAGTTTCACAAAACTTAGCAAGCAGTTTGCTAACTGTAGCATGGGAGATGGGTGGTCTCGTAGGGTGTCTAACTGTAGCATGGGAGATGGGTGGTCTCGTAGGGTGTCTTGCATTGAAATCTGCTGCAATGACCCGGTTACTGCGTTCACCAGATATCAACACAATTTCAAGCCGCTCATCAAGTGTTAACCTCTTCGACATGTCAATGGCTGTGAACAAAGAGAAACTTGTAAATAACTCATGAAAAATCAAAGTTACGTTAAAACCAAGCACACCATTGTTTTTCTTGTGAAATTCCCAATAAGTTTGATGTCACATGACCCTCTTCCTATTGAAAAAACTTGGATCCAAGATGGCCAACTTCTAAATGGCCACCATGGTCACCACCCATCTTGAAAAGTTTGCCCCCTCACATATACTAATGTGCCACAAACAGGACGTTAATATCACCAACCATTCCCATTTTATTAAGGTGTATCCATATCAAATTCAAATAAAAATTTTATTTGTCACATACACAGTCATACACAGTACGATATGCAGTGAAATGTTTAGGCGACTGCCTGTGACCTTAGAATAAAAAAACTATTTAAGGCTTATTACACTAGAGAACGTAAGAATAGATTTAACTAAGAATAAAATAATAAAATATATGTACAATAAAAATATAAGAAAACAAAAATATAAAAAATATAAGAGTGTAAGAAAATAAGAACACCTGGGTAAAGAAATATAATAAAGCCTAGGTGAACCTAGGTGTACAGTATGGAAAATATGGAATATAAATAGAGATGTTCAGGGGGTGTGCAAGTATGCTATAAAGTGTTTTGTACTTAAAGTGACTTGTGCTATAGAATAAATAGTGATGTAGTGTGAAGGGTGTGCAATTATTGTCCCAAGAGTCCAGAGATAGTGCAAGAAGCATGAGTGTGGGTGTGTAAAGTGGGTCAGTCAGTACTGTTTGGTGAGCTGGTTGAGAGACCGTATCGCCTGCGGGTAGAAGCTCCTCCTCAGTCTCTCTGTATTGGTCTTCAGGGCGCAAAATCGCTTTGCTGACCTCAACAGAGAGAACAGTCCATTACTGGGGTGGCTGAGGTCCTTCACGATCTTCCTGGCCTTGGTCCAGCACCGCTTGCTGTAGATCGAGTGTAGGTCAGGGAGCTCAGTGTGGTTGATCTGCTCAGCTGATCGCACACCCCTCTGTAGAGCTCGTCTGTCCTGCATCATGCTGTTCCCGAACCAGGTAGTGATGTTTCCCATCAGGATGCTTTCTATGGTGCAGGAGTAAAAGTTCCTGAGTACCTTGGAGGGCAGTCTAAAGTCTCTCAAGCGCCTGAGGTGGTAGAGACGCTGTTGGGCCTTCTTCACCACGGTGTTGATGTGACAGGACCATGACAGGTCCTGCTTGATGTGGACACAGAGGTATCTGAAACTGTCTACTCTCTCCACTGGGCTGTTGTTGATGACAGGGGTCTGATAGTTCCTCTCCTGCTTTGTGCTAAAGTCTACTACCAACTCCTTCGTCTTGCTGACGTTTAGAAGGAGATTGTTCCTCTGGCACCAGTGCTCCAGATTCCCAATCTCCTCGAGGTAGGCCGTGTCATCATTGTCAGTGATCAGGCCCACCACGATGGTGTCATCAGCAAACTTGATGATGGTGGTGGAGTTAGTAGAGGCTACGCAGTCGTGTGTGTACAGAGACTACAGTAGAGGGCTCAGAACACAACCCTGTGGTGCTCCAGTGCTGAGAGTGATGGAGGCAGAGACATGACCGCCCATCCTTACAGCCTGTGGTCTGTCAGTTAGGAAGTTGGAGATCCACTGACACAAAGATGAGCTGAGTCCCAGGTGCTCCAGCTTGGTGGTGAGTGTGGAGGGAATTATGGTATTAAATGATGAGCTGTAGTTGAGGAAGAGCATTTTAACATAATTCCCCCTCCTATTGTCCAGGTGTGTGAGAGATGTATGAAGAAGATGAGCGATAGCATCATCTGTGGAGTGGAGTGTGTAGCGGCCCACCCTGTACTGAAGCCAAACATGCCTTCTCTCTCTAACCCTAACCTATGCACCCATTGATAACAAGCAACAGAGCTCATAAACGTGTCAAGCTCAAACTTTAAATACTGCTATGTATTTATTCTTCACTTTCTTCTCAATGATGATTCTTCTTTGACTGTGCTTTCTCCATTCAGTATTATTATCATTAGTAGTAGTAGTAGTGAAAATTACCGCTGATTAACTATCTCTGCAGTAGTTATAACAGCAGATTAATTTCACTTGGGCTATTTCTAACAGGCAATCTACTAAATAATAATAAATATATAAAATAACCCAGCACTTTAACATTTAACCCAGCGGTTTTAAGAGTGTAACATAAAAAATATTCCATTTGTAAAATAGCATAGGTGAAATCATAGATTGTGTAAAAACAATACAACAAAGCTTATGGTAAATAAATTCTCAGACTACCTCTTTACAGTACATTGAATTTCTATATGCTGCCAACTGCACCCCGATAAGAGAGAAAGTCACCCACAGCCATCTGTGCCCCCTGGCCTGTGGATCACATCGAAGGAAGTGCATGAGAGAAAGCAGCTTAGGTGTTCCCTTTCAAAAGCTACACTTGATGCTGCGCTTGAAAGCGCTATGGGAAAAGGTCTCCACTGATGGGTTGTTGAAGCATGTGTGTCAAACACGCCAAAAACTTGGCCCGCTTTCTGACCAGGTACATCTGGAGATTATAAATAGGTCTGAACCGGAAACATCCTCAGGTCTTTTGTCTTCAAGGCTGTATTGTGTTTTATCATACGTGTGTCTAATGTTACTGCACGGCAGTTTAAAAAAAGGAAAGCGAAACTAGTGGCCGAGTTTAGGAAGAGAAGTCCCACCTTTGTGTTGGAGTCTTCTCTCCGATGACGATTGTCATGCTCTTTGTTTTGAGTGTTTGGGTGAAGATCATGCAGTCGGCGGACTCGAGGGACAATGCGAGCACTGTGAACTGTTTCAGATCAAAGCACTTCGCGCCAGGCTCGCATTCTTTAAAAAGAAATTGCTAGCTGCGCTTCACTCTTGGGGTTCACGCATTGATCTGGCGGAAACACATGAGACGGATTTGCCCTTTTCTCTCGCCTTCTTGCCGGATCAGGAAATTCCCATGTTCGCTTCTGAAGCGCATCTCGATGCCTCTTCTGATCGGGCCCCGGAGACGAAGGTCCTCAACGAAGGTCCCTCACCTTTTTTGGTGATCTCCACGAAGAGGTAACTCGTTCATGGAGCAAACCTTATTCGTTCCGCATATTTGTGCCAACGACGTCGATTTATTCGACGATCGTTGATACAAGCATGCAGGGCTACATGATGATGCCCCAGGTTTAGGAGACGCTTGCGAGCTATCTCTCTCCTGAATGCTCATCTTTGCTGAAGAAGCCTAAACTCCCCATTAAGCCATGTAGACTAACATCTTCGCTAGTGGGGAAGGCTTTCCAGGCAGCGGGTCAGGTCGGTGCAGTGCTGTATACCATGGCGGAGTTGCAGGCATACCAGGATGATCTATTGAAGGACCTGAGCACTCGCTGGTCTTCGACCAGCAAGCCTTTTCAGAGCTTTGCCAAGCCACGGATTTGTCTCTCCGTGCGACAAAGCAGATGGCCCATGCCATTGGCAATTCCATGGCTGCTATGGTTGCCATGAAGAGACATCTGTGGCTTAACTTCACTGGCACCAAGGACAAGGAGCATTCGTTCCTCCTTGATGCCCCTATCTTGCCTTCTGGCCTATTCGGTGATGCTGTGAATTCGGGAGGTGAAACGCTACGAGGAGGCGTTTCTGAGGTTTCTTCTCCACCATGTTCAGGAGTTGGGACTGTCGGCCATCCAGTCCCGACTAGGTCCGGTTCTAGTGAGGCGTGAAGCGCAGAAGGAGAATGTGGCGAGGCGGGCACCCCCTCGTAAAGACTGTGGTACGACTCGCCGCGCTCCTCAGTCCGCCTTTAAAAGACCAGACCTCAAAGAAGAGGTCCTGAGGCTGGTGAAATAGGACCATGAGGGTGTCTCAGGAGGCCCCCTAAATCTTGATGACCCTAGATGTTCGATTTGGCTTCTACCATGTTTTCAGGACACCGAACATTCAGGACACCCCCCTGCCCCCCTCAACCTAGCATTGTGCCCCTTTCAGAGAAATTGGCAGAGTGGAAGTTACTGCCAAGTATATCTCCTTGAGCTCAGAGGATCCAACCTGCGCATCGCCCTCCGTGTTTCAACGGCGTGGTTTTCACTTCCATGAAACCGGAATGAGCGCATTTTGCTAATTATAGACTGGGTATAGGGGCCATAGAACATGTTCCCCTACCAGACACACAGTCAGGCTGCTACTGCTGTTTTTTTTTTTTGGTCCAAAAAATAAAAAATAGGGGGGTGCATACAATTCTAGATCCTTGCGGGTGGTACCACTATCTCAGAATATTAAAATAAAAAAATTTGATGTTCAAGATGATGGTTTCTCAAATCCAATCACAAGATTGGTTTGTGACAATCGACCTGAAGGACACATATTTTATATAGAAACACTTCCACAACACAGGAGGCTCCTGAGGTTCGCTTTTGGGGATGAAGCTTACCTCTATCGGGTCCTTCTATTTGGCCTAGTGTTACGACTTCTATGGTTTAGCCATAACAGAAAAAGAGAACTGAATGAGCTTACACCAGAGAGATAGTTCAATAGTATATTTTTGTTCTACACTGGGTTTTCTTCACAGGTAGACAAGGCCAAAACAATAAACAAAATAGACTTGGAGTTAAATAACCTGAAATTAAAGTTTAAAAAACAAAATACAAATTTATTTACCTAACTTCCTAAATCAAAAACAGAGTAAAAAGATATGTGAAAAAGAAATGGCGTCTCACCCCCTACTTCCCGTGTGTCAAGTTATCCACACCATAGTCAAATGAGCAAAATATCAAATAAACCACCAGGTAGTCAATCCATACAAAGATTTACAAAGACAACAAAATACTACTACAAAGATTACAACAATCACACTTTCTTTCTCTCTGGCACAACACTCAAAACAAACAAACGACAGAACATACAACAGTCAATCAAAATCTCAAATTTAGCACACGGCAGATCAAATTTACCGAGGCTCAAAATGGCAAAAGCTGAGTGTTTAGGGCGGTCCTTATATCAGGATAAGATGCAGGGTAGAACCAATCCCGAGCTCCAGCTGATTAACAGGCCACACCCATCTAGAACAGTCACAAGTCCAACAGCAGAGAGATATCTACCAACAGAATCTCAGAAATCATAACACTAGCAACCTTCACATATATATAAGAGCCTAGATGCAGCTCTGTTTCCTATATTGTTCCAAGGCACCCGTAATTCGAATTTTATTCACGACTTGCCTTAGTCTCGGGAGCTTTCCCGTCGATATCGACATGTCGTCCTAGTTCATCTTGAATCATTAGGGTTGAGACTCAACGCCAAGAAAAGCTTTGTCTCTCCCGCTCACAGGACAACATATTTGGGGGCCGTATGAGGTTCAGTCTGAATACAGGCACACTGTCTCCTGTATGTACCGAATCTATCTTTAGCATCCTAAGGAGCATCAAACTAGGCCAGAAGGTGATCGTTCATTGCTTTCAGAGAATCTAGCTCTCATGGCAGATGTATCCATGATGATATCCTGGGCCCCCTGTATATGAGACCCTTCTGTTGTGGCTGAGAGCCAGGGGATTTCATTCAAGGGCCAATCCCCTAAGCAAACAGGATACCCGCCAGGGGCTTCGTACCCTTTCTATGTGGTTCAGACCCCGGGTTTTAACTTTGGGCCCCACTCTAGGTTTCTGTCATCATGATATTCTAACGACAGACCCTTTCCTTTGGGTTGGTGTGCGGTCTTGGATGGCCGTCCAGCTCAAAGGATCTGGAGAGGTCTTCTTCTCGCATGGCACACCGGTTGCCTCAAAACGATGGCTTATTTCTGGCCCTGAAATACCACCTCCAGCTAAGAGGCTACCATGTCCTAGTGTGGGCAGCACAATGGAAATCTCCCATATAAATCGCCACGGCGATTTGCGTCTGTGCCACTTGAATGAGCTAGCGCAGCAGATTTTGCTTCAGGCATAGGACAAGTTCTTGTCCCTCAAGAGGATTCACATTCCTAAGAGATCCTGGTCTTCCAGTTAAGCTAATATAAACTATTCCAAGTGCTAGGGCTCTCTCTAACAGAAGTACTTATGCCCCCAGATGGGATGATTTTGGATGTATGGCAAACAATGTAGACCCAGTCCACTGCCAGACTGTCTCAGTGCTGTAGTTCCTGCATGAGAAACTGTCCTCAGGCCTAGGACAACAGGCCCTTTAAGGGACAAAGCTATTGTGTTCAAAGGTTGGCTGAGGCCCCTTTCAAACCTCTAGAACTTGTACCTATTATGCATCCTCACCCGAATTATCTTCCGAAAGTTCCATTTTTTATTATACATCCAGTTGTTGTTCTTTAAACTTTCTGTCCTACGCCATCTAATGCTCATGAGCAGGAAGGATTTAACTTATTGTGTCCAGTACGTGCTTTACAGATTTATGTCCACTGCACTAGTCCGTGGCGCAAAGAGGAGCAAATCTTTATATGTTATGCTGCAATCAGGTGTGCGGCTGCCACTAGACAATCTAGGTAACATTAAAAGGATGAGGGATGCTATTTCCCTAGCCTATGAGGTGCATGGTCACACATCACCTCTAGGAGTTAGGGCCCATCCAACTAAGGTAGGTGGTCCCCTTCGCACACTTTTCTCAGAGTTTAGTTCAGATGTCCATGCTACTCTATGCTTATGGTCCTAGAGTCAGCATCCCACAATCAGGTCTAGACTTCTTTGATGATTGTGCGCGCACCTCTGGGGTCCAGACACTTCCAGTGCGGCGGCGTTGGTATTCTCGTTCCCATAGCGCTTTCAAGCGCAGCATTGAGTGTAGCTTTTGAAAGGGAACGTTTTGGGTTACTTTGTTGTAACCCTGTTCCCTGAAAAGCGGGAACAAGATGCTGCGCTCTAATGCCATACTGTAGGCGTAACTGGACGTCCTTTCAGACAAATTGACCTGAGGATGTTTCGGGTTCAGACCTATTTACAACCTCCAGGTGTACCTGGGCAGATGACGTCAACTGAGTGAGGTTGTACGCGCCAAGTTTTTGGCATGTTTGACAAGGTCTGTGGAGACCTTTTCCCATAGCGCTTTCAAGCACAGTATCTCTTTCCCGCTTTTCAGGGAACAGGGTTACAGCAAAGTAACCAGATATGTTCTAAGGGGGGACGACACAGTCTTACAATACGCATACAAATCATCTTAGACTTGTATTAAACTCATGCTAACTTTCAAGAACTGCCTATGAACTCTCACAAATTACCTTACAACTGTTACAAAGTACGTCTTACACCTGAACATTTGAGAAATTAATTCATTTATTTATTTTGTATTTCTGTTAAATGTTTCTAATATCACCATATATTTTGCTATTTGTCTTAGATGGTGTTAACATACGACTTGTTGGTGGCAGTAACTCCTGCTCTGGTAGAGTGGAAATCTATTATAATAACCAGTGGGGAACAGTGTGTCATGATGACTGGGACATTAATGATGCACAGGTGGTGTGTAGACAGCTTGGATGTGGTATTGCTGTCAGTGCTCATCACAGTTCTACCTTTGGTTGGGGAAGTGGACAAATATGGATGGATGATGTTCTCTGTTCAGGAAGAGAAAGCACCATCACACAGTGCACTCATCGGGGATTTGGAATAAACAACTGTAACCATGGTGAAGATGCTGGTGTTACTTGCTCAGGTACCGAAAAACTTTTAAATTATGACTTTGTAATAAATGTGCTTATTTTTATATTAAGCAAATAATTTTTAGTAGATTGTAAAAACAATACATAGATATAGCACAATTATTTATCTTTCTGATATTTGTGAATGTATCTTGATGATCGAGTACACACACACACATATGCTGGATTATTGAAACTACTAGCACTTTGTGTGTGTAGACAGTGCAGAACCCAAAGACGACCAGGATGCAGTTAATTTGCATCCCAGATGCATGTAATATTACCTCTAGTTGGATTTTACGACGTGCTGCTTTTACTTCAACAAAAGTCTTTTGACACCATATGCAGTGTAGCATCTAGTATAGCACAAAAATCAACGCTTTTTCTTTCTTTCTAGAGTCTAGAGTGCTAATTTGTTTCAAATTATGGATTCTTAATGGTTTCAACTCTCTGACATCACATGCAATAAATCACTCATGAATTAACTATACATTAGCTATGAAACGATTGAATGAACTTAAAAAGATTTACCTACAAACTGTCACAAAGTACCTAATACATAGAATGATTTGCTATGAATTGTCAAGACTTGTTAAGAACTGCTATGATTTCTCACCTTTTAACATCGATCTGGATACCAATGACTGCAACAGCGATGAATCTGCCAAACACAACTGTAATAAATGTTACTGTAGCAGGACCACTTGAGGGAAGGACAATGGACACGGGAGACACTTGTGAGTCACTCACACACTTTTCTCACTCTGATTGCTCATTAAATGCTCATCCAGCTCATGCAAACAGACATTCAATAAGTAGGCAGATTCTCATCAGATGTGAGTTCTTCCCAACCTGCATGATCCTTGCATACTTCATAAACTGGCACCAAACCATCCTTCACCATCACACATCCCTATGATCAGTCTTAGGTTGAGGAGCCATCATCCCTTATGCTTCCAACTCCAACCCCGATATGAGAGAAAGTCACCCACAGCCATCTGTGCCCCCTGGCCTGTGGATCACATGGAAGGAAGTGCATGAGAGAAAGCAGAAAGCAGCTTAGGTGTTCTGAGGGTGGACGACACAGTCTTACAATACACATACAAATCATCTTGAACTTGTATTAAACTCATGTTAATTATTCAGGGACTGCCTATGAACTGTCACAAATTACCTTCCAACTGTTACAAAGTACATCTTACACCTGAACATTTGAGAAATGAATTCATTTATTTATTTTGTATTTCTGTTAAATGTTTCTAATGTCACCATATATTTTGCTGTTTGTCTTAGATGGCGCTAACATACGACTTGTTGGTGGTAATGACTCCTGTTCTGGTAGAGTGGAAATCTATTATAATAACCAGTGGGGAACAGTGTGTGATGATGACTGGGACATTAATGATGCACAGGTGGTGTGTAGACAGCTTGGATGTGGTGATGCTGTCAGCGCTAATCAAAATGCTGCCTTTGGTCAGGGAAGTGGCCCAATATGGATGGATGATGTTCAGTGTTCTGGAAGAGAAAGCAACATCACACAGTGCACTCATAGAGGATTTGGATCACACAACTGTAACCATGGTGAAGATGCTGGTGTTACTTGCTCAGGTACCGAAAAACTCTTAAATTATGACCTTGTAATAAATGCTTAAATTTTTATATTAAACAAATTCATTTTAGCGGATTGTAAAAACAATAAATAGATATAGCGCAATTACTTATCTTTCTGACATTTGTGCATCTATCTTGACTAGCTAGTGTTTGCTGGATTATTAAAACTATTTGAGCACTTTATGTGTGTAGACAGAGCAGAACCCAAAGACAATGAGGATACTTTGCATGCTGATAATCTTTGTGTACTAGAGTCAAGCAGAAGAGCCGGCACTCATCAGTGTCTTAGAAACCATGAATACAAAATCAACCATAGGGGAGGGAGCAAAGTCTTTAGGGATTGTGATTGTGTGGGACTAATTTCACAGGGATTTACTTCTAACATGTCAATTTGCAAATTATGTGATCAAAATGTATGTTTATCCATAAAAACAACATATAATATATTTTAACCATTTAAAGTACCTTTTACAATACCACATGACCACATGAGCATATATACAAACTGTGAGGTGTTCACAGCCAGCAACAACCCCACACACACACACACACATCGAAATGTAGAAAGCTGTATTTGTAAAGAGAATCTAAAAAATTATCAGAAAGATCTAAACATGTGGACCTTCACAAATAATGTTAACAGCATTTAGAATTAGACAGCGATTTTAAATTATGTTTTTTTTATTTTACTCTTTCCTACTGTAAGTATCTTTTTTGGAATGCACTGTTAAAAAAAAAGAGTCCTGGATGGGATTAAGCGGTATAGATGATGAGTGAGTGAGTAGTCCTGGATGACGGCTATGCCATCAGGAAAGAACTAGCTCAAAAGAATGTAAAGTATTTCATCAGAAATATGGGGGACTTTCCCACATTTTTTCTAGAGTCTGCTGAATTGTCCTAAATGTGGATTCTTGATCGTTCTTTGTTGTTCAACTCTTTGACATTACATGCTAAACATCATTTATGAGTTGACTATTCATTAGCTATGAAACATTAAAATTTACTTACAAAGATTGACCTTTAAACTGTCAAATTACGTACTGCAATTAACAATGTGCTATGAATGGTCAAGATTTGTTAAAAATTCTATGAATTTTCAACTGTTAACAGCATCCTGGATACCAGTGACAACAGCGACGAACCTGCGAAACACTTCTTTAATAAATGTGACTGTAACAGGACAAATTGATGAAAGAACAATGGACACAGGCACTGAATCAAAATTTATTTATTTTTTTTATTTCGAGTTTGATAAACAACATCAAATATGTGGCACAATATGTGGCGCAGCTGCAAGTGGTATTCTCCCTTTTCTCATTTTGATTGCTCATGTAATGCTCCTCCAGCTCATGCAAACAGACATTCAATAATTAGACCTAATCTCATCAGGTGCATGATCCTTGCAAACTTCACATACCGGCACCAAACCATGCCCACGTCATCACATACTCCTACCATCAGTGCGAGGTTGAGGAGCAATCCCTTTTGCATACAATTCCCTATATATACACAGTACAGACCAAAAAAGTTGGACACACCTTCTCATTGAAAGAGTTAGACACAGACAGAGAGAGAGAGAGCAGAAAGCAGCTTAGGTGTTGTGGAGGTAGATGTCTTACAATTGTCAAGAACTGACTAAGAACTGACAATTTACCAACTGTTACAAACTACCTTCTTCACCTCATAATTTGCTATAAATGTAATTTTTCTTCTGTATTTCTGTCATGTTTCTAATATCACAATACATTTTGTTGTTTGTCTTAGATGGCGCTAACATAAGACTTGTTGGTGGCAGTCACTCCTGCTCTGGTAGAGTGGAAGTCTATTATAATAACCAGTGGGGAACAGTGTGTCATGATGACTGGGGCATTAATGATGCACAGGTTGTGTGTACACAGCTTGGATGTGGTAATGCTGTCAGAGCTCATCAAAGTGCCGCCTTTGGTCAGGGAAGTGGAAAAATATGGATGGATAATATTCAGTGTTCTGGAAGAGAAAGCAGCATCACACAGTGCTCTCATGGGGGATTTGGAATGCACAACTGTGGTCATGGTGAAGATGCCGGTGTTACTTGCTCGGGTATATAAAAACTCTTAAATTATGACCTTGTAATAAATGTTTTAATTTTTATATTAAACAAATCCGTTTTAGCGGATTGTAAAAACAATACATAGATATAGCACAATTACTTAGCTTTCTGACATTTGTGCATGTATCTAGTGTTTGCTGGATTATTAAAACTATTTGAGAACCTTGTGTGTGTAGACAGAGCAGAACCCAAAGACAACCAAGATGCAGATAGTTTGAATCTTTCCTGATAATCTTTCTCAAGAAAAAAGAGTCAGCACTCACCAGTGTCTGAGAAAACATGACAGAAGAGTTCTAACGTTATTTGCTATGGCTCTTGATCAGTCACTCAACTTGAGTGTATCCTTCATCCATGCATTGAGCTGTAACCAGCCTAAAGTGCCTTTGCTTTTGCGCATGTACTACAGGATAATATAAGTGGAGTTAGCATACATGCAAGAATACGATAGCAACCAGAGCAGTTTGAGCACAGACTCATTAACCCCAGTCTTTATCATGCTTGCGATCACTTGTAGGACATAAGTAAGATATATGAGAGTGTGTTCAATTCAAAGCGGGACTTTTGAATGTCAAGATAAAATACACTTCTAAAGCCATGCCAACTAATTACCATTGAAGTAGCAGTTACTCTGCTACCAAAGAACTCGCTATTTCTTTAAAATAAAGGTCGATCTGAATGCACCTAATGTAAATGAAAGGAAGGATCCACCACTGGCTGGGTTACTTCCAGGTTCTTATACTAGGCTACAGACTTTTTTTTTTTTTACAAATAAATACCTGAAAAGTGTGGCGAGCAATTGTATTCAGCCCCCTTGAGTTGGTACTTTGTAGACCCACTTTTTGCTGCAATTACAGCTGCAAGTCCATTCTTTGCAAAATAGTTCAAGCTCAGTGAGATTAGATGGAATAGCAATTTCTAAGTCTTGCCACAAATTCTCAATTGGATTTATTTCTGAATTTGACTGCGGCCTTCTAACACATGAATGTGCTTTGATCTAAACTATTCCATTGTAGCTCTGGCTCTATGTTTAAGGTTGCTGCCCTGCTGGAAGGTGAACCCTCACCCCAGGCTGAAGTCTTTTTCAGATTCTAACAGGGTTTTGTCTAGGACTGCCCTGTATTTGGCTCCATTCATCTTTCCATCAACTCTGACCAGCTTCATTGTCCCTGCTGAAGAAAGGCATCCCCAAAACATGATGCTGCCACCACCAAGTTTCGCAGTGGGGATGGTGTGTTCAGGGTGATGTCTATGTGATTTTGTCTGTACAGCATCTTTAAACGATGACTCAAGACATATCTGTTTCTACTTGGACTAATCCCACTCCCAACCACACCCCACCAAAAAATAAATGAAAAAAAAGAAAGAAAGAAAAACTCTTCCCAACTATGTTTGACTGATGGCACTTAGTTGGTAACGTAGTAACCCAGTGTAAGTATCTATCCAGTGACGGGCATTTCAAAGCACTTTCTGTAAGTCGGTCTGGATAGAAAAAAGTACAATTTTGGTCTTATCTGACCAGAGCACCTTTTCCAAATGGCTTATTACAAACTGCTTTCTTTCAACAATAGATTTCTTCTTGCCTCTTTTCTAAAAGGCCAAATTTGTGGAGTGCATTACTTATAGTTGTCCTCTGGACGGATTGTCCCACCTAAGCTGTGGCTCTCTCCAGCTCCTCCAGAGTCATAATGGGCCTCTTGGACTTATATCTGTTTAATGCTCTCCTCTCCTTTAAGGTGGACGGCCATGTCTTGGTAGATTTGCAGTTGTGCCATACTCTTTTTGGGTGATGGATTGAACAGTGCTCCATGAGATTGGGATATATTTTGATAACCTAATCCTGCTTTAAACTTCATCACAACCTTGACCTGTCTGGTGTGTTCCTCAGGCTACGTGTTGCTGTTTGTTCACTAATGTTCACTAACAAACATTTAAGGGCTTCACAAAACAGCTTTGTTTTATAACCGCTGCATGTAAAGGGGGCTGAATACAAATATAATTTGTAACCATTTTTAAAATAATAGCACTCTATTTAGTACATTGGTTTAACAGGGTATTGCCTGTTAATCTTCTCCATATTCCACAGGGCAAATGAGAAGCCTCTGGCTGACACCAATGCCACGTGGCCAGCACTTATATTAAAGATTAATTATTTTAATTGAAACATTATTTGGAGAACAAAAAATACAAAATTCTCAAGAATACCAGAAACGTACATACTTTCTTGAGGTGTTTTTTTGTGTGCATTTTCAAGGCTGAGGAGTCATTAATGTTTTTTATCTAATAAATCAGGACTAAGTCGGGTCAGGCTGGTAAATGGTACGGGTAACTGTTGTGGTCGAGTGGAGATCCAGCACAAAGCCCAGTGGGGAACAGTGTGTGATGATTACTGGGACTTAAAGGATGCAGAGGTGGTGTGTCGACAGCTTGGATGTGGTAAAGCAGTCAGCGCTCCTCGTAATGCCAGCTTTGGTCAGGGAAGTGAACCAACCTGGCTGGATGATGTTCAGTGTACTGGAACTGAGAGCTACATAGATCAGTGCTCACACAATGGATTTGGAAAAGAGAACTGTGGACATCATGAAGATGCTGGAGTCGTGTGCTCAAGTAAGGTTTTCATCCTCTTCTTCTTCTTAAGCGCTACTTTACTACTTTTACAATAGTAGTACAAAAAATACAATATTATTATTATTATTTTATTTATTATTATTATTATTATTTATTTATTTATTTTCTATTATAAATAAGATTTGCAGAGTCCCACACTGACACAGATCTCTCCAAACTCTGTGGTCTCACCTGGAGAAATCCTTCAGTTCAGATGTTCCGCACCCAGCCCAACATGCATCTCTGTAGACTTCAGTTTGTATAAAACTGGGGCATTAATAAAGAAGCAAACTGCAGAGACTACAACAACATTTACTCTGACTGTAGATGGTACACATCAGGGCCAGTACACCTGTGACTACACATACAGGGAAAGTAACTCCACATCATCCAGGAGCAGCTCCATTACCATCACTGTGGGTAAGTGACTTTTTCTGGATATCAGTTCCCAGTGCCAAGTCAAGTAGTTTTTTTGTCATTTCAACCATATACAGTTTGGTACACAATGAAACGAAACAACGTTCTTCCAGGACCAAGGTGCTACATACAACATAAATTAACACCATAAATATAAACAAAATTAATTAGCAAACTAAGAAACCTAATTAGCTGTCTAGCTGAGACAAGCCAGGTTGACATTTTTTTAATTAATAGAAAGCTATCTAAGTCCTATACAAAAGAAATAAAGCATAAAAACATAAAGTGCACATGCAAACAAGCGTGATGACATGACAATATGACACATTTCAATACTTCATGGTGATGAGTTAACAAGCACCAATTTGTCTCTGGAGCGGCTGCTGTGTGCTCATGCCGTGCTCAGATCTTGGATCTATACCACAATGTTTGCAATGTTGATTGCATTCTATCTTTGTAATTTCTTCATTACCAGATAGACCCACATTGACAGGCTTTTATGTTTGATGTTCCTGGTGAACCATGTCTGTTGTTTTCTAGTAAATTTGCAGCAACCCAGGATCTCCTTCACTGATGCTGATGGACCAGAAGTAACAAGAGGCTACAGCTTCTCCATCATCTGCTCCACTGAACCTCAGTATCCAGGAGGTTCCTTCCACTTGCAACTCAATGGATCCAATCTTATCAAGACTCAATCAACTATTAAACACTCAGCTGTCTTCCTTTTTCCTGAGGCAGATTCTGTCCATCAGGGAAACTACAAATGTACCTATGAAGTCAACGTGTCTTCACACACCTTTACCTCCACTGCCAGTGAACCCCTGTTCATCAATGTGAAAGGTTTAGTATAAAGTAATTATTTTGTGGGTTTTGCAGTCAAAGTTCTGACAATTTTGATGATGATGATGATGATTTCTCTCACAGCATCTCTGGCTCCCTACATTGGTGTTGGAGTGACAGTAGGACTGCTTCTCATCTTAGTTCCAGGCATTATGTACTTTTTGAAGACACAAAAAAAACAGACATTTTGTGTCAATAGCAAGAAGAACACACAGTGTGAGTAGCGAAAGTAAAAAATGTTTCACCCTTTGGAGATGTAACTACTATACTTTTGTTTTGTACTGTTGACATGTTAAAGCTGACAGATTACATTTTATGTTTACTTGTTTACTTATTGTAGCATGCTATGGTTTCTATAGTAACAACCTAACAAAGATATATATATATATATATATATATATATATATATATATATATATATATAGAGAGAGAGAGAGAGAGAGAGAGAGAGAGAGAGAGATAACACAACAGGTTGAACACAGAAAGTTGTATTTAGTACTTGTATTATTCTTGTTTAAGTGAATATATCTGTCTCTGTAGTCTAAATATATTTAATACAATTCATTTGTAGGTGCCAGAAACACATATGAGAGTTTCTATGGAGATACTGAGATGGATGACAAAGCTGATTATGAAACAGAAACCATTTTGGACCAAATGGAGGATTCGGCCGGCTTTCAACATTGACCACATTCACGTTGATGCTGATGAACAAAAGCATGACATGGGCAATGATAATGAGGATAGTCTGTGTAACATCAGTGTAGTGTAGAGAGCTAAAGAATTAGAACTGGTGTTAATGTTATGGCTGTTCGAAGTTTATGAAAAGTCTAACTGATTTAATGCAAATTTATCTTACTAAAATAATTGCTGTGTTATTGTCTAATAATAATTACATTATGTTACCTCTATTGTTCTACGTTATTTTACAAATACACTATACAGTATATAATGGATATGAAACAAAACATTTAACCATTAAATTAAATTAAATTTCAATTAAATTTCATGGTTTTCTGAAATAAGTATATCGCTTACTAACTAACTAACTAACTAACTAAATAAATAAATAAATAAAAAAGTCTCTATTAATGTTATCTTTTTGTTTGTTTGTTTGTTTGTTTACTTGCTTGATTGTTTGTTTGTTTTAGTGACTCAGTGATTCCAGAAAAGTGTACAACCTTTTTCTAATGGGTCATGTGACTCATTCAAACTCATGTTCAAAGATTCAAATACATGTCAAAAAGTAATTATCACACATCTGTGATGAATACTGTGATGATTAATCCTGTAGAAGATGAATAAACTGTGGCAGTAAGACATTGCTACATGGTCAGTAAAATGGTCACTGATTATTTAAAACAAAATGTAATCACCATATGTTTAGTAGAAAAAATATAAATCAGGGAGAAATGTTTGATGACATAATAAATACTGTATCATATACAAGCCTAAGACGTATATATGGTTGTCCATCAGACTCCTCATATATAACAGAGCTTCTTGCTTTAGGAAAAAACTTTGTACTTTTTCACTCAATCTCAGGAAGTTAATGTACATTTCAAAAGGTTAATGACAGGAGGATTATGTCTTAAGGATGTGTTCACCTGATCATTTTTCACTTTAATTTTACTCCGTCTAATCCTCATTATGGTTTGTTCTCCACTCCAATCCAGTGCTTACTAAATGGTTTGATGAAACTGAACGTTATAACAGGCCCTGCTCTTTACATTTGCCACATCCTAACTCAGTTAAGTAGATATGAGAACAATTGGACTGATCTGTTAGACACCATTCTCTACCATCATCATCATTAAAACACCACTTTTGAAATGACTGTTTTTGCCTCCAGTAACATGCGTGTTGTTGACTTAAATAGAGGTGGGAAGAGTAATAAACTTTTGTATTCAAGTAAAAGTACTGTTACTTCCGTGAAATCTTATTGAAATACAAGTAAAGTTACCATTATAAAAATCTACTCAACTAAAAGTAAAAAGTATCTCTTTAGAAGTTTTCTCAGAGTAAACGTTACTGAGTTACTTTGTTTAACACTGGGATGGGATGGGGGATGCTAGCGTAGTTCAAAAAAGACAAGCGGATATCAATATTAAACTAGTTGTTTTTAATTGAAGGAACACATTTACATAATAAAGTTGTTGCCTTTCTTGTGCTTGAAAGCAAAGTGGTCACTTAAATATGGTGTGACGCTTTGTGCCGGATAGCTGAGGAGGCAAAAGAGCTCAGAGCCAAGAATAACATTCAGCACAAAAGCACAAAAAAGGCCTTTATTGGCCTCTTGAAGCGTCACAAAATTATAATACAAAACATAAAGTGAAAGTAAAGAAAAAGGTAAACGAATAGAGCGTTTCGAGGGTGAGCAGCACACCTGAGCTCCTACTCCGTTCTTTCCTTCTCGCACATACTGTACACCTCCGCAGCGCACACACTGGGGAGGGGCGGCAACTCTTACAAGGGCCACATACATACATAATGTGGTATACAACATAGTAGTGTCCATTACAATGGCCAGGCGTTTGCTCTAATAAGAATTTGTGTGGCGCGTGCTCCCGGCTGTCCTCGCCGCGGTGATCAAAGGATGGAATACCATTCACAACTTTGAAGTCCTTGGGGCGCGTTCCATTGCCCCACTCACATGGCATTTTTTATAAAGTTTTATAAAGTTGTTTATAAAGTTTTCTAATGCCTAAGTATTTTAGGTTCTGTGAAGAGGCATCTCTTCATTATTTGGGTATAGCCGATTAATGCTTCTAGTTGTTTTTTTGAATGGGAACATGCACTAGTTTTATATTTTAAAAATGTCTAGACAGATATCATTCAGGTTTTTAAAACTCTGTCAACAGGGGTTTAGTAAAATATAAACTGATGGTTCAGTATATTGGTAACAAATACCTTCTCTGAGAATTGATATGATACTTCCATAACGCATTATGTCATATGCATAATTCTTGAATTGTCGAAGACAAAATCATGTTTTCCTTTTTATTGTAAAAAGAGTAGATCATGATTTTTACTGCAATAAACCATATTTTCATATGATTTAACTGTTAAATTTAAGGTCTTAGTCTGTAAAAATAATTACAGTTTTTCACTGTAAAAAGGTTTCATGAAATATGATATATCTCGAGTGGCTGACATTGGGGACAGTGCCCATTTAAGCAGTATATATAACATATAACAAACCATATAAGTATGGTATAAGGATATGTGAAGTCATGTGATGCCTGGAACATGCAAGTGTACACAGGCAAATGCTGTTCCTGAAAAAAAATCAGGGGGAAGTTGGATGTCCCAGAATTGACATCAGGTCTGCTGAAAAAGATTAATATGTTCGTGCAGTGTATGGATCAAGCATTATATTTATAATATAGTTTTCCCTGTGTACATTTGTTTTCAATAAATACATCCTACCGGTCAGTTTTGACCAGGAACACAAAAGTTATTCTGTGCCAGTTTTAAAAAAAAGTTGACTTGTTTCAAAAAAGTGACTTTAGTAAGCATTTCTTGCAAGTACTTTGTGATAAATAATACAAGAGGTTTCATCCTAGTATTTGTTATAATCAAAATACTATCTATCTAATGTTTTTGAGCTCAGGTAAATAAGGCCTACATGAGACAAAAATACAAGTCCAAAAGATGTAATGTTTACAAGAGTTAAAGCTGATTAAAGGATATAACACAACATTAGGTGATAATATATTTACTATTGTTGATTTATAATGGAATAAGATGATCTGGTCAAAAGTGACCGGGAACATTCTGAGTCAAAAACGAACACAACATGAGCATTATTCCTTAACAGCAGGGACAAGCTGTAGGTGCACGACAAAAACACACACTTATAGAATAAGATGGATTACCCAAAGTGTATCAAGCATGATCAAGAAAGCAGTGAAAAGGAGCAGATTTTTGTGCACAAAGGCTAAGGAAAAGTACAAAAATATAAAATTATGCCTTCAGACAGAAAATCAGCAGTACTCAAAGGAAAAAAAAACAGGCCATGACCATACGGGAATGCAAATTATATACTACTACAACTGCTTCTGACCTTCACGCTCACTATACTCTAAAGAAGCTGTTCCATGAACCTCATAATGTTACTTTACTAACAACATTTATAGTTACTAACAAGCTTAGGTTTTGTCACCCCTATATAAAATGGCTATAGTAGACGAAAAGATGTAACAAAGGGAAGTTTGTTACTGGTTCCTGAAACTTGAGGTCTTTAACAGCATTACATGGATTTAGAGAAATTAACTTATGCTTTTTTTTTTAAAAGAGCTGTATAAGGCATTTTCTGTGACCAGTGTGTGTAAATTATTTAAAGAAATCGGAGACTCAGTCTTAGTCACAATAAGAGAAGACTGCTCAGGACATCTCAGTCACACACACACACACTTAGCATCTGTGTGAGAGAGGTACTTCCCCTTCTCTCACTCTGCTTATATACACTGAAGGTTACGGCGTTCACACAAAATGTATATGTTGTTGGACAGATGTTTCCTGTCCTTCTCTCTAAAGCTGGGGTGTTGAAATTATGAATCCCCTCACCTTGTTAACTTCCCCTCCAAGAGGGGAACCTGTTACTCTAGCAGTTATCTTGCAAACCGTTCTGTCGTCACTATAACTGCCAAGTAGCACCTTAAACTTGGACAATTTGACAGTATACACAAGCATTTTCTTTACCATATAAGGTTATCCATTAAAAATTTCTACCACACCAGCAATATAATTTAGCTCATTAAGAAGCATTTCTTGCCATTGAACTTGTTAGGAAATATACTTAAGCATCTGCCCCTTTCTCCATGATGTCCAAACAGCCCTGTTGTCAAAGCAGTTTTGAAGGTCGATCCATGAGCCTCATTCTTAAAAAAAACAATAAATATATATCTCAAAGGTATTCTGTTGTAGGCAAAAGTAATAATATACACCATATTCAAATACATTACTGTTTTTAATATTTTGTTTGTGTCCTAATTTGTCAAACATATTGATTATGGTAGTACCTTGCACCACTAGGGTCCGGTTTTTATTCCCAACCAGGTTTGATTCCCGTCTCTTTGTGCATGGAGTTTGCATGTTTTCCCTGCGCTTGGTGGGTTTCTTCTGGGTACAGCCCAAAGACATGTACAGAGGTGTGAAGAGGGGAATGTCTATTATGAGACTTGGTGACATAGCTTACAGCAGGTTATGGTCGCTGAACCGCTGGATGTCCAGGTGGTGCTCCGAAAACAACGTGAGCTTCTTAGACAATTGGAACACCTTTGATGGCAAAACTGGCTTGTTAGGGCGGGATGGTGTCCATCCCACTCGGGAAGGTACTGCTCTCATTACTTGCAGTATAGCACATAGTCTCAGAAGAGGCCTAGTTAATCGGTGACAATCCAGAGCCAAGGCCAGGGAGCAGACAGACAGGCTAAACCAACCGTCTCCTAGCTGCATAGAGTCGTCACTCAGGGTTCATCAGATTGAGACTGTGTCTGTTCCCCGAGCTAAACATAAACATACATTTAGAAAGACTCAGAAAGTCTGTTTTAGTAATTTAATTAACATAGAGACCACAAACTCAGACCACACTGAATGCGCAGCCAGCACCTCTGATCTGAAGCTAGGACTGTTAAATATTAGATCTCTTGTATCTCAAGCAGTTATTGTTAATGAAACTATCACAGATCAGGAGTTTGATATATTATATTTAACAGAAACCTGGATTAAACAGGACGAGTATGTAGCTCTAAATGAAGCGAGTCCTCCTGGATACAGCTACATACACCAGCCTCGGCTAACTGGTAGAGGAGGAGGAGTCGCAGTTATTTATAACGATAATCTGTCTCTCGTACAAAAACACAGTTTTAAATCTAATGCATTTGAAGTTCTCTATAGTAACAATCCCGCTAATCATCATTTACAGACCCCCTGGGCCGTACTCGGAGTTTCTCTGCGAATTTGCAGATTTCCTCTCAAACCTTGTTGTTTCTGTAGATAAAGCGTTAATTGCTGGAGACTTTAATATTCATTTTGAGAATCCAGAAGACCCTCTGAGAACAGCATTCTTGTCCATACTGGACTCAGTAGGAGTAAATCAGTGTATAGTAGGACCCACTCATAAAGCAGGTCACACTTTGGATTTAATATTATCCTTCGGATTAAGTATAGGAAATATAACCACAATTCCACAGTCTGAAGTTATCTCAGATCACTACCTTGTCTCGATTAAAGCGTGTTATAGTAATAATGTACGCACAGCACCGCGCTTCCACCTTAAACGTACATTTACATCAAATACCGCACAGAGCTTTATCAATAATCTTCCAGAATTATCTACTTTGATTGGATCACCATCTGACTTCACAGAACTCGAACAGGCGAATGAATATCTAGAGTCAGCACTTCGTTATAGCTTAGATAATGTCGCTCCAGTTAAAAGGAAAATGATTAGAGATAAGAAACTCGCTCCTTAGTATAATGACCACACACGTGCGTTAAAACAAACCGCTCGAAAATTCAAACGTAAATGGCGCCAAACTAAATTGTTAGTATTCAAAACAGCTTGGAAGGAGAGCATCCTGAACTATAAAAAAGCTCTCAGTGATGCTAGATCAACGTATCTCTCCACTCTAATAGAAAATAACAAAAACAACCCGAGATCTTTATTTAATACCATAGCTAAATTAACTAAAAACAAGACCACTGCAGAAATCTCCACAACATCATCATGCAGTAGTGAGGATTTCATGAACTTTTTCAATAAGAAAATCATAAATATCAGGCAAAAAATTAAGGCTTTGAAACCAGACAATTTAAATAATTCAGATGATCTAACCACATCACATCAGAACTTAGAACACTTTACTCCTCTTGAAGCGAGGGACCTAATTTCACTCATCTCTTCTTCAAAATCGTCAACCTGTATATTAGATCCTATACCGACACATTTTCTCAAACAGATAGTACCAGCAATAATAGAACCCCTGTTGAAAGTAATTAACTGTTCACTCAGTAGTGGGTATGTCCCCAAATCCTTTAAATTAGCCGTTATTAAACCGCTAATCAAGAAACATGACCTTGACCCCTGTCTGCTTTCTAATTACAGGCCGATATCAAAGCTTCCCTTTATCTCCAAGATTCTGGAAAAGGTAGTATCACAGCAGCTATGTTCACATCTAGACAGAAATAGCATAAATGAACTGTATCAGTCAGGATTTAGGCCTCATCACAGCACAGAGACAGCACTTGTTAAAGTAGTAAACAAACTCCTATGGGCCTCTGATCAGGGTTGCGTCACTGTACTTGTGTTACTGGACCTCAGTGCAGCTTTTGACACCATTGATCATAGTATTCTCCTTCACAGATTAGAAAAGGTAGTAGGAATTAAGGGAACTGCCCTCTTGTGGCTCAGATCCTACTTGACTGATCGTTATCAGTTTGTAGATTTAGATGGTGACCATTCCTCATGTTCTCAAGTGGAGTTTGGTGTTCCACAGGGCTCAGTTTTAGGCCCACTGCTTTTTTCCCTTTACATGCTTCCTCTGGGCAACATAATTCGTAAACATGGTATTAGTTTTCATTGTTATGCTGATGACACACAATTATATGTCTCAGCAAAACCAGATGAGAAAAACCAGTTTGGTAAAATTGAGCAGTGTGTGCAGGACATACGAGATTGGATGTTAATTTTTATTCTGCTTAATCCTGATAAGACAGAAGTTCTGGTCATAGAACCACAAGTAGCTAGAAGTAAGCTTTCTGAGCACACTGTAACTTTAGATGGCCTTTCTGTTCCATCAAGTGCAACAGTAAAAGACCTTGGTGTGATTATAGATTCCAGCCTTTTGTTTGAAGCACATGCACATAATATTACCAGGATAGCTTTCTTTCACCTTAGAAATATTGCCAAGATAAGAAACATAGTCACTAAATAATGCAGAAAAATTAGTTCATGCCTTTATCACCTCTAGGTTGGACTATTGTAACGCCTTACTGTCTGGTTGTTCAACTAGGTGTATAAACAAGCTTCAGTTGGTGCAGAATGCAGCAGCGAGAGTCCTCACTAGAACCAGAAGATACAAGCACATCACCCCTATCTTATCTACACTGCATTGGCTCCCTGTGAAATTTCGCATCGATTTTAAGATACTACTTTTGACATTTAAAGCTCTAAATGGTCTCGCGCCGCAGTATCTGAGTGAACTGTTAGTGTCTTACGATCCGCCATGCCTACTTCGATCAAAGAATGTAGGCTGCCTGTCAGTACCACGTATTATTAAAACTACAGCGGGGGACAGAGCTTTTTCTTACAAAGCCCCAAAGTTATGGAATAGTCTTCCTATTAATGTTGGGCACTCAGACACAGTCTCAGTGTTTAAGTCTAGGCTAAAAACTTATTTATTTAGCCAAGCATTTTTGTAAATATATTAACCTTAGGTAAAGGAGCAGATCTGGGGGACTCATGGACGTAGAGTATTCTGGTGAACTGGTATGTTTAGATGCTGTCCTCCCCACTCTCATTGATCACTCAGGTTTGTTGACGGTGAGGTGATTCATTGCTTTACATCTCAGGGAGCCCTCATGTTTGTGTTTCCTTCTGGCTCTCCCTTTTAGTTATGCTGTTATAGTTAGTCCTGCCAAAGTCCCTGCTTGCACTTTGCACTAATATACATTCACCTTATACACGTTGACTGTGACCATACCTAACTGCCATCTCTCCTTATTTTCTGTTCTCTCCTCTCTCTCTCTTGAGCTATACATGTTTGCTCCTGAGTTGCCAATGATCCAGACCCCTCTGCCCTCTGGAGCCGTCTAACCCATCCTGGAGTCCTGCTTCTGGTTGGAGATCTCGTTGCATGGATGCACCGTGTGGTCTGCCTGAATTTGTATGGTGGCTGGGGATGGTTTCCATTAAGACTGTCCTATCATCGATTGATGCTCTGGGGACCTGTGATTTCAGTTGTTCGATAGCTCAGGACTGGAATCTCCTACAGTTTACCTGAGCCTCCAGGAACAAACTGGACTCCTTTTAATTTTAACACATCTCCTGTTACACTGAACTTCCAGTACACATTATGCTGATCAATCCCTGCTCTCCGTTATCACCCAGATGAGGATGGGTTCCCTGTTGAGTCTGGTTCCTCTCAAGGTTTCTTCCTATTACCATCTCAGGGAGTTTTTCCTTGCCACCATCACCCTCGGCTTGCTCATCAGGGACAATTATCATTTTGATTCATACACATTGCATACAGACTTCTTTTTATTATGTAAAGCTGCTGTCAATTGTTAAAAGCGCTATATAAATAAAATTGACTTGATTATTCATTTTAAAAAAAAATGATAACATCGTACTGCATTTCATTCCCATACTACCGCAAAAACACAAGCGGGGGCTGAATGACAATGACATCTGCTTACGCAGTAGCACATCCTGACAATGTTTTAGTTTTATAGTCATTTAGTTTAATTTATTTCAGTATTATCTACTACAAATTCTACAGTCATGGCCAAAGGTTTTGAGAAATATTAATTTTCATAAAGTTTGCTGCTAAACTGCTTTGAGATCTTTGTTTCAGTTGTTTCTGTGATGTACTGAAATATAATTACAAGCACTTCATATGTTTCAAAGGTTTTTATCGACAATTACATGACATTTATGCAAAGAGTCAGTATTTGCAGTGTTGGCTCTTCTTTTTCAGGACCTAAATTAATTAAATTTACTGAGTAAGGTCTCCCAACTTATATTCTTTTGCTAAGTTAAGTGTTTTGATAGTTTCAAATACCTATTAATTTAATGAATGTGAACTTGTCATATGTTCTGGGTTTAAAATATCTGTTTAAATTTATTGAAGCAGGTTTTTTTTTTTTATTAACATTTAATACAATGTAATGAAAAAAGCTGTAACTGGATGCTTGAAAGTTTCTTTCAAATTTAATTTTAAACCAAAAGGCACACACTACAACCACATTCCTTGACTTTCAAATATAAGTAAACTAAAAAAAAAAAAAAAAGCATAGAAAGTTGCCTTTTATTCTCAATGCCTTTTATTTACAGTCTAAACTTCACAAATCAAGGAAAAGAGTACATATGATTTCCAAAAACAGCTCATAAAAGCAAAGTCATAGTAGAAATTAAGTCTTAAGGGATTGTACCCTTGCAGAGTGTCACGGGTCTAGGAGCTGACACAGGGAATCGACAGAGAACTAGGGATGAGGAAACATGGAGCCGGAGCTAACTAAGACACAGAGGGGAACTAAAGACAGGAGACAGGGCTAGACAGGAGACAGGGCTAGACAGGAGACAGGGCTAGACAGGAGACAGGGCTAGACAGGAGACAGGGCTAGACAGGAGACAGGGCTAGACAGGAGACAGGGCTAGACAGGAGACAGGGCTAGACAGGAGACAGGGCTAGAGGCACAGAGACTGACAGGAACTAGACTGGCTGGGTTAGTGAGGTTAGTAGCTACATGTTGTACTGGGGACACTGGAGGCTGACCTAACCGGGTTAGTGGCTAATGGGGTTAGTATTGACCTAGGGGACCGGAAGACAAAAGGCAGGGCACACATGAGGCTATACCAAACTAGCAGCTAACCTACTAGTGACCAGAACCACTAGCAGTCACTCCCACTAGAGATTAGCCTACTGGAGGCTAACCCTACTAGGGGCTAACCCTACTAGCCATCAAGGCCTACTAGCAGCTAACCCTGCTAATGGCTAAGCCCTCATGTGGCTACACATGCAAGGGAAATAAACCAGAAGACAAAACATTACTTACACAGGACACAGGAGGAGACACCGTCTAACTACACACTGAACAGAGCAGCTCCATGAATCCACAGACACAAGGAACATCAAGAAAACAAAACTAGAGCCCTCTGAAAACAAAGGTTACAAAACAAACCAAATATAAACTTAAAGTAACAAAAAAGGAATGCCCACATGACGGTAATATAGACAAACATTCAACAAACAATCACCAACAATGCTCGACCCAGTTTCCCAGAACAAACTGCTATTTATAGAAGGTTTTAATGAGCCACCTCAGTTCAGGTGAGCCTCATCACCTGACTGAGATGCCTTCTGGGAAACTGAGCCAACCAACAGGAACTACACAGAAAGACAGACAGACATGAACAGTGACCTCTAGTGGAGGTTCCTAACACAGAGCAGTGAGTGCCCAATTCCATGAACACGTTCTCAATCACCTCAAAAGTGTACTTCAGATTTTTTGGTACTGAAATCCAAGACAAACAGGTCAAAGGCCAAACTGTTAAGCAATAGCAGATTGCAGATCTGGAGCATCTTGCAAGACAATCTCTTCCTCCAACACAAGAGTAAAGTTTATGACACTGGTCAAAGTCGTAGGGGAATCATCATCTTTAATCACAATAGGAACTCCCTCTGGTCTGTCCGCCATCAGGAGTACTGTCCTAATGTAATAAAGAGTACAAAAAAAAAATCACTTTTGACATCCATCTTTTCTATGTTGTTATATTTCTTTTTGTTCCATGAAAGTTTTGGATCCTACTAGATGAATGTAGACAAAATGTACAGAAAGAAACACGTCATAAATCCTTAAAATCAGTTGTGTCTGAGCCATACAAGTTTGAGATGATCAGATAAAGTTAAATATGAGCCGGAGTTCAAATGAATAAGAATTAAAATATCTAAATTATGTCAACAGATACTTTAACAGCCTTATTTTTGTCAAAGTGCCTGCAGAGAATCAATGCAACATACTCACCAGGCATGTTCTGAATAGTGCAGATGATCCATCACGGATAAACACATCTTCCAGAGCAGTTTTCATTCTGTGAGCCACAATATTTGAAGTCTGAAAAAAGGGTGCTAATGTTATGCATTGTCACTTTTGATAAACTTTCAGGTATTCATAACATGTAACATTAGGGAGACTCTAATTATGAGATAAGGATTTTGAAATATGCAATAATGTTTGCATAGAAAAAAAGATGTTCAGGTTTGTGCTCAAGTGTCTCAGAATCAAATATTTCTATGTCTGTTTCTCTCAATTCTACATGTGCACAAGGTGAAGTCCCAGCTTCAGGTTCACTGTTCAGCTCAGGTTCTGTTTCATTTAAGATGTTTTCTGACTCCTTATGCATTAATCTGAAATCTTTGATGGTGTTATTTTTATGTTTTCTTGTTCTATGGCTGCTAAAGCTTGAATCTACATTTCTGTAAGGGGCAAAATGCGATCTCTCTATTTCTTATATGTTTTCCAAGAGAAGAACTGTGCTTCAGAGCAGATCTAACTGAACTTGCACAAGTATGTTCATGAAGGTTACATTTATTTGATCAGAAATACAGTAAAAACAGGAATAATGTGAAATATTACTATTCAAAACAAAAATTTTTCCATTGGAATGTATTTAAATTGTTTTATTTATTGCTGTGATGTAAAGCTGTATTTTCTGCATCATTACTCCAGTCTTCAATAACTCTCCCCCAGGACTGAATGACAATATTAGACATTATTATAGGCTAACATTATTATTATTATTAAATTTGGCGAAATAGCTATAACTGTTACGGGAGACACAGACTCAGACAATGATCTTATTAAACCCGAACGGGTGTTTATTAGCAGTTTGTTGAATAATGAGACACTTAATGAAATATAGCGGGAAAGTCTTATCTGCGAGGCTGAAGGAGCTGGTGGGAGGATGGAGACAAACAATGACGACGTAGAACAATCAGCGAGGACGACACAGGATACGAGACGGAGTTCGAGAGACAGGGAATTCGGCGAGTAGACTAGGAGCTCGGGAAGGAGACGAGACACGAACGTAGCTTCTGTGATCAGATACGGTGCGGAGTCTGTTTCCATGATCGAGGTCAGACGCTGATTGTGGGGAAGTGAGGTGTATTTATGGTGTAGTGCTAATGTGAATCAGGTGTGTGTTCAGAACTCGGGTGATGGTGAACGGAGATTGAGGGTGGAGCCCATTGTTTTCGTGACAGAACCCCCCCCCTCTCCACGGACCACTCCTGAGGGCCGCTGGACCCATCGTCGGGGTGGACGTCCCGTTCCTCTGGGAGCAGGCATTTGGAGATGTAGCCGGTGGTATTCCCTGAGGAGGTTTGGATCGAGGATGTCATCTCGTAGGACCCAACTCCTCTCCTCAGGGCCGTAACACTCCCAGTTGACGAGATATTTGAGACGACCCCCTCGACGGCGGGACCTCAAGATTTCTTTAACAGCATAGATCGTTTCGTCCTCCAGTTCCCATGCCGTGGGGGGGGGGGGAGGGGTTCGTCTTCGGGGCCAGGCTCTGTGGACACAGGAAAACTGGGTGAGTGATATGGTTTCAGTAGGGAGACGTGAAAGGTAGCATGAATTTTTTTATGTTTACGGGAGACTTAACTTGTAGGTGACCGGGTTGATCTGTATGAGGATGGTGAAGGGACCGATGAATCTGGGACTCAGCTTCTTACTGGGCAGTTGAAGGCGGATGTCGTGAGTGGAGAGCCAGACCTTTTGTCCAGGCTGGAAGATGGGAGTATCAGCTCTCCGCACATCGGCGATGATGCGTTGTCTCCGAACTGCCCGTTGCAGTTGTTGGTGAGCTGATTCCCAAACTCTCTCACTCTCCTGGAACCAATGAGTCACGGAGGGAACCTCAGATGGCGTTCCATTCCAGGGGAAGAGAGGCAGTTGGTAACCGAGCACGCACTGAAATGGTGTGAGGCCTGTGGCGGGCTGTCGGAGTGAGTTCTGCGCATACTCGGCCCAGGCAATGAACTGGTCCGAAGAGTGTTGCCGATCATGACAGAAAGTTTGGAGATATGTACCTATCTCTTGAATCTTGCGCTCGGTTTGCCCGTTACTTTGGGGGTGATACCCAGAAGACAGACTTACGGTCACACCCAACAGTTTGAAGAAGGCCTTCCAGAACCGGGAGATGAACTGGGGCCCTCAGTCAGATACGATGTGTTCGGGAAGACCATAAACCCGAAAAACCTGATGAAATAGGGTTTCCGCTGTCTCCTTAGCCGAAGGGAGTTTTTGAAGTGGAATAAGGCGGCAAGATTTGGAAAAGCGATCAACTACTACTAGGATACAAGTATTGCCTCTGCAACTTGGGAGGTCCATCACGAAATCCACTCCTAGATTTGACCATGGACGTCGGGGTACTGGAAGGGGTAATAATTTTCCTGCGGGCAGATGTCTGGAGGATTTTGTTGGCGCGCAGTCCCGGCATACCCTCACAAACCTTCTAACGTGCTCTGCCATGTTGGGCCACCAGAAGCGTTCTTCGAAGAGTGAGAGGGTTTGATTTGTCCCAGGGTGACCAGTGCCCATCGAAACATGTGTTTGATGGAGGAGGTTATCTCGTTGAGCCATTGGAACATAGAGACGACCCTCTGGGCATTCTGGAGGTGAGGGTTCAGTGGTCAGAGACTGACAGATCTCTTCTTCCACCTCCCATTCAATTGGGGAGACAAACAAGGTTGAAGGGAGGATACTCTCCGCGAGTTCTGGGGTTTCTTCCTTTTCGTGGAGACAGGAAAGAGCATCAGCTTTGACGTTTTTTGTTCCCGGTTGGTAACTGATTGAGAAGTGGAATAGGGTGAAAAAGAGCGCTCACCTGGCCTGTCGCGGGTTTAGACATTTGGCATCCCGTAGATATTCTAATTTCCGATGATCAGTTAAAACCAGAAAAGGGTGCACTGCCCCTTCCAACCAGTGCCTCCACTCCTCCAATGCAAGCTTGATGTCAAGGAGTTCTCGATTCCCGATGTCATAGTTCTTTTCCGCGGGTGACAGCTTCCGGGAGAAAAAAGCACAAGAATGGTATTGAGGAGGTTTCCCCTGTTGCTGGGAAAGGATGGCTCCAATTCCTGACTGGTCAACCTCGACGGGAAATGGTTTAGTGGGGTCTGGGAGAACTAGGATAGGTGCTGACGTGAACGCCCTCTGGAGAGCAGACATAGCGTGTGTGGCCTTGGTGTTCCAGGAAAGAGTTTTGGGTTTGCCCTTCAAAAGGTTCATCAGGGGGTCGATCAGGGAACTGTAATCTTGAATAAATCTACGGTAAAAATTAGCAAAACTCAAAAATCGCTGGAGCTGTTTTATGTTAGTGGGAATTGGCCATGTCCGGATAGCCTCTACCTTACTGTCATCCATCTTGATGCCCTGTGAACTTATGTGGTAACCTAGGAATGACATGGAGGATTGGTGGAATGCGCACTTTTCAGCCTTCAAGAATAGTCATTGCTCTCTTAGTTTCTGGAGAACCTCGGCTACATGGATGCGGTGTCCCAATTCGCTCCGAGAGTAAATGAGGATGTCATCTATGTAAATAATAACGAACCTATTTAGGAAGGATCAAAACACCTCATTCATGTAGCCCTGGAATACCGAGGGAGCATTAACTAGGCCATAAGGCATGACCAGATATTCATAGTGGCCAGTTGGAGTGATGAACGCCGTCTTCCATTCGTCTCCCTCTCATATTCGAATGAGGTTATAGGCACTCCAAAGGTCTAGCTTGGTGAAAATGCGCGCCCCAAGTAGCTGTCCCAGAGCTGCTGGGACGAGAAGGAGGGGGTAACTGAACTTTACAGTTATTTTATTGAGCGCACGGTAATCGATGCAGGGGCAGAGCCCCCCATCCTTTTTAGCCACAAAGAAAAAGCTCGAAGCAGCAGGGGAGGTGGATGGCCTGATGTACCCCCTGTTGGGTAGCTTCCTTGATGTAGTCCTCCATGGCCTTTTGCTCGAGAATGGAGAGAGTATAGATGTTTCCCTTGGGCACTGGCTCACCAGGAAGGAGATCGATGGCACTGTCCCATGCCTATGAGTAAAGGCAGAGTCCTTGGGTCAGCCGGCGTTGTCTTTCAGTGAGGTTGAGTCTGTAAAGCGATTGCTGGTCCACTTGCATGGGTTCTGGAACATTCCTCACCTCTGTGGGACGGAGAACTGCAGATGACTCATGTCGCAGGGAGAGTTCAGAGGAGCATTCTTGGAGGCGGTTTGCCACCTGGATGGTGGTCTGGATGAACCGCTCTAATCCCACCGAATCATCGTGCGCCGCAAGTTGCAGCCTCAGGCGTGGGTCCAATCCTTGCCTGAACCAGGAGCCAGGAGCACAGCCTCGTTCCACCCACTGGCGGTGGCTAGAGTTCTGAAAGTTAAGACATATTCGTAATATTCTAGGCACCAAATAACCAGACAAGAGCTAAACCTTATCAGCGTCCTATACTCAAAACATTCTATTACACACTCCTGCATCAGGTGCGTGTCAATTCCAGGGCAGCATATCATAGCATTGAGAATAAAGTTGTCCCATGTTGAAGGCTGCTCTAACCTTGGGATTGTTATTTTTTCTGAGAATGATACTGTAGATATAACACTGTATACTTTGCTGCCCAACCTATTCCAAAATTCTCTGCCAGCTGTCAAAGAGACTAGAAGAGATTATAGCAGGCACATGTCCTGAGTATACTTAGTAGAGGTATTTTTAGGGGTAGCAGCACAGACCTTCACTATCACTACAGCTTAAACCACTTAATTACCAGTATGAAAATTCAACTGATATTTGACACCATCATCTAAGCACCATTTTTGGAATGGCAGGGTTTATGCCTCCAGTGCAGTTCCAGAGAGGCTGTTATAGGGATTAAGGCAAAGGTGCAACCTCCAGTTCTGATAAATTAGTCCAATGCAGAAGTGCCAAAATATGCAGTTGCCCGAATGACCACTAAAATGGTTTCAAAAGCTTTATCAAGCCCCATGTTAAAATGTCGAACTTTACAATAGAAATAAAAAAATATATATCTTTTGCCTAGATTTCCCATTCATCAACAGGATACATATGTCAATTTTGTGTGTAACTCATCAGTTTAAATAATTTTAAGCCATACAATTATGCACAATTAGGGGTGTGGCTTATTTGACTGTCAAACTACTATCTGTCTCTAAAATGATTATGAATAACTGTAAGGGAAAAATACTATACTATACTATACTATACTATACTGTGCTTTACTTTGTCTCCTTGCAGATGGACCGACTTGCATTCAGATCGATCGGGGATCGACGAGAAAAATCCCCAACAATAACTTTAGCTAACCAGACAACTGGAATCATTGTAGTTCAACTTATAATACCCCAAGAAATGTAGGAGTTGTCACAGGATGAATTGTAGGGTATGGATGATAAGTGTTCAATCAAATGCAAAGTACTATTATATAAATTAATGCAAGCCACCTTATAATTTTGTCTAAGATAAAGCTAAGCTAGCTAGCTTGTGTTAACTTTGGTAAGTAGGCATAGTCTAACCAACAGGCAGTTTCCATTTATTCCACCCATTTCCAGGCAATTGATGTGACACGCGAGAAGATGACCTCTCCAGCTCCCTTGTGCTGGACGGCCATTCACGACCGCTCCCCAGCCTGTGAGGGAAGCGTCTGTTGTTAGCATCTTGCGAAAACAAGACGGACCTAAAACCACATAGAAAGGGTACCTTATAACCCTTATTAGCCTCTGGGGGTTGGCCCTTGAATTAAACCCCCTGGCTCTTAGCCACAGCTGAAATGCTCTAATGTGCAGAAAGGTATCACCGTGGACGCAGCTGCCATGAGGCCTAAAGATTTCTGAAAGTGATGAACAGTGACCTTCTGGCCTAGCTTTATTTCCTTCAGGGTGTTGAGAATGGATTCGACACGAGCAGGAGACAGCTGTGCCCGCATTGTGACGGAATCCCATGTGACACCCAAATATGTTGTCCTCTGAACAGGAAGGAGAACGCTTTTTGTGGCGTTGAGTCTCAATTCTAAAGAATGAAGATGGACGAGGACGACATCCCGATGTCGAAGTGCTAGCTCCTGAGACGGGGCCAGAATCAGCCAGTCGTCTATGTAATTCAAAATACGGAAGCCAGAGCTGCATCCATGCATTTTGTATATGTGCAGAGTGACAGAGCTAGGCCAAATGGAAGGACCCGATACTGGTAAGCTTTGCCCCCAAAAGCAAACCTCAGGAACTTCCTGTGCCGTGGCAATATTTCTATATGGAAATATCGTCCTTGAGATCGATTATCACAAACCAATCCTCTAGTTGGATTTGAGCAACAATCATTTTGACAGTCAACATTTTGAATCTGGATTTCCTGAGATAGCGGTTCAAGCCACGAAGATCCAAGATTGGACGCAACCCCCCCTCTCTCTTGGGCACCAAAAAGTACTGATTGTAGTAGCCCGACTCTCTGTCTGGGAGGGGAATGTGTTCTATGGGCCCTCTGCCCAGCAGAGTCTGTAACTCCTGGGCCAGCAGATGCGCCCGGTCCGATTTCACGGAAGAGGAGACCACGCCATTGAAACGCAGAGGACGATGTGCAAACTGTAGCCTGTGCCTACAGTCCTTGGTAGCCAAGGAGATACGGCTGGCAGTAGTTTCCACGCTGCCAGCTTCTCCGAAAGGGGCATGAGCTTTGACACTTTGGCTGGATGGGGGGGGGGTTTAGGTATTGGGTATCCTGAAGTGTGGCAGGAGATGCCCGAACACCCAACTTTTCGTTGGAGACCGGCGCTCCCCGAAACACCAGTGGTGTCGGGGATTGAACACCGGCCTCCCCGGAGTGCCAGGGAGGAGGCCCTGTTTTGTGATGAAAATCCAGGCGCCCCTCCCTGGGGGGAGACACCCCCACGGCCCCAGGTGCACGAACCTCAGGGCTTCTTCTTTGAAGAGAGGAAGCTCCTCAGATTCAGTCTTTTTGAAGCAAATTTTTGAGATGAGCGGCGAGCGCAACCCCAGTCTTTACGAGGGGGTGCGTGGCTGGTCCCACTCTCCTTTTTCACCTCACTCCTGAAAGGGGCCAGACCTGGCCGGAGCCGGGTGGCCGACGGTCCAGGTTCTTGAGCACGGCGGGGAAGGAACCTCCCAAAGGCCTGTTCATATAGCTTCGCCTCCCGAAACCTAGTGGCGACGGAATTAACAGCGTCGCCAAAGAGGCCGAAGGCGAGACGGGGGCATCAAGGAGGACAGCACGATCCTTATCCTTGATGCCCGTGAGGTTCAGCCACAGATGCCTCTCCGTGGATACCATGGCAGCCATAGAACGGCCCACAGCACGGGCCGTCTGCTTGGTTGCATGGAGAGACAGGTTTGTGGCTCGGCGCAGCTCTGCAAATGCCCTGTCATCAATAACCTCGCCGGTGCTCAGGTCCTTCAGCAGGTCAGCCTGGTAAGCCTGCAAAACCGCCATGGTGTGTAGTGAAACGCCAGCCTGACCTGCTGCCTGAAAAGCTTTCCCCACCAAAGCAGATGTCAATCTACACGGCTTGGAGGGGAGAGTAGGCTTTTTCAGCAGGATGATGTCCCAGGAGAGAGATAGCCCGCAAGCTCTTCTATCTGGCGCATCATCATATAACCGCGTGCTTTCGCATAAACAATATTCGAATAAGTTGAAGTCGATGGCACACCGCGATGAATACGGCTTGCTCCATGAAAGAGTTAATTCATCATGGAGGTCACCAAAGAAGGGGAGAGATAAACGTTGAGGCTCCTCCCCCCGGCCACCCGACATAAACCTGTCATCCAATCTCGAATGCTTTGGGGAATCTCACTTCTGCGGCCAGTCCATATGCAATCGCTCGACCGCAAGCGTTATAACCTCTAATAATTCCTCATAAACTCTGTCAGCACTGGAGGAGCATTGTGAGGAGGCTACTTCCATGGAAGCGAGAGAGGAGGAAGCTAAAACTTCCTGATCCGGAGAGAGCGAGAGAGAAATTGGAAATTCCATCTCGTGCGTGTGTGCCAGGAATGCGCCACGGCTTGCGGTTTCCCTGTAAAGAAAGCAAGCCGCGCGCGAAGCACCTTACTAGGGAGAAGATCACAGTACTCACAGTCTCCCTGAAGCCTGAGGCAAGCGTGTTCTTCCCCCAAGCACTTGAGACAAAATTCATGAAGATCGCCCTCCGAAAGAGATCTATCGCACGGAGGCACGCATCTCTTAAGCAACTCCGCCATATCGGTGAGTTAATGCTGTTATTTTCCTTTTTATTTTCGCTTTCGTTATGGCTTGCACATGCACACGCAAACACAAAGCGGTCCTGAAGACAAAAAGATCTGAGGATGTTTCCAGTTCACTCCTATTTATAACCTGCAGGTGCACCTTATTCGGTGACGTCATGCTTGGCAGAGGTTATAAGCCGAAGGTATTCGGCGGTTTTGACATGCACAGGCTTCACAACCGGGCAACAAAGAGATGTTCCCATAGCATTTTCACGCAGCATCGAATGTAGATTTTGAAAGGGAACTACCCATTTCATAAAGTTCTATGTGATTTTCTATGGTTGCCAAATAAGTATAAAGCAATCAGACAAAGACAATACAGGAATGCAAAAATCTCCACCCTATTACAACTGGTTTGGACCCTCACAGTTGACATGGTTCATGCGTCCAGTCAAAGTAGAAGCTGTTCCAAGCAGATCAATCCTGAATACAACTTTATATTAAATGAATATGGAGTTACTATATACTGTATATGAACAGGTGTAACAAGGGGAAGTAAAAAATTTGAATGTTGCACTTTATGGGCTCTAACATGATTCTCAAAATATTCTGGTTCCTCAAACTTGAAGAAAATCTTATTTATGTTTTTTTATGCTAAAGAGAGATTGGATAAGTTGTTTTGTACAGCAATATATATTAACTATTTAACAAGTTGTTTTTGCCATTAAACCGGGTGGGAAAAATGCTTGAGCATCCCCCCCCCCCCTTAATGTCAAAAGTGACCTTCTGTCAAAGCCTTTTTTTGAAAGGCCACCCATTAAGAAAATGTATTAATAATAATTTAGCTGTAAATAAAAAATAGCTTGGTTACCATCAGTCAGTTTACACAATGACACATTCGCTGGCTGATAGGTGTAGGGATGCTGCAGGCAGATGCTCAGCAAGAAAAAAAAAATATTATTAACAGTTCAGGTTGTAGTATACTGTACACAGCTTTAGCTTAGTGTATTTTGCTTAATTTTTTCATATTTCATGTGCATCATTTATGTGTATCATATTTTCTTATAGATTCTTATATACAATTAATAAAATTAAGTATAGATAAAGAGGGTTAATAGAGGTTTTTTTTTTATTAAAGAAAACAAATGGCAAATGGAAGCAAAGGTAAGAGGTCAGATGTGGTGATGGGGAGAGAAAAACAGAGACATCATTACTCATTCAACAGAATATGTGCAGGGAACAAAGACAGACTAATAGAAAGATATCATGATAAAAAAACAAATGTTCAAATGTTCAAATTGACCACAGTGACATCATAGACAGTGTGAGGTCATGGCCAAAAATGCTATTCTAAAAATTTCCTAAGAGTAATGTAATAAAGTCCAATCCATTAATAGACAAGATAGATGTTACTCCATGATATTAAGAAACACACACACACACACACACACACACACACACACACACACACTATAGGTGTGTAGGTATATAATATAGAAATTATAATGCCGTTAAATTTTAACTGGTCACAGAAACAGGAAGTGGACAAAATATTAACTCCACCTCTTCAAAAGACCATCAGCTTCACAACCTCATGAGTTTCACTGTGAGAAGACTAGAAGACTCTGTGAGGCAGAACTGGGAACCCTAATAAGAACCAAGTGACACCTCAAGAATCAGGATGCTGAGACTCTCTCTCCATTTATTTTTTGGTAAATTCATCAATTTTATAAAGCTGCGAATAAATATTTTTATATTTGTATACGTGTTAGCCTTTGTATGGTGTTATAGTTTAAATATTAAAGTCACATAAAGCATGTTTAAATAAAATTCTAAATAAAATTTAATACAATTCCATAATAATTCTAGTGCTGAAATAAGATAGGTTGCAATATACACAGCTTTAGTTTAGTGTATTTTGTGTTATGTGTATCATATTTTATGTATATAATTGGTGTGTATCATATTTTCTTATAGTTATCATGCAATTAATGACAGGTACCCTCCAGCACTTAACCTTGTAGGACTATAGCTCTCAAAATATAGCAAAAGTTTGTTTATATTTTAGGTAATTTAGTTTATTGTTACCAAGATTAGTAGAAAAAAAGATTAAGATTGGTCTGGTTCAATAAAATGATTTTCCTTTATTTTCTCTCCATAGTCAGTGTCCTTAGAGCTTCTCTGCTGGCTGGTAAGCGAACTTCCCATTTAAATAAAATGTAATTTGTGTAAAACACTTCTGCTGATGTAATGGCTTTTTCCCATCATGATCATGATACACCTTTTAAAATGAATTATAATCTAAAATTAAAATTCTACTTTAAAATGACTTGTTTTATATATTCTGTTAACAGCAAAAACCAGAATCTCTGAAAGTGAAAAAGATTGATTACAGAAACTATTTACCTTTTCAACTATATGCACTAATTATGATCACTATTAAGATTTATTTTACCGATTGAAGATTTAAAATGTATAAATAAATAAAAAAATTATAATAACATACGGTAACCTGCTGATGTAAATTTGCACACTTCTTAATATGTTTTAAATCCCATTAAGCTTGTAGTGCATCACTCTTCTGAATTTTCTACAGTAGTAAATACTTGCAAAAAGATTGAGATAATAGATTTTGATACAGGATGTATCACATGACAATCTCAATGTCATCGTTAAGTTGCACCAGACAGTTTATGACAGTGTGGTAAACTTTAAATTATGCTGAGCACAAAATTGCAAAACATGTACACTTTGCTTCAAAATATCATGACAAATTGCTGAGTCAGTCATTGAAATACAATAAAAAAGAACACTCAACAAGGTTACTCAATCTTTTAAAATGCATGTCTGACAAGTTTCATTTCTTCTTCTTCTTTTTCTTCTTCTTCTTTTTCTTTTCATTCTCTTAACTCTTAATTTTCTTTTAACTAAAAGGTATTTTTTCATTTATTCCCATGTTTATTTTTCTGCCATGTAATGTTTTTATGTTCCCCTTTTTGTTCTCTTTTCTTATATGTTCATGTTTATTTAATGATTTTATTTCCTCATACTTGATTTTCATTCAATTTCTTTATATTTATACTCTTTATTTATTTTCCCTCTCCCTCTCTCAAAGATTTTCTTCAAGTTTGAGGAACCAGAATAGTTTCAGAATCATGTTAGAGCCCATAAAGTGCATCAACTTTCAAAATTTTAACTTCCCCTTGTTGCTCCTGTTCATATACAGTATATAGTAACTCCATATTCACTTAATATATTATTGTTTGTCTTAGATGGCGCTAGTATACAACTCACTGGCGGCCAATCAATGTGGATTGTTTACCATGTAAGGTGGCACAGCGGCGTAGTACTATAGTTAACACTGTTGCCTTGCACCTCCAGGGTCCAGGTTCGATTCCTGGCCAGGCTTGATTCCCATCTCTGGGTGGAGTTTGCATGTTCTCCCCGTGCTTGGTGGGTTCTCTCCGGGTACTCCGGTTTCCTCCCACAGTCCAAAGACATACCGATTAGGCTAACTGGTGTTTCCAAATTGCCTATAGAGTGTGAATGAGTGTGTGTATATATGTTTGCCCTGCGATGGATTGGCACCCTGTCCAGGGTGCACCCTGTCTTGTGCCCTAAGTCTTCTGGGATAGGCTCCAGGCTCCCCGTGACCCTGAATACAGGATAAAGCGGTATAGACGATGAGTGAGTGAGTGTTTAACATTTTATAAACATTAATGTCATTATTGCAACATTTTTTTTCCTTCCTGAATCTCAGCTGTTGCAGTTGTAAAAATGTTCATTGTCATGGTAACTTGTATTAGTAGCACTCTCTATTCCAATCCCTGTTCAGCATAGCAGTGACTCTAACTAACTCTAACTCTAAGCACTTGTTCTGCTTCTTGTTTGAAATGTTTATTTACTTGTAGTGTTGTGTACTGTCATTTATAAACTTATTGAGTTACTATTGCTAGATACTTTTCAATGAAACGAATACAGTGGAACCTTGGATTTCGAGCATACTTCGTTCTGGAAGCTTGCTTGTATATCAAAACACTCAGATATCAAAGCAAATTTCCCCCATAAGAAATTATGAAAACTCAGACGATTCATTATACAACATTAAAAAATGTATACAAAAAATTATGTAAAAATATAAATAAATTAATCAGCACTTTACCTTAGAAAAATGCAGAACCGACAGTTTTGTAACATATGCCTTTATTGACAACAACAGAGAGGCATGAAATTGTTATGACAAAAACTAAATATAGTTGCAAGCAACGGTAAGTGGGCCCAAGCACCCTATGCCATGACCTCCTGTTTCGCCACCTGGGTTCACCACACAACTTGCACCCGTCACACATTATATAGGGCTGATATGTGTGTGAGCGTGTGTGCCCCCAGCTGGTCGAGTGGAAGTCTATTATAATAACCAGTGGGGAACAGTGTGTGATGATGACTGGGGCATGAATGATGCACAGTTGGTGTGTAGACAGTTTAGATGTGGTAATACTGTCAGCGCTAATAAAAATGCCACCTTTGGTCAGGGAAGTGGCCCAATATGGCTTAACGATCTTCAGTGTTCTGGAAGAGAAAGCTACATCACACAGTGCTCTCATAATGGATTTGGACGACACAACTGTGACCATGGTGAAGATGCCGCTGTTACTTGCTCAGGTACAGAAATCTCATATTATGGCTTTGTAATTGTAATGGGTTCGACCCAAAGTTGCACGGGCGGCACCGTGAAACACAGACAAGAGGCAAGATCTTAGGGAAAAAAGGGTAATTTATTTGGAATAAATAAGTGAAAAAAGGGTAAAAGGAGGGAGGACGGAAAGAAAGGGAAGGAATGATGTGTGCACATGCGTTAGTCCGAGGCAGTGCCCAGCTGGCATGCGGGCACGTGGCTGGCAGCGGTGGGCGGAGTGGCAGAACAGAGCATGCGAGGTAGCGCTCCTGCACGCTCCCTGGATGGTTCCTCCCTGCTGTCGATGACCGGCCTGGGCCCTCCCAGCTCTCTTTGGGCGCGGCCTCAGGCGGGAGTCTCGCTCGGACGTCCTTCGGCTGTGCGGCTTTCCCGGCTGGGATCGGTGGCCTTAACACTGTCCTCCTCGCGGCCTTTTCCTCTTCGAGGGCGAGGAAGCAAAGGTGGGCTCAATGCAGGAGTGAAGGATGTCGCGGGAGCTCGCGCAGCTCTTTCAGTTGACAGACAATGTGTTTAGCTTGGAATGTTCATTAAGGTTTTAAACTGAAGCGTCCTGGCGTCCAAGATTATTTATTACTCCACCTCACGATACCACATATACTTTTTAAAGTAGTTCTTAAAATCTGTAATTTTAATTTAACTTAAGTATGTTTTGTTAGAAGTATTGTACTTCCCTACATTTTAAATCATCTTTGTTACTGAGTAAAAAATAAATAAATAAATAAATAATAATTGTCACGGCATGGGCCTGTGATGGGTGTGCGCTCAAATTTAATATCGTTTCTCTCTCACTCCAAAGCTCACTAGCTAGACGGCCTCCCCTTCTGCAGGTGTGTGAAGGGGCGGGGCCATGGAAATAGGCACGGCTGGCGAGCCGTTAATGATGCCGGACTTAAAACACAGCAGGTAGTGTAGCTTGGGGTCTGTTGGGAAACCACTACACTGATTGATCAGGGGATGGATGAGGAGAACAAACGCCCTAAACTCACAAGAACAATGGAGACAGACAAAACAGATGTCAGTAATGCAGTATTATGCAAAGCTGCTCCTTCAATTAAAAACAAGTAGTTTGAGATTTCTATCCGCTTGTCTTTTTTGAACTCCATTAGAATTCCCCATGAGTACAACATTTTATTACTCTTTCCACCTCTGAGTGTGTGTATATGTGTGTGTGTGTGTGTGTGTGTATGCGTACGTGTATTGTCCTACATAGTCCCCTCTTCCTCCTTCTTCTCTTGTCTTGCAAGAGTCACAATTCTTCACAATTAAGTTCAGGTTAATAAATCCCTTACGGGTCTGAGGCCTTTTCGAAGACCTGCAGTGATTCAGCGCTCTTCTTAAATTTGTGTACATTTCAAATCTTTACCAATATAATATGTAATACATTTTCTCTTATTTATGTAGAGCGCAAATTGGGCTTTCATAATGTTGCTGATGTAAACATGTCAGGTTCATGTGCAACTGTTAAACTTGTGTCAAATTGCACATACAAAAAAAAATACAATTTCAAACTTTAGCAGAAAAGTAGAGAAAAAGGAGAATAAACAAACCTGGCAGATTGTTTTGAACACAGAAATTAGATAATGAAAGTGTTGGATGTGTGTTTATTGCAAAACAACTAAGTTATAACACCCAGAAATACCTTTTATTTGGGGTAAAGTGACTGATGGCCTAACTTTTTTCATCAGAACCTCTGTTTCACTGAATAATCTATGACTTTTCATGAATATGTAAGACCCATTCACACCTGGCTCAGGTAACATCAGGTTTCACCAGGTCTCCGATTTTCTCAGCTGTTCACACTTATACACGCTCAGATTACTCACACAAACAGCGCTTCTTTTGAGATAAACAAAAATAAAGCATGGTTTCTGAAACATTAATTAAAATACAATTCTCATGTACACACAAACACACAAAAACTACACAGCAAAAATATGTTATAGTATATTATGACTGAAAGAAAGCGCTTTAAATCGGAACACGTTTTGCGCAAAGGCAGCAAATTTTTTGCGAGTATTAATCTGTGTTTGTTGTATTTCTAGGGTATTATGAGAAGAGAAACTCTTTAAAAAAAGAAATCTCTTATAAATCTCATAAATATATATATATATATATATTGGTGCGCCCATGTTTATCTGCCTTTTGATCAAAACTCTGCAAAGTGAAAGAGCGTGCGTGCACGCTGCGGACTCACGCAGACATTTTAGTCACTAAAAGGTTAATTCACAACCATATTTCAGCCATTCAAACACCACGCATTGTGCTATGTTGTTGTTTGTGATCTAAGTATTTTATGAATGAAATAAAGCTGCTGCTTCTGCTCTACACTTTCACTTTGCACTTTTCATCTCCCCTATGATCAGAGCACTGCAGATATGAGGCGATACGAGCAGTTTTGTTTCAGTCAAAATATACGCAGATCACAAAGAGAGCAACTTTTGCAAAGCAGACAAAATGCAAAATTAGTAACCCAGAAAAACAACAGAGCACAAATATACTTTCTGAATAAACAATGCATTTTCAAAAGTGATAGTGTAGGCGACGTGAGCAGCTTTCACTTCCTGTGATGTAGCCTCGTGATTTCGTATTGTTACCGTGAAAATTCCTTGATTGTTTGTATCAGCGTTTAAATTATACTGCCTTTTCTTTTATAGTAAATAACAATATTAACTAGTTTTACATTCTATTACTACTGGACTTGTGTCTTTTTCCATTTTTTGCGCTTTTTGGAGAACGTGCGAGTTTCTTCGTCTAAGAACAACAAACAGAATCCAAATCCCAACGACTAAACTCCCACTCAGGTACACTATAATGGACTGACTATAAATGGACTATAAAGCTTGTTCAATGTGTGGAGTGCAGGATGTTTAAACATTCTTCCTCCGTTGTTAGTGATAGTTTACTTTTACTTAATTAACAGAGGGTTAGAGAGCGCGAAAGTGTTATTCCCGTAGCGAAAGGTCTGGGTGCCGCAGGCGGAGATAACCAGCCCCCGACTCCGGCAGTAGAGCCCTCACAGCGGGGCGAGTGGGTGACGACTCAGCGGCATACTCATTTAGCCAAAGCTAACGCTAAGGCTAGCCCACCGGAGCACATCTCTTCTGTGCTTCACGTGTCCAACAGGTTTGCTCTCCTCAGTGATGCACCTGCTAAGAAACCTGAAAGAGCTCTGGTTATAGGAGACTCTATACTGAGGCACATGAAATTAGCTAGGCCTGTAGGGGAGGCAGTGGTCAGGTGTATCCCGGCAGACAGACAAAGTCGTCACTCAGGGTTCATCATATTGAGACTGTGTCTGTTCCCCAAGCTAAACATAAATTTAGAAAGACTCAAAGTCTGTTTCAGCAACTTAATTAACCTAGATACCACAAACTCAGATCACACTGAATGTGCAGCCGGCACCTCTGATCTGAAGCTAGGACTGTTAAATATTAGATCTCTCGAAGCTAAAGCAGTTATTGTTAATGAAACTATCACAGACCAGGGCCCGTATTCACAAAGCTTTTTAGAATTCTCTCCGAGAGCTCCTATCTTAGCTTAAAAAGTTCTAGCTGGAAGTCCTAGACTAAAAGTGATTTAGGAAACTTTTTAGAGCAACTCTGAGTAAGGAAAGTAGAAAAACTTTTATCTTAGTGAGGAGGTGTGGTTGACCCTGTTGCTAGGGATGATGCAGCAAAGGTTTTGAAATTAGCTCTTTGTGAAGACAGAATACATGATAATAGAACAAACAGTGAAATCATAATTTTTGTACAGAGGTGTGAAGAGGGGAATGTTTATTACCGCCGCATTCACCGCCGCGACAAAACGACAGCGGGCAAAATAAATCAGTTGGATTTCAAAGTAATTCGTGAAATGACCGCCAGGTGGCGCAAAGTGACATTTTCCGTCATCTCGGTTTAAAAAAAATAATTAAGTCATAACAAAGTCAAAACAATATGCTGTATCAAAGAAATACTACAGCAATTGTAATTTCCACATCTGTGTATTTATATTTTATACAACAAGCATGAAAAATCTGAATCAGAGCTATTGATATTTGCTGTATTTGCTGTGAGTAAAAAAAACATTGAAGTTGAACATTACAACAAGTACACTACACTGTAAACCCTAATGCTCAAAGTAATTAAACACATTGAGTACTGTTAACCTAAATAATTGAATGAGTAATAATTTTGACTGCGTGAGTAACAATAACTTATGTAAAACTTCCACCAATGTAAACTCTATTGAGCACTCGTGGCGCAGTGGTAAGTCTTTCACCTGCCATGTGGACAGTTTGGGTTCGATTCCCGTACTGGCTGGTCTGCCACCTTTTTTTATTTTATTTGTTCAACAAACTCAAAAATTGATAGTTCTGTTTACTTAAAATTGGCAACATGGGTCAAAATTCTGGGTTATTTCGGGTACTTTAAACACATTGTTGGGCTGCTCATGTTGGGTCAAATGAGATGTAGTGAGTCATTTACAAATTAACACCTGGTTGGGTTATTTTGACCCAACAATTGGTTTATTCTTTATTATCTGTTTCCTCCAAACGGCAGCCTGCAAAATGTTCGAAATATAATTGTTATTGTGTTATAAATTATCACGGCGTGCGCCTGTGATGGGCTGCGCCCAAATCAATATCGCTCGTCACTCACTAGCTAGGCGGCCTCTCAAGCTAGTGCGCCCAAATCAATATCTCTCCTCGCTCACTAGCTAGGCGGCCTCTCAGGCTAGTGCGCCCAAATCAATATCTCTCTTCGCTCACTAGCTAGGCGGTCTCTCAGGCTAGTGCGCCCAAATCAATACCGCTCGTCGCTCACTAGCTAGGCGGCCTCTCAGGCTAGTGCGCCCAAATCAATATCGCTCCTCGCTCACTAGCTAGGCGGTCTCTCAGGCTAGTGCGCCCAAATCAATACCGCTCATCGCTCACTAGCTAGGCGGCCTCTCAGGCTAGTGCGCCCAAATCAATACCGCTCATCGCTCACTAGCTAGGCGGCCTCTCAGGCTAGTGCGCCCAAATCAATATCTCTCTTCGCTCACTAGCTAGGCGGTCTCTCAGGCTAGTGCGCCCAAATCAATACCGCTCGTCGCTCACTAGCTAGGCGGCCTCTCAGGCTAGTGCGCCCAAATCAATATCGCTCCTCGCTCACTAGCTAGGCGGCCTCTCAGGCTAGTGCGCCCAAATCAATATCGCTCCTCGCTCACTAGCTAGGCGGCCTCTCAGGCTAGTGCGCCCAAATCAATATCGCTCCTCGCTCACTAGCTAGGCGGCCTCTCAGGCTAGTGCGCCCAAATCAATATCGAGCCACGGAATTCGGCACGGTTGGTGAGCTATCGCAGCTAATGATATAAAATACAGCGGCGAGTGTAACTCGGGGTCTGTTGCACTGTAAACCCGATTAAGTTGGCAAAACTCAAAATATCTGAGGTAATCAGTTACATCATAATTTTTAAGTTTGTTGAATTTGTTCAGCTAACTTGGAAAGTGTCAGTTCTACAAACGTATAAATACCAAAAAGTTCTGAATACTCAAAATTATTACTCATTCAATTATTTAAGTTTCCAGTACTTAGTGTGTTTACTTACATTGAGCATTAGGGTTTACTGTGTATTGATGAAGATAATCGTGTTTTAGGGTTACACGTATCTGCTTTACAATGTCAGAAACATTCAAATGCAAATAAATTCACCCTCCCCAAGTGTGACTCAGCGATTCTCACCTACACATTCAGAGAAACTAAAACGCACCCCTCCCCACTTTAAGACCCTCTTGGATCTGAGGCTCTTCTGAAGACCTGCAGTGCTTCCGGCCTCTTTTTAATCTTCATCTTCTGGATTCCAGATTCTAAAATTGACATTGTTACCGTTTTTAATCCCTGGAATGGAAGACATGGAGATTTTTCTTATCATAACATGAATTGGATTGTTGTAATCACTCTCTACACAATTTTCTTTGGTATTTATTTTTAAATAAAATATTAAAATTGAATACAAAATGAAAATAAAAAAACAAAAGAATAGACCATTTGTATTTTCATTTGTTGTGTATAGAGTGATTTAAAAACAGTACAAGGCATGTTATGGTGAGGAAACTTTCCATCTCTTCCACACTGACTGATGTGCCTAACTTTTGTCAGCAGAGCCTCTGTTTCACTGAATAATCCACGACTTTTCATGAATATTGACATCTCTCAGGTGACACACACACACACCAAAACTCACAGAAAGCAGACCACTACATACGTAAAATTTACTAATTTATAATTTACATGAAAGCAGACATTTCACTTTTTATAAGTATATATTTTTTACGTCTGTGAGGCAAGTATACGCAGAGTTTCGGTTCATTTTCTGACGCGCTCAAGTTAGTGCACCCTGTTTACTTTCATTATTTTAAAAAGCATAAAAGTTTTTTCCGTCATTGTGAGTGCACTTAAATAAAAGTGGAGTCTTATAAAGGCTTGTTCACACACTGTCCTCTCGGGGAGATCAAAGGGCGGCATTCCCCTTTTTAAAGTCTCTGGGGCGCGTCACATCACCCCTCTCGCGTGCCACTCTCTTGCTGGGATATTCATCCCCTTCTCTCTTTCATAGTCTGCTTATCCGTACACAATGTAGCAGTTCAAAAGTAACACACTACAACCACATTCCTTGACTTTCAAATAAAAGTAAACTAAAAGAAACATGGCAAAATGCCTTTTTCAGTCTAAACTTCACAAAACAAGGGAAAGAGTACAAAGTAATAATCATAATAATAATAATAATAATAATAATAATAATAATTTCAAGTCTGAAAACCGCAAAGTCATAGCAGAAGTTAAGTCTGAAGGGATTTTACCCTTGCAGAGCAGTGAGTGCCCAATTCCATGAACACATTCTCAATCACCTCAAAAGTATATTTCAGATTTTTTGGTACTGAAAATCCATGTCAAACAGGTCAAAGGCCAAACTGGTAAGCAACAGCAGATTGCAGATCTGGAGCATCTTGCAAGACAATCTCTTCCTCCAACACAAGAGTAAAGTTCATCATTACTCAACAAAGTCATCATCTTCAATCACAATAGGAACTCCCACTTTCATCCCTCTGGTCTGTCCGTCATCAGGAGTACTGTCCTAATGTAATAAAGAGTACCAAAAAAACACCCTGACATCCATCTTTTCTATGTTGCTATATTTCTTTTTGTTCCATGAAAGTTTTGGATCCTACTAGATTAATGTAGACAAAATCTCTGAGCTATACAAGTTTGAGATGATCAGATAAAGTAAAATAAGCCGGAATTCAAATGAATAAGAATTAAGATATCTTAATGATGTCAACGCAAACATTAACAGCCATATTTTTGTCAAAGTGCCTGCAGAGTATCAATGCAACATACTCACCAGACATGTTCTGAATAGTGCAGATGATCCATCACGAATAAACACATCGAGATCTTCCAGGGCAGTTTTCATTCAGTGAGCCACAATATTTGAAGTCTGAAAAAGGGCGCTAATGTTATGCGGTCATTTTTCATAAACTTTCAGGTATTCATAACATTTAACATTAGGGAGACTCTAATTATGAGATAAAGATTTTGAAATATGCAATAATGTTTGCATAAAAAAAAAGATGTTCAGGTTTGTGCTCAAGTGTTTCAGCATCAAATGTTTCTGTGTCCTGTTCTCTCAATTCAACATGTGCAGCTTCAGGTTCACTGTTCAGCTCAGGTTCTTTTTCTTTTAAGATGTTTTCTGACTCCTTATGCATTAATCTGAAATCTTTGATGGTGTTATTTTTATGTTTTCTTGTTCTATGGCTGCTAAAGCTTGAATCTACATTTCTGTAAGGGGCTAAAATACGATCTCTCTATTTCGTATATGTTTTCCAAGAGACGAACTGTGCTTCAGAGCAGATCTAACTGAACTCGCACAGGTATGTTCATGAAGGTTACATTTATTTGATCAGAAAGACAGTAAAACTGTCATGCACACTCATAACACGACCGGCACTAGGACCCGGAAGTAATACGGTCGGGTTTCAGGAAGCATAAAAGGAAACAAGATGACGCATCACATCGCTCAGTCATTGAGTTATGCCCGTGCTTTCGCCGTCGCCTCGCTCGTCCAAACGTGAGTACTCACTTTCTTGGGTTATCGCTTCTGATTGGGTGTGTGTACTTAGACGCGGGTTTATTTGTGTAAACTCTTGCTCTCGCTTCGGGAGAGTTCTAAGAATAACTTGCGTGGTTATCCTCCTGCCTACTCGCTTCTTCGCGTTTGGGTTTCATCACGCTACAGGGCTAACTGCTGAAGTCTTCTGCTTCATCTCCGGTTAGTCCGTGACAGAATGACTGACCGGCAGTAAACCCAGCGGAGTTTGCTCACCTCTGCGATGTGGTTGGCCAGCATGCTAAGCTGATCGATCAGCTCCGTGGTGAGGTTGCATCGCTCCGCACGGAGCTCCAGGGCGTCGCGGCCTTGCGCCGCGAGGTGGCGGAGCTGCGACAGGAGAATGCGGTCCTCCGCGGGGCGGCCGCTCAGCCGGCTGTGGCCACGCCCATCGCAGCGGCTGCTGCGCCGCCAACTCCCTCTCCACCTTCTGATGTTTTCTTATCTTTACCGGATAAATGGAATGGCACGGATGGGAAGTGCAGTGTTTTTCTAACTGCGTTGGATCTTGTGTTTGAGTTTAATTCCACCAGATACTCCACAGACCGACTGCGCATTGCTCTTCTCGTCTCGTTGCTATCCGGGCAGGCAGCTGAGTGGGCCACGGCGGTTCTTCGTTCGGATTCAGATGTCGCCTACTCCTACACCGAGTTCACCCGCCAGCTCAAGCTCACTTTTGAACATCCAGCTGCTGAGGTGGAGACCGACTCCAAGTTATATCATCTAAAGCAGGGAGGGTCGTCCGTGAGCCGTTACACCGCGGAGTTTCGTACTCTCGCCGTACAGACCGACTGGGGAGACTCCGCACTCCGGACGGCCTACTACGAGGGACTGGCTGCGCGGATAAAAGACGAGCTCGCCGGACGAGAGCTTCCAGCTACCTTGGAGGGTTTAATTCAGCTCGCCCTCCGGATCGACCAACGGCTGCTCGTTCGCCCCAAGCCAGCTCCTCGAACCCTGCCACCCACCATGACTGCACTACCACACACCACGCCCTTCCTCTCCCGCTCACCAGTTCCAGAAGTTCACGCCCCATTCACTGCAGCATCCACCAGGACCGTCGGTACTCCACCTCCCGCCCGTGGTTGACACAGGAGTCGAGGGTATGCAATTAGGTGCGCCGGCTCCTTGACGCGCAGCAGATTCAGAGAGGGCTCTGCGCGTACTGGTTCTCACACATCGATGGCCATCTGTCCTCTGCGGCCGGGAAAGCGCAGCCCCGGTGAGAAATGGGAGGAACTCACCGGGTCCCATGTCCTCTCACCACCCGACCAATGATTCCCGTCTCACGGTTAAAGTATATCTCCAGTTTGGCCACAAACGGGTCGGAAGTACCGCGTTCGTCGACTCCGGGGCAGCAGGTAACTTCATTGACTCTTCCTATGCCAAAAAATTGGGGATAAAGATTGAGGCGTTATCCCAGCCTGTAACCATTACATCAGTCGATGGTCGGCCTCTCTCCTCCAGCCCCATATCCTCTCAAACCCAACCTATCACCCTCATCATTAACCAACATCAAGAACAGATCCAGTTTTACACCACCACTATCTCCTCACCACCTATCATCCTCGGACACCCTTGGCTGCTGCAGCACGACCCGCTCATATCCTGGACCCAAAGCCGGATCCTCCAATGGGGGCCGACCTGCACTGAGCTTTGCCTACGGGCCGAGGCTGGGACGTGCTCTAGGGAGTCCGAGGCCCCCGATGTCGACACAGATAAAATCCCGCTAGACTACCGGGACCTGGCTGAAGTCTTTTGTAAGAGACGTGCGACCCATCTACCACCTCATCGCTCATACGACCTGGCGATCGATCTTCAGCCAGGTGCGACACCACCCCGCGGCCATCTCTATTCATTGTCCAACACCGAGACGCAGGCGATGGAGGAGTATGTTTCCAGTGGACTTCGCCATGGTACCATCCGGCCCTCCTCCTCACCTGCCGCTGCGGGGTTCTTTTTCGTGAAGAAACGCGATGGTAGTCTACGTCCCTGTGTCGATTATCGAGGGCTCAACAATATTACCATAAAAAACCGACATCCATTGCCTCTTACCAACTCTGCCCTGGACGCCCTCTCTGGTGCCACCATCTTCACTAAGTTGGACCTCCGGAGCGCCTACAACTTGGTGCGCATCAGAGAGGGCGATGAGTGGAAGACGGCCTTCATCACCCCCACAGGACATTACGAAAGTCTGGTCATCCCGTTTGGTCTCTGCAACGCACCTGCCGCTTTCCAACAGTTCATAAATGACGTTCTCAGAGACATGTTAGGCCGTTGGGTGTTCGTCTACCTGGACGACATCCTCATCTACTCCCGAACACTCAACGAGCACATCCAGCATGTCAGAGCGGTTCTAAAGAGATTGCTCGCCCACCAGCTGTACTGTAAGTTGGAGAAGTGCGCTTTCCACGAGCGCTCCACCACGTTCCTGGGTTTTGTCATCTCGCCCCAGGGTGTGGCCATGGACCCGCAGAAATTGGAAGTTGTGAGTCATTGGCCCCTACCCAAGACTCTTAAACAACTCCAGAGATTTCTCGGGTTTGCCAATTTTTATCGCCGCTTTATCCGGGACTACAGTACCGTTGCAGCGCCACTAACCGCTCTGACCCGCCCATCATCTCACCCTTTCAATCTCCCCCCAACTGCTGTCTCCGCCTTCCATGAGCTCTGTCGCCGCTTCACCACTGCTCCCATCCTCCTTCACCCGGATGCTGATAAACCATTCGTTGTGGAGGTGGACGCTTCGGATGTGGGCGCCGGGGCTGTTCTCTCCCAGCGAGGTCCAGACCAAAAACTGCATCCTTGCAGTTTTTTCTCCAAGAAATTTGACGCCACTCAGCAGCGATACGGAGTAGGGGACCGCGAGCTGCTGGCCATAAAGTGGGCCTTGGAGGAATGGCGACACTGGCTCCAGGGCGCCAGAGAGCCGTTCATCGTCTGGACCGACCACCAAAACCTCATTACAATCCGCACGTTAAAACAGTTGAACCCCAGACAGGCGCGATGGGCACTATTCTTTGAAAATTACAATTTCCACCTGTCATACCGCCCGGGGTCCAAGAACACCAAAGCCGACGCCCTCTCCCGACAACACGAGGAAGACGTCCCCCGGGCGGACCCCGCGCCTGTACTACCAGCCACCAAGATCCTCGCACCGCTCAGGTGGGACTTGGAGACGAGGGTTCGCCAGGCACAAGCTACGGAGACCGCACCAGCAGGTGTGCCGCCTGGCCGACTCTACGTCCCCAACGCCATCAGGGCCGAAGTGCTTCAGTGGGGACACTCCTCTCCTCCTTTCAGGACACCCCGGGAGACGGCGGACCCTACTGTTTGTACAACGTGCTTTCTGGTGGCCCAGTATGAAGAAGGACGTAGATGAGTTCGTCCAGGCGTGCCCAGTGTGTGCCAGGTCCAAGGACAGCAACAGACCATCACCCGGGGAACTTCAACCACTTCCGGTTCCCCGCCGACCCTGGACACACATTGCCGTTGACTTCATCACGGGCCTGCCGGTTTCGGAAGGAAAGGACACCATCCTCACCATCGTCGACCGGTTCTCCAAGGCTGTTCACCTGGTGGCCCTCTCCGGACTCCCGTCAGCTAAAAGGACCGCCGAGCTGATATTAGAGCACGTAGTCCGCCTGCATGGGTTCCCAAAGGACATCGTCTCGGACAGGGGCCCCAGTTCACGTCCCGGTTCTGGAAGGCCTTCTGCCGTCTGATCAATTCCACCTGCAGTCTGTCCTCCGGTTACCACCCACAGACTAACGGTCAGACGGAGCGAACCAACCAACAACTGGAGCGCTACCTGAGATGCTTTATTGCTGATCGCCAGTGCTCCTGGGCCCGCTACCTCATTTGGGCTGAGCTGTCACACAACCTCCACCTATCTTCTGCCACCAACCTAAGCCCATTTGAGGTATGCTACGGCTTCCAACCTCCGATGTTCGATCATCAGGAGCCGGAGGTGGAAGTGCCGTCGGCCCAACAGTTGGTTCGTCGGTGTCGACGGCTTTGGAGACAAGCCAACCAAGCCATTCAAAAGGCCAATCGCCGCTACACCCTGCAACATCGCCGTCGACACCCACCGGGACGAATGTACCAAGTAGGTGATAAGGTATGGCTCTCAACAAAAAACCTTCACCTGCAGACTGAGTCAAGGAAACTATCACCCAGATTCATCGGACCATACCGCATCAATCCCCGGATTAACCCTGTCACCTACCGGCTCCAGCTGCCTGCGGCGCTCCGGATCCATCCGGTATTCCACACCTCCCAGCTCAAACCCTTCACCACCTCACCTATGGTTCCACCCACCCCACCTGCTCCTCCTCCCGTGATTGAGGGTAGTCCGCCTCCCACCGTTCGCGGATCCTTGACTCACGTCCTGGGCAGAGGGCTCAGTACCTGGTGGATTGGGAAAGTTCACGGCCCGAGAGAATCTTGGATTCGGCTGGGGTTGATCATGAACCGAACTCATCGGGACTACGTGCGTCAGATTATCCTCACCCAGGACCGTGCGAGTCGGTCCTGGACGGGGGGGTACTGTCATGCACACTCTTAACACGACCGGTACTAGGACCCGGAAGTAATACGGTCGGGTTTCAGGAAGCATAAAAGGAAACAAGATGACGCCTCACATTGCTCAGTCATTGAGTTATGCCCATGCTATCGCCGACGCCTCGCTCGTCCAAGCGTGAGTACTCACTTTCTTGGGTTATCGCTTCTGATTGGGTGTGTGTACTTAGAACGCGGGTTTATTTGTGTAAACTCTTGCTCTCGCTTCGGGAGAGTTCTAAGAATAACTTGCGTGGTTATCCTGCCTACTCGCGCTACTTCCGCGTTTGGGTTTACCATCCACGCTACAGGGCTAACTGCTAAGTCTTCTGCTTCATCTCCGGTTAGTCCGTGACAAAAACAGGAATAATGTAAAATATTACAAGTCAAAACAGCTTTTTTCCCATTGGAATGTATTTAAATAGTTTTATTCATTGCTGTGATGTAAAGCTGTATTTTCTGCATCATTATTCAGCATCCAGTCTTCAGTGACACATGATCTTCAGAAATCACTATTTCTTTAATTCATTCATAATGATCAAGAAACATTTATTGAGTTTTGTGGAAACAATAACTCTCCCCACCCCCCAGGACAATATTGGACATTTTTATAGGCTAACATTCTTCTTCTTATTAAAATTGGCTATAACTCTCTATACAAAAATATCAAGAAATTTTCCCATGATCAGATCCTCATATTAGAGAGATTTCAGAAGACCATGTGACACTAAAGACTTAAGTAATGATGCAGAACATTCAGCTTAATGTCACAGCAATAAATTACAGGTTTAAGGACAGTACATTCCAGTAGAAAACAGAAATTCTGAAGTCTAACATTATTTCACATTATTCCAGTTTTACTATATTAAATAAATGTAGTATTTTCATTTTGATCAAATAAATGTAGCACTGATTAACATAACACTCTTTTAAAAAAAAATAATAATACAGATCTCAAACCTTTTAACGTTAGTGCACACTGTTTTAAGAGCTAATCTGACCAATTATAGGTTTGCAAGGAAATATTCAATAGAATTTTTGACTTTTTTTCGTTACATTTAATGAAAGGGGGGGGGGGTATGATTAGTCTTACATAAAAAATCTTGCCATAACTTCATACTTCGTTCTTAAAAATCATTAAAAATACTGCATTGTAAATGATTAATTACATGAAATGGCAAAGTTTGAGGTCTTTTGAGGAAGTCTGGAAATGCATTTATCCAGGAGGATATTGAGAGAATGTGTTCTGAAACGTTAAATGCAAAGATTACAAACACATTCGTGGTGCAAATACTGCACATTTTAAATAACAAAGTATTTTGCAAAGTGTTGAAGAGTTATTATGAATGTAACCCGACTTTCTAGACTTGTCTTACTCTTCTCCAGTCTCTTTTGCTGTGGGTAATAAACGGCTACAGTTAAGTTTGCAACAACTGATTTTAGTAAGCCAAACGGCAAGACAGAATACAAACTGCCCTCATGTGCTTCTCTCACATCGTGTCACACTCTGACCTGTCCCATGGGAAACCCCAGGCAGGTAACCTGTTAGTTCCTCTTAACATAAGTAACATAACCAATAAATCAAATATCACACATGCAGGGATATAGATAAAACAATAATGTACTGTAAACAATAATTAAATAATATTTGATTCTAAATTAAAACATAATTAAATATATTTCATAATATGCAACACCTGTAACAAATAACAAATAAATGTAGGCAACATAAAATAATACACAATATATTGATTGTAGTAACTCAGGTTACAGGATGACTTGCATCTTTCTCACTATCTCACGTGAAATAAACAATTGCACCAAGCTCTATGTACTTTGCAAAGAGCGCCATATAATAACATGGGCTGTTAATCCAGATGATGTTCAACATACCCACTGCACCCAACACGCATGCACCAACTTCGGAAACGCAACAGTGCGCATACGCCAACTTCCGAACCAACTTCTGTGCGTGTTAACTTGCATTAGAAAGTCTGCTTAGAATTAAACCTTAGTTGACCCAGCGATTTATTAATGAACTTGTTTTCACTAGTTCAGTCAGATTTTTCATGTCTTATTGTCCAGATTACTAATAAATACTCATTTATTTTTTTCTAGTTGGATTTTTTACAATGTAAGTGAAAATGTTCATAGGTTGCCACTGGAATCCTCCTCCACTCCTCCATCACAACATCATGGGGGTGGTGGACATTTGACACCTTGTGCTCCTCCACCTTCCTTTTCAGGATGCCCCAGAGGTGTTCTATGGGGATTAGGTCTGGAGATATGCTTGGCCAGTCCATCAACTTTACCCTCAGCCTCTTTAGCAAGCCAGTGGTCATCTTGGAGGTGTGTTTGGGGTCATTATCATGCTGGAACGCTGCTCTGCTGCCCAGTTTCCGGAGGGAGGGGATCATGCTCTGCTTCAGTATGTCACAGTACATGTCAGAATTCAAGTTTCCCTCAATGAACTGTAGCTCCCCAATGCCAGCAGCACTCGTGCAGCCCCAGATCATGACACACCCACCACCTTGTTTGACAGTAGGCAAGACACACTTGTCTTTGTACTCGTCACCTGGTTGCCGCCACACACGCTTGACACCATCTGAACCAAATAAGTTTATCTTGGTCTCATCAGACCACAGGACATGGTTCCAGTAATCCTGGTCCTTAATTTGCATGTCTGCAGCAAATTTCTTGTGAGCTTTCTTGTGCATAATCTTTAGAAGAGGCTTCCTTCTAGGACAACAATCATGCAGAGCGATTTGATGCAGTGTGCGGCACTGAGCACTGACAGGCTGACCTCCCATCCCTTCAATCTCTGCAGCAATGCTGGACGCTAAAACTCATTCGCCTGTTTTCCAAAGCCAATCTTTGGATCTGACGCTGAGAACGCGCACTCAGGTTCTTTGGGCGACTATGGCGAGGCCTGTTCTGAGAAGAACCTGTCCTCTTAAAGCGCTGGATGGTCTTGGCAACTGTGCTGCAGCACAGTTGCAGAGTGTTGGCTATCTTCTTATAGCCTTGGCCAGCTTTAAGTAAAGAAACAATTAATTTTTTCAAGTCTTCTGAGAGTTGTTTGCCATGAGGTGCCATGTTGAACTTTCAGTGGCCAGGTTGAGAGAGTGGAAGAGCTTTTATACCAAATATAACTCACCTGCTATCTGGTGACACCTGAGACAGTGTAACACTAATGAGTCACATGACAAAGGGGAAGGAAAATGACTAATTGTGCTCAATTTGTACATTTTCACTTAGGGGTGTACTCACTTTTCTTGCCGGGGGTTCAGTTATTAGTGGCTGTATTTTTAATTATTTTGAGGGGAACAATAAATTTACACTGCTATACAACCTTTACAGTGACAACATTTCATTTTGTCAAAGAGTCATTGATGCAGTGTTGTCCTATGAAAAGATATAACTAAATATATGCAGAGATGTGAGGGGTGTACTCACTTTTGTGACATACTGTATATATTTATATCTAGAGCACAAAATGCTTTGTTTTTGTTTTTACAGTCACAGTGCAGAATTTAAATGAATTTAAAGTAAAATAGTTGCTCATCAGAAATATTTAGGACTGAGTCACTTCTTCTTTAGCTTCTTAGCTGCAGCATAACTATTTTTTTTTCTAAACTAAAATTCTTCATGGTTCTTGGTTGCTAAACTCTGTGACATCACAGTCATGAATCAGATATGAAATGAATACATGTTAACCGCAAAGTCTTAAAATGTACATACAAATCAACAAGGACTTCTGCTGAACTCTGAAGAACTGTCTACGTCATAATTTACCTACCAACTGTCACATAGCACCTCCAACACCTCACAAGTTTCTATGAATTTCTTTTTTTTCTTTTTTTTTTCTTTTCATGTTTCTAATATCACCATACATTTTGCTGTTAGTCTTAGATGACGTTAATATATAATAAAACTCGCTGGTGGCAGTCACTCTTGCTCTGGTAGAGTGGAAGTCTATTATAATAACCAGTGGGGAACAGTGTGTCATGATGACTGCGACATCAATGATGCACAGGTGGTGTGTAGACAGCTTTGGGCATTTATCTTGATTATATAGTGTTTGCTGGATTATTAAAACTATTTCAGCAGTTTCTGTGAGAAGACAGAGCAGAACCCAAAGACAACCAGGATGCAGATAGTTTATGTGTTTACTGATCATCCTTGCGCAGTAGAGTCAAGCAGAAGAGTCGGCACTCACCAATATCTGAGAAAACATGAATACAAGACCAACCATAGGGGAGGGAGGGATCGAAGTCATTAAGGGTTGTGATCGTGTACAGTAATAATACTGCGATAGTACTGCAGTAATCCTGAAATATAATACAGTTATAATGCAGTAATCCTGCAATACTACAGTTAATATTAAACACCTACTGCAGTTAAAATAGCAGTTGAAGCTCAAAAATTACTTACAGTATTTCTATAATCTAAATATGTGATGTAGTGTAATATAACCACATTACAACAAAATTATTGCAATTAATTTTATTATTTAATTAAAAAAAATCAATAAATCAACACACATAAAACATTAAAAACAGACCATGAAAGCACTTTTACACTTTCCAATATTACTGTTCAACAGTGTTACTGCTAGGAGACACTGCTGTCAATCAGTGTATGACTGGTGAAGTATGTGAATATATTACAAGGCTTGAGGTGTGCAACTGGAAGCCTGGAGAGGTTTGACGCCCCCTCATTCCTCAACTTTGTTTGAATAAACACTTTCACCTTCCCTTCCTTCACTTTAAAGGCATTCTTAAAAAGCAAACAGCAAGACAAATATTCATTACGAGTGTTCCTCCTCCACAAGACGACACGCCCCCTGTCTAGATTCTTCCAACTCGGCAAGTTTTCTTGGCTGAACTTTGAAATTGTCATGTCGCGAAGGTGTACCGTTTTATCAATAATAAAGTCTATAAGATAGTTATAGTACTCCATCCTGTCTGAGTTTCTCAATAACGACATACACAAACCGTTAGTGTCTCTTTCTCGGCGTTTATTAGCTGTCGTTTCGGTCAGCGCGCGCATCTCTAAATGCATGAGAACTGTACATGCGCACGCGCACGCTACGGGACTGCATCGCGCGCTCTACAGTTCAAACTCTGTCTGAGGATTAGATGTGATCTTGTAGTCTTATTGGCGGGTGAGGTCAAGTCGTACAGTGGTGCATAGTTAAGCACGTCTCAGTTTTACACTGGAAGAGTATAAGAGGAAGACGTTATTGTTTTCCTTGTACACACGCTATCTGCTCCCAACTGGTTTCTGCCTGAAAATAAGATGGCCGTGGCATTCTTTAATAAACCAAGGATTCAGAATCCCAAACTACAATTGAGACACACGTCACTTCACTGAATGAATTTAGTAGGATTCCATATTTCTTGAACCAAACAATAAACATAATAATAATAATAATAATAATAATAATAATAATAGAACCAGTAAAGGACTGCAGGATTCAGTGCAGGATTAACTGTTCAATAACTACAAAGTTACAGAATCATATTTTAATACAACTGCATTTAACTGAATTAGTACCAAATAAATAGTACTTCTGCCCTGCGATGGGTTGGCACCCTGTCCAGTCTGTATCCTGCTTCGTGCCCTAAGTCTCCTGGGATAGCCTCCAGGCTCCCCGCGACCCTGAATACAGGATTAAGTGGTAATGACGATGAGTGAGTGAGTAAATAGTACTTTATCCCAGAAGCTGCAGTTATTATTATTATTATTTTTTTTACAATGGACAACGTTACAGAACCGTGTTTCAATACAACTGTCACGCTCACACACCGGTTTCTCATCTGGTGCTCATTTCTTCGGGGATATAAGGAAGCGCAGCACGCTATCTCGCTGCCGGATTATTGTGTGTTTTTGCTCCAATATTCTCGCGTTTTGTTTCATGTTTTTCACGTTAACGACTCCGCTTTGCTTTCTCGTTTTCCCGATTCTCGCCTCTCGTTTTGGATTAGTTGCCTCGCCCACGGATTTAACGGTATTGACTCTCGCTTTCGCTCCTCGACTTCGGCTCTGTTTCACGTTTTGGCTCGACGCTCTCGCTGACGGATTTAACGGCTTTGAACTCTCGCTTTCGTCCCTCGACCACGACTTCGCTTCGGCGCAACGCTCTCACGGACAGATCAAACGGCTTAGAACTTTCACTTTCGTTCCACGACTACGGCACGCAGCTTCAGGTTACCCAGCCCACGCATCTCAAAATCATCTCTGCTCCCCTGCATTTGGATCCATCTCTTCGCCCCTTCAAAAACTGAATTGTACTGCATTCCAACTGCACTCTACTGCATTGTACTTCACAAAAACTGCAGTTATTTTTCGTAAGGGAAACCTGAGCTCTGTGACAGTAAGAGGTTATTTCCACAAGAAACCAGGATGAGTTGGGCTACATGTTTTGGACTTCCCTCAACAACCATAGCCAGAGACACAGGGGCCACCTCCCTCCATAGTTTCAAGAGATCAATGTAGTAAACCTGGAGCCTTCTGCTTTTATCTGTTTGCCTTATCTCATAGCCCACCTCCCCAACCAATTATGTGACCTCAAATGGTCCTAGCCATTTTCTGAGCTTTTTGGAATGCCACATGGGTAATAGTAAGAATATGTTTTTTCACTGGTGCAAATTCCCTTAGGTGAGCATCCCATTGAATAGTCAGGATTATTGTTCATTAACATATTGAAATTCACTCTTTTTAGAAGAAGCTCACACCCCAATTTCCCTAATTGCACCTAGGTAGTTATGAAGCTTACACCACTACAATAATTCAAAGGATTAGAACTCTATGGAGTCTCTTGGATTCAGTTCAACCAGGCCATCTGTCTATACATAATACATAAAGCAGTCCCAGAAGTACATAAAGGTTGCAAAGTGTGTGTGTTATAAAGGTTGTGGCATGATCATTCAGAATCTCGTTCCAGCTCAAGAGATAACATAAAAGCATTCTCTATGTGCAGATTTTGCATGTAGAAGCACTACTTTCAGGTTTGGTGTTGTGAAGTCTATCATTATGAATACAAAGTGATACGCATCTCCAGTCCAATCTAATGGCCTGACCAGGCGTGTGCCAATTCTTTCAAAGGGTCCCTCAGTCGGAGGTAGAGGGTGCAATGGAGGGAGATGGCACGTTCATCTTGGATGGCAGGTTTACTAGCTGAAACATGGGTCAAAATACACACCACTAATGACTAATGAGTCTTCCATCAAATGCCCAGCCTATAGAAACAGGATGATATGTGATATGTGTGTCAGCGTTGCATGGGAATGAGTATATGCAGAAGGAATGTGTGACTAATTATTGTTTGTTTATTAACTGCTATGATTTCTCACTTGTTAATGTCACAACGCGCCGGATTTCGCCCACAACATAGCGTCTATGAAAATAATCAAGATCACTCCGGTTCTAGCGCCGCGCCGCCTCTTGGTTTTTGCCGCCTCAGTCACGGCGCGAGCTCACCTGTTACCGATTTGGAGTGATCAAATGATCTAGCGGCTTATTTAAGACGCCGCTAGACACCCACCCGTTGCCAGATTATTGTGCCGTATTGCCTTTATTCTCGCGTTTTGTTTATGTCTCTGTTTCTCCGGTTACGACCCCGCTTTGCTTCCCGTTTTCGGCTCCGTCTTCGCGCTCTGGATTTGATGTTTTTTTGGAATACCGGCTTTGACCTACGCTTGCTCTCGACCACGTATCTGTCTGCTCTCGGATTTAACGCTATTGGATTTACCGGTTCTCGACCTATGCTCACGTCTGACTACGAGATTGTCTGCCCTGGATGTATGTGTGCTGTCAACTCTGATCACTGCTTGCATCTAACTGCATGCTTCAGGATCACTTCTCACAAGGAAGTTATAGACTTTTGTGGATTGTGTATCAGCTTCCTCATTGACTCCGGGAGTTTATTTGGATTACGCGACAAGGTTTCTCCAACGTGGATTTTGGCACCGCCTCCCCGCCTCCCCGCGCCGGAACGCCCTCTGCTGGCCGTAAGTCTCCTTCCGGATCTCTTTCTCTCGTTCATTCTCTGCTATTGGATCTGCGTGTTTCCCTCGTAGTGGAGAGCGTGACAGTATAATCTGGCCATTATGGATCCAGCGGAGTTTACCCACTTGAGATCAGCACTGGAGAGTCAGGGAGCGCTCTTGGGTTCACATCAGCGTGACATTCAGGAGGTCACCAGCACCCTTAAAACAGTAACTGAAACCCTGACCTCACTCGCCAACCAAATTCAGCAACTACAAGCACCTCCAGCTCCTACCCCAGCTCCTCGCCCCTTGGCAGCCGCACCTGCCGCACCACCCCATGAGCCACGCCTGCCTGCCCCACCTACCTATGATGGGGATCCTAACACCTGCCGTTCTTTCTTGTCTCAGTGTTCTCTAGTTCTTGAGTTACAGGCTTCGTCTTTTCCTACAGAACGAGCTAAGGTGGCATACATTATCACCCTCCTCTCCGGTAGGGCGAGAGAGTGGGGAACCGCTATGTGGGATGCCCAATTGCCCTGCTGTTTCACCTATAAATCATTTACCGAAGAAATGAGAAGGGTTTTTGATTGCTCATCCACCGGACGTCTGGCGGCTGGACAGATATTAACTCTTCAACAGGGAACCCGATCTGTCCATGATTACGCCATTGAGTTTCGCACGTTAGCGGCTTCATGTGGCTGGGACGACCAAGCACTCTTTGACGCATTTCTCCATGGTCTCTCAGATAATGTCAAAGACGAACTGTCAGCACAAGAACCACCTTCCAATCTCCAAGACCTCATTGATTTGGCAGCACGCATTGATGCTCGTAAGCGCCTCAGGCAGCAGGAGCGCAGCCTCTGGCCATCACCACCCGCAGCTCCTACCAGCTTTATGGAGACCCCTCCTGAACCAATGCAGGTGGGCCGGACCCGTATTTCTCCTGAGGAACGACAACGGAGACGGGATAAGGGTGCATGTTTCTACTGTGGCCAGTTGGGTCATTTCTCACGAAACTGCCCGGTAAAAGGCCAGGCCCCTCGGTAATTTTGGGTGCACCATCCAACCATCGCTCCTATTTTTCAGTAACCCTGACCCACAATAACCAATCCCATGACACGTATGCCCTGCTGGATTCAGGGGCCGACCAAAATCTGATCTGCTCCTCACTGGCGAACCTCCTTGGCATCCTTTCCACGCCCCTGAGTCACTCACTCACTGTGCAGGCCCTCGATGGTTGTTTCCTGGCCCCCATCACTCATCGCACAGAACCAGTCACCTTGCACTTCTCAGGGAACCACTCAGAAGTGATTTCCTTCTTGATTGCTAAAAGCTCCCATGCCCCGCTCGTCTTGGGTCTCCCATGGCTACAGCTACACAATCCTCATGTAGATTGGGTCAATAAGAGAGTTCTGGAAAGGAGTACCTCATGCCTATCATCATGTCTCCGTTCTGCTGTCAAAGGGGCTCCATCCTCTCAGCCTGAGGACCTCTCCAACCTCTCAAACGTCCCAACCGACTATCACGATCTCTGGAAAGTTTTTAGCAAATCTCACGCAGTCTCGCTACCTCCCCACCGCCCACATGATTGCGCCATTAACCTTCTTCCTGGTACTACCCCGCCCAGGGGGCGATTATATTCTCTCTCACGCCCAGAGAGGGAGGCCATGGATCAATACATTACGGAATCCCTTGCGGCGGGAATCATACGTCCCTCCTCTTCCCCAGCAGGCGCGGGGTTCTTTTTCGTGGAGAAGAAAGACAAATCTTTACGATCCTGCATCGACTATAGGGGGCTCAACGAGATCACTGTAAAGAATCGCTACCCACTCCCTCACATGTCCTCAGCCTTCGAGTTACTCCAGGATGCACGTGTTTTCACTAAGTTAGACCTTCGAAATGCCTATCACCTAGTGAGGATTCGAGAGGGGGACGAATGGAAGACGGCCTTTAATACACCTACGGGCCACTTTGAATACCTCGTGGTTCCCTTCGGACTGACCAACGCCCCGGCTGTCTTCCAGGCCCTAATTAATGATATACTGAGAGACTTCCTTAATGTTTTTGCATTCGTCTACCTTGATGATATTCTGATATTCTCTCGCACCCTGAAGGAACACAGATCCCATGTCCGACAAGTTCTACAAAGGCTCATGGAGAACAAACTTTACGTCAAGTCCGAGAAATGTGAATTTCACAGCGACTCCACCTCCTTCCTCGGGTTCCTCATATCACCATCAGGTATTCGCATGGACCCAGCTAAGGTAAAGACAGTCACCGATTGGCCGATACCCTCCTCTAGGCGGGAACTTCTACGTTTTCTGGGCTTCGCCAATTTTTACAGACGTTTCATCCGGAACTATAGCTCCGTGGCAGCACCTCTCACTACCCTCACGTCCACAAAATCGTTGTTTCAATGGAGTTCACTGGCGTATAAGGCCTTCAAGGAACTCAAGCGCCGTTTCACATCTGCCCCTGTCCTCACCTTCCCGGACCCATCCCTACAGTTCGTGGTCGAAGTGGACGCATCAGAAACAGGTGTGGGCGCCGTTCTTTCCCAAAGGCTCCCGAAGGATAACAAACTCCACCCCTGTTCGTTCTTCTCACGCCGACTCTCTTCGTCCGAACGCAATTATGGAATCGGAGACCGTGAGCTGTTAGCCGTAAAGCTAGCACTGGAGGAGTGGAGACACTGGCTGGAGGGCGCTGAACACCCTTTTCTAGTCTGGACAGACCATCAAAACTTGGAATATTTAAGGTCAGCCAAGAGACTTAATTCTCGTCAGGCTCGTTGGTCCTTGTACTTTTCCAGGTTCAATTTTACCTTGTCCTATCGCCCGGGTTCTAAGAATACTAAACCTGATGCCCTCTCTAGACAGTTCTCCCTCCCTATGGATTCCCCCACCCAAGAAACCATTCTCCCTCCACACTGCCTGATGGCTGACACTCGTTTGGACATAGAGAACCAGGTACTGTGCGCGCTGGAACATGAACCAGGTCCAAGCAACGTCCCCCCGAACCGACTCTTCGTCCCAAGTCTTCTCCGTCCTGATGTATTAAACTGGGCCCACAGCTCCAAGTTGGCATGCCATCCGGGCGTTGCCCGCACTCTATTTCTCACTAAACAACGTTTCTGGTGGTTAACTATCAAGGAGGATGTTCAGGGCTTTGTAGCGTCATGTGATACTTGTTCCAGGAATAAGGCCACTAATCGCCCCCCCGGAGGGCCTTCTCAGACCACTCCCTATCCCTCATCGCCCATGGTCTCACATCTCCCTCGATTTTGTTACAGGATTACCACCCTCAGACAATAATACCTGCATCATGACAGTTGTGGACCGATTCTCCAAATCCGCTCACTTCATCTCGCTCCCCAAACTTTCTTCAGCTAAAGAAACAGCCGAACTCCTGGTGTCCCATGTTTTTCGACTCCATGGTCTTCCCTCAGACATCGTCTCTGACAGGGGCCCACAGTTTTCCTCACAATTCTGGAAAGCCTTCTGCAAGCTTATTGGTGCCACGCCCAGCCTATCCTCTGGATTCCACCCCCAGAGCAATGGACAGACTGAAAGGATCAACCAGGAACTAGAGAAGTCTCTTAGATGTATGGCGTCACGGGACACGGCCTCATGGAATAGAGCTCTCCCGTGGATAGAATACGCCCACAACTCGCTCCCCACGTCCTCCCCCGGAATGTCACCTTTTCAGTGCTGTCTGGGATACCAACCGCCTCTGTTCCCTGCTCAAGAGGAGGAAGTCGCAGTGCCTTCTGCCCAAGCGTTCGTCCGGCGCTGTAAAAGGACATGGCAGCAGGCCCGCTCCCAATTGCGGCGATCAGTAAACATTTTTCGATGTAAAGCCAACCGCCACCGCTCTGCAGCCCCCCGATATCGCATTGGCCATAGAGTAATGTTATCCACTCGTGACTTACCCTTGAAGACCACTCAAAGAAACTGTCTCTCAGATATATTGGGCCCTTCTCCATCTCCCGGGTGATCAACCCCTGCTCTGTTAAGCTCGCCTTGCCATTATCCATGCGCCGGATAAACCCCACCTTCCATGTGTCTCAGATTCGACGACTGGTCTCCTGTCCATTATCCTCACCAACTCCCCCACCCCCTCCCCCCCGTCTCATCGAGGGGGGGGGAAGTATTCACAGTCCGTAAGCTCCTTAAAGCCCGCCGACTGGGACGCGGACTACAATACCTTGTGGATTGGGAGGGATACGGACCCGAAGAGAGAAGCTGGATACCAGCCAGATTTATCCTCGACAAATCCCTCATAACTGAGTTCCATAGCATGAACCCAGAGGCCCCGTTTAGAACGCCCAGTGGCGTCCGTAGGGGGGAGGGTACTGTCACAACGCGCCGGATTTCGCCCACAACATAGCATCTATGAAAATAATCAAGATCACTCCGGTTCTAGCGCCGCGCCGCCTCTTGGTTTTTGCCGCCTCAGTCACGGCCCGAGCTCACCTGTTACCGATTTGGAGTGATCAGATTGGCTTATTTAAGACGCCGCTAGACACCCATCCATTGCCAGATTATTGTGCCGTATTGCCTTTATTCTCGCGTTTTGTTTATGTCTCTGTTTCTCCGGTTACGACCCCGCTTTGCTTCCTGTTTTCGGCTCCGTCTTCGCGCTCTGGATTTGATGTTTTTTTGGAATACCGGCTTTGACCTACGCTTGCTCTCGACCACGTATCTGTCTGCTCTCGGATTTAACGCTATTGGATTTACCGGTTCTCGACCTATGCTCACGTCTGACTACGAGATTGTCTGCCCTGGATGTATGTGTGCTGTCAACTCTGATCACTGCTCGCATCTAACTGCATGCTTCAGGATCACTTCTCACAAGGAAGTTATAGACTTTTGTGGATTGTGTATCAGCTTCCTCATTAACTCCGGGAGTTTATTTGGATTACGCGACAAGGTTTCTCCGACGTGGATTTTGGCACCGCCTCCCCGCCTCCCCGCGCCGGAACGCCCTCTGCTGGCCGTAAGTCTCCTTCCTGATCTCTTTCTCTCGTTCATTCTCTGCTATTGGATCTGCGTGTTTCCCTCGTAGTGGAGAGGGTGACAGTTAAGCCACATAGACACCTGTGTTTTGGAGACCAGTGACTACAAAATAAAAACTAGGCATGGACTTCTTTAAGAAAAAGTCACTATATGCAGTGTAGCATCGAGTAGAGCATACATATTATACATAGTGTATTATTTGTCAAGAACTGTCTAAGAACTGTCATAATGTACATACTGTGCCATCTATTACAACGTACCAACTACACCTCACAATTTGACATGAATTTACTTTCTTTTTTCTGTTGTATTTTTATCATCTTAGAAACCATGCATACAATATCAACCATAGGGGAGGGAGCAAAGTCTTTAGGGATTGTCATTGTGTAGGACTAATTTCACAAAGATTTACTTCTGTTATAACATGTCAATTAATGTGAATAAAACATAATGGCAATGCCATCAAGAAAGAAGAACTAGTTCAAAAGAATGTGAAGTGTTTGTTCATCAGAAATATGGAGGACCTTCCCAGATTTTTTTTCTAGAATGCCTGCTGAATTGATTCGTGATGGTGCTTTGATGTTTAACTCTTTGACATTAAATGCTATACATTACTGATGAATTGACTATGCGTTAGCCATGAAATTTTTAAATGTACTTAGGAAGATTTGACCTTTAAACTGTCACAAAGTACCTACAGCACTTCACTTAACAATTTGCCATGAATTGTCAAGAATTGTAAAAAAAAAAAAAAATGCTATGATTTTTCACCTGTTAACAGCAACCTGGATACCTGTGACAACAGCGACAAACCTGCCAAACAATTCTTTAATAAATGTGACTGTAACAGGACAAAATGAGGAAAGGACATTGGACACAAATGACAGTTGTGAGTGAAAATTGTATTCTTTTGTTTATTTTGAGTTTAGTAAAGAACATATATGTTATGAGGGGGTGCTTCAATATGGCGGCCCTCGGTATTTAATCATATATGGGAGTCCCAATGCTGGACTTGGAGGGGTATGGGCCGTGGATTGTTTATTTCGGTAGGAATAATCGGCTCTCGTGAACACCACACAGTGTTATAAGGGGAAGGAGGGCGCTCTTATGGCGGCGCGTGTCACCGTGCTTCGTCACAACGAACAGGTATTTTGTTTGTTATTGTTATTTTTCTTATCTCCTTCCCTTTTCACTTTTCTCTTTATCACTTCCCCTTTTCACTTTTGTCTTTTCTCTTTTCACTGTCCCTTTTCACTTTTGTCTTTTCTCTTTTCACTTTCCCTTTTCACTTTTGTCTTTTTCTCTTTTCACTTTCCCTTTTCACTTTTGTCTTTTTCTCTTTTCACTTTCCCTTTTCACTTTTGTCTTTTCTCTTTTCACTTTCCCTTTCTCTTTTCACTCCCTATACCAGAGCCACGCTCTCGTACCTGATGCTATCTAATGTTCGCACAGCGTGCGCTGGTTTCTGGGAGCTTAAATAACCCACCGGCCAGGTGTAGCTTGTTTCCCTTAATTGTTAGTGCTGCGGGGTTGCCTAGCAACCGCCTGTCGCATGTGTGGCCGTGTTACAGTACCCCCCCTTCTAGGAACGACCCCTGGCGTTCCTGTGCCAGCCCCATGGCTAGCCCGGAATTCCCTAACAAGTTCGGGGTCTAGTATGTGCCGGGCTGGCACCCAAGAGCGCTCCTCTGGACCATACCCCTCCCAGTTCACTAGGTATTGTGAGGCGCCCTGGACTCGCCTTGCGTCCAGGATATGTTGAACTGTGAATGCTGGGGACCCATCAATGATACGGGGTGGGGGTGGGGGTGGTGTAGGTCTGGGAGCCAAGGTGCTGCAGAGCACTGGTTTCAGTCGTGACACATGAAATGTAGGATTGATCCTCATTGACCGGGGGGGGGAGCCAAGCGGTATGCCACCGGATTAATCCTCCTCATGATTTTAAACGGCCCGATGTATCGGGGGGCCAGCTTTCGTGACTCGAGCTTTAGTGGGAGGTCCCATGGTGGACAACCAGTCTCGTTGTCCTGTACAGAAGGAGGGTTCTACCCGTCGCTTCCGATTCGCCGTGAGGGTCGCCCTGCGTCTGGCGATTTGTAGAGCGGCTCGGGCCCTCCTCCAGGTCCGACGGCACCGCTGTACTAAACTTTGTGCAGCGGGGACCCCTACCTCAGGTTCCTCCTCTGGGAACATAGGGGGGGGGATATCTGAATTGGCACTCAAAGGGTGACATGCAGGAGTGCCACAGGGTGTTGTGGGCATACTCGATCCACATCCGAAGTTTTGGCAAGGGAATACACTTGCATGCTTTAGAGAACCGATCTACCACTACCAAAATGACAGTGTACCCTTGGATGAGGGCAGACCCGTGACAAAGTCCAAGGAGAGATGGGACCATGGGCGTGATGGTATGGGTAATGGGTGCAGCTGTCCGGCGGGCCGTGTACGTGGTTCTTTGTTCTGCGCGCAGGTCGGACAGGCTGCCACATAAGCCCGAACATCTCTCTCCGGACCACCACAGACGCTGACGAAGAAACTCGAGGGTTCTAGTGGCGCCTGGGTGTGCCGTGAACGGGGGATTTTAACCACTTAAAGTTATTTCAGGTTACCATATGAGCAAGTAAACAAACTGTGGGGTGTGTGCACACCGAGCAACACCCCCCACCCCCCACCCCTTCCAAGTGTATATAAAAAGCTGTATTTTGAAAGAGAGTTTAAAACATTTTCAGACAGAGCTAAACATGTGAACTCTTATCTTTACAAATAATGTTAACAGTATTTAGAATTAGACAGTGATTTTAAATTATGTTTTTGTTATTTTGCTCTTTTCTATTTTTTTTTTGGAATGCACTCCTTAAAAAAAAAAAAGACAATTTGAGTCCTGGATGATGCCCATGCCATCACACTGTAAACCTGAATAAATTGGCAAGACTAAAAAAAATTTGAGGTAATTAGTTACATACATTTTTTAAGTAATGATGTTTCCAATTTTAAGTACACAGAAATATCAGTTTTTGAGTTTGTTGTACTCATTCATATTAATCATTCTTTACTTGCATTATTGAGTAGCCTAACTCATACTATTTAATAGCAATTATAAATATATATATATATTTGTTGCAAATCAATTAAATTGTTGTTGGTCTTTTGGCTGCTTCCGGGTCGCCACAGCAGACAATCCAGTCCACACACAAGCTTGCCCTGATGACGTCAGAAACAAAATCACTAGTCTGAAAGATTTCTTTGGATCTGACGCTGAGAACGCGCACTCACTTTCTTTGGCCGACCATGGCGAGGCCTGTTCTGAGAAGAACCTGTCCTCTTAAAGCGCTGGATGGTCTTGGAGCTGTGCTGCAGCACAATTGCAGAGTGTTGGCTATCTTCTTATAACCTCGGCCATCTTTATGTAAAGCAACAATTCGTTTTTTTCAGGTCTTCTGAGCATTGTTTGCCATGAGGTGCCAAGTTGAACTTTCAGTGGCCATGTTGAGAGAGTGGAAGAGTTTTTATATCAAATTTAACTCACCTGCTATCTATTGACACCTGAGACAGTGTAACACTAATGAGTCATATGACAAAGGGGAAGGAAAATGACTAATTGTTCTCAATATGTACATTTTCTCTTAGGGGTGTATTCACTTTTCTTGCCGGGGGTTCAGTTATTAGTGGCTGTATTTTTAGTTATTTTGATGGTAACAATAAATTTACACTGGAATACAAACTTTACAGTGACTACTTTTCATTGTGTCAAAGAGTCATTGATGCAGTGTTCTCCTATGAAAAGATATAACTAAATATATGCAGAGATGTGAGGGGTGTACTCACTTTTGTGACAAACTGTATATATTTATATCTAGAGCACAAAATGCTTTGTTTTTGTTTTTACAGTCACAGTGCAGAGTTTAAATGAATTTAAAGTAAAATAGTTGCTCATCAGAAATATTTAGGACTGAGTCACGTTTCCCACATTCCCGACGTTTTAGCTGCAGCACAACATTTTTTTTTTCAAACTAAAATTCTTCATGGTTCTTGGTTGCTAAACTGTGTGACATCACAGTCATGAATCAGATATGAAATGAATACATGTTAACTGCAAAATCTTAAAATGTACATACAAATCAACAAGGACTTGTGCTGAACGCTGAAGAACTGTCTACGTCATAATTTACCTACCAACTGTCACATAGCACCTCCTACACCTCACAATTTGCTATGAATTTCTTTTTTTATTGTATTTCATTCATGTTTCTAATATCACCATACATTTTGTGGTTTGTCTTAGATGATATTAATATACGACTTGTTGGTGGCAGTCACTCCTGCTCTGGTAGAGTGGAAGTCTATTATGATAACCAATGGGGAACAGTGTGTCATGATGGCTGGGACATGGATGATGCAGAGGTGGTGTGTAGACAGCTAGGGTGTGGTGATGCTGTCAGGGCTCATGAAAGTGCTGCCTTTGGTCGGGGAAGTGGACAAATATGGATGGATAATGTTCACTGTTCTGGAAGAGAAAGCACCATTGCACATTGTACTCATCGGGGATTTGGATCACACAACTGTAACCATGGTGAAGATGCTGGTGTTACGTGCTCAGGTACTGATAACCTCTTAAGTTATGATCTTGTAATGAATGTGATTATGATATTTTTGTATTAAACATATAAATTTTATTGGATTGTCAAGAAAAAGAACAAACTGTAGATGTAGTACATTTATTTAGCTTTTTTCACCTTTGGGCGTTTATCTTGATTATATAGTGTTTGCTGGATTATTAAAACTATTTGAGCAGTTTCTGTGTGTAGACAGAGCAGAACCCAAAGACAACCAGGATGTAGAGATGACATGTCAATTTGGAAATAATTTCAATAAAAATGAATTTTATCCATAAAAATAACACATATTAGCATAGGTTACCATAGGAGCTGGTAAACAAACTGTAGTGCATGCACATTCAGCAACACCCCTCACCCCCTCACCCAACTGGGAAAGGCTGTATTTTTGTAAGAGTCGCTAAAATAATCAAACAGAGCTAAACGTGTGAACTCTGACCCTTTTCAAATATGTTTAATGGTATTTAGTATTAGACAGCGATTTTAAATTGTGTTTGTTTGCTCCTGTCACATCATCTGTTCTTTATGCTCTTCTCAAAAATTATTCTGCATGAGCGCCATGCCATCAGGGAAGAAAAACTAGTTCAAAGGAATGTAAAGTATTTGTTTATTAGAAATATGAAGGAGTTTCTCAAGTTTTTTTTTCCTTTCTAGATTCTACAGTGCTAATTTGTTTAAAATTATGGATTCTTAATGGTTTCAACTCTCTGAAATCACATGCAATAAATCACTCATGAATTGACTATACATTAGCTAACAAACGATTAAATGAACTTAAAAAGATTTACCTACAAACTGTCACAAAGTACATAATGCATAGAATGATTTGCTATGAATTGTCAAGACTTGTTAAGAACTGCTATGATTTCTCACCTGTTAACACCGATCTGGATACCAATGACTGCAACAGCGATGAATCTGCCAAACACTACTGTAATAAATGTTACTGTAGCAGGACCACTTGAGGGAACGACAATGGACACGGGTGACACTTGTGAGTCAAACTTTTATTCTTTTGTCTATTTTAAGTATGAGTTATTTTTCCTTTTCTCACTCTGATTGCTCATTAAATGCTCATCCAGCTCATGCAAACAGTCATTCAATAAGTAGGCACATTCTCATCAGATGTGAGTTCTTCCCAACCTGCATGATCCTTGCTGTCACGGGTCTAGCTGGTGGTAGTGCTAGACTGGCTGATGGTGTTGCCGTGGGCATGAAGGTAGGCATGTACGCAGAGGGGTGTAACAGAAAGTCTTTTATTTTAAACAAACACAACTCAAAAACAGAACAAAGGAACTAAAACAACAAACTCAAACTAAAACTAGGGCTCAGGAAAAACACAGGAACAGGAAGGGATCTGAACTCAGGGACCAAGAGCTGACACAGGGAACCAGGAGCTGACATGAGAACTAGGAGCTGAGACAGGGAACCAGGAGCTGACACAGGGACTAGGGATGAGGAAACATGGAGCTGGAGCTAACTAAGACACAGAGGGGAACTAAAGACAGGGACTGGAGGCTGGAGGCACAGAGACTGGAGAGACAGGGCTAGGCAGGAGACAGGGCTAGGCAGGAGACAGGGCTAGGCAGGAGACAGGGCTAGGCAGGAGACAGGGCTAGGCAGGAGACAGGGCTAGGCAGGAGACAGGGCTAGGGGCACAGAGACTGACAGGAACTAGACTAGCTGGGTTAGTGAGGTTAGTAGCTACATGTTGTACTGGGGACACTGGAGGCTGACCTAACTGGGTTAGTGGCTAATGGTGTTAGTACTGACCTAGGGGACCGGAAGACAAAAGGCAGGGCACACATGAGGCTATACCAAACTAACGGCCAACCTACTAGTGACCAGAACCACTAGCAGTCACTCCCACCAGAGATTAGCCTACTGGAGGCTAACCCTACTAGGGGCTAACCCTACTAGCCGTCAAGGCCTAATAGCGGCTAAACCTGCTAATGGCTAAACACTCATGTGGCTACACATACAAAGGAAAAGACCAGAAGGCAAAACAGTACTTACACAGGACACAGGAGGAGACACAGCCTAACTACACAGTGAACAAAGCAGCTCCATGAATCCACAGACACAAGGAACATCAAGGAAACAAAACTAGAGCCCTCTGAAAACAAAAGGTTACAAAACATAAACCAAATATAAACTTAAGTTATAAACTAAGTTTAGGTGAGCCTCATCACCTGACTGAGGTGCCTTCTGGAAAACTGAGTCAACCAACAAGAACTACACAGAAAGACAGACAGACATGAACAGTGACCTCTAGTGGAGGTTCCTAACACTTGCATACTTCATAAACTGGCACCAAACCATCCTTCACCATCACACTGTTAGGAACCTCCACTAGAGGTCACTGTTCATGTCTGTCTGTCTTTCTGTGTAGTTCTTGTTGGTTGACTCAGTTTTCCAGAAGGCACCTCAGTCAGGTGATGAGGCTCACCTAAACTTAGGTGGCTCATTAAAACCTCCTATAAATAGCAGTTTGTTCTGGGAAACTGGGTCGAGCATTGTTTGTGATTGTTTGTTTGGTCTGTTGATTTGTTGAAGTTTGTTTGTATTACCGTCATGCGGGCATTCCTTTTTGTTACTTTAAGTTTATATTTGGTTCATGTTTTGTAACTTTTTTTTTTTCAGAGGGCTCTAGTTTTGTTTTCTTGATGTTCCTTGTGTCTGTGGATTCATGGAGCTGCTCTGTTCATTGTGTAGTTAGGCTGTGTCTCCTCCTGTGTACAGTGTAATTACTGTTCTGTCTTCCCAGTGTCAGTCTTCTTTGTTTTAGTTCTGTGTTTAAAGCTTTCCCTAGTATGTGTAGCCACATGAGGGCTTAGCCATTAGCAGAGTTAACTGCTAGTAGGCCTTGATGGCTAGTAGGGTTAGCCTCCAGTAGGCTAACATCTAGTGGGATTGACTGCAAGTGGTTCTGGTCACTAGTAGGTTAGCCACTAGTTTGGTATAGCCCCATGTGTGCCCTGCCTTTTGTTTTCCGGTCCCCTAGGTCAGTACTAACACCATTAGCCACTAACCCGGTTAGGTCAGCCTCCAGTGTCCCCAGTACAACATGTAGCTACTAACCTCACTAACCCAGCCAGTCTAGTTCTTGTCCAGCCCTGTCTCCTGTTCAGCCCTGTCTCTCCAGTCTCTGTGCCCCTATGTGTCTCTAGTTAGCTCCAGCTCCATGTTTCCTCATCCCTACTTCTCTGTCAGTTCCCATGTCAGCTCCTAGTTCCCTGTGTTTAGTTCTTGTCCCTGTGTTTTTCCTGAGCCCTAGTTTTAGTTTGAGTTTGTTGTTTTGGTTCCTTTTTGTGTTTGTTTATTGTGTTTCAAATAAAAGACTCTTTGTTTGCACACCCCTCTGCCTTCATGCCTACCTTTTATGCCATCGGCAACATCAACCGGTCTAGCAACTACCACCAGCTAGACCCATGACACACACATCCCTATGATCAGTCTTAGGTTGAGGAGCCCTTATGCTTCCAACTCCAACCCCGATAAGAGAGAGTCACCCACAGCCATCTGTGCTCCCTGGCCTGTGGATCACATTGAAGGAAGTGCATGAGAGAAAGCAGAAAGCAGCTTAGGTGTTCTGAGGGTGGACGACACAGTCTTACAATACACATACAAATCATCTTGGACTTGTATTAAACTCATGTTAATTATTCAGGGACTGCCTATGAACTGTCACAAATTACCTTCCAACTGTTACAAAGTACCTCATACACGTGAACATTTGAGAAATTCATTTATTTATTCATTTTGTATTTCTGTTAAATGTTTCTAATGTCACCATATATTTTGCTGTTTGTCTTAGATGGCGCTAACATACGACTTGTTGGTGGTAGTAACTCCTGCTCTGGTAGAGTGGAAATCTATTATAATAACCAGTGGGGAACAGTGTGTGATGATGGCTGGGACATGAATGATGCACAGGTGGTGTGTAGACAGCTTGGATGTGGTATTGCTGTCAGTGCTCATGAAAGTGCTGCCTTTGGTCAGGGAAGTGGCCAAATATGGATGGATGACGTTCAGTGTTCTGGAAGAGAAAACAACATCACACAGTGCACTCACAGTGGATTTGGATCACATGAGTGTAACCATGGTGAAGATGCTGGTGTTACTTGCTCAGGTACGGAAAAACTCTTAAATTATCACCTTGTAATAAATGTTTTCATTTTTATATTAAACAAATCCGTTTTAGCGGATTGTAAAAACAATAAATAGATATAGCACAATTACTTAGCTTTCTGACATTTGTGCATGGAGCTTGACTATATAGTGTTTGCTGGATTAATAAAACTATTTGAGCACTAGACAAAGACAACCAGGATGTAGATAGTTTGCGTGGTTGTTGATAATCTTTGTGTAGTAGAGTCGAGCAGAAAAGCCGGCACTCATCAGTTTCTTAGAAACCATGAATACAAAACCAACCATAGGGGACGGAGCAAAGTCTTTAGGGATTGTCATTTACTCCTAAGGGATTTACTTCTAACATGTCAATTTGCAAATAATTGACATGCAAACAAAATGTAATTTTATCTGTAAAAACAACATATAATATTTTTACATGGCGCGGTATGGAGACCCGCACCACGAGATGTTTTTAATGATAAGAGCCCTTACGCAGGCCTTTAGAGGGGGTCAATGAAATAGGAGTGTGTGAGAGTCCTTATGATATGCATGGGAAGACCTTCCCGTTTGGAGATGACATGGGATTATTAAGTAGAATCTTGAATGAAACCAAAGAAAACTGAAAATAAACTGGACTACATCCGACTTCAGCAGGCTACACAGCGTGAGGTGAGGGACTGCTGTGTCTTTGTTTTCATGGAGACATGGCTCAGCGATAGTGTACCAGATGCCACCATTCAATTAGACGGGCTAGCCTCGTTTCGCGCCGACAGAAACACAGCTTTTTGCGGTAAGACTCGCGGCGGAGGTTTGTGTGTTTACATCAACACGAGATGGTGCAAGAACTCGGTGCTAGTTTATAGCTTTTGCTCATCGTTGCTGGAGATTGTGACTGTTAGATGTAGACCTTTTTATTTACCACGGGAATTCACCTCCACCTAGTGCTAATGCTAAGGAAGCGCTCTGTGAACTGTATGCAAAGATCAGTAATCTGCAGAACACACACCCCGATGGACTGTTTATTGTCGCTGGAGATTTCAACCATGCAAATCTCAAGTCAGTGCTTCCTAAATTCCATCAGTATGTGGACTTTGCAACGAGAGGGGAAAACATGCTGGATCTTGTTTACACAAACATCCCGGCGCATATCGGGCCGAGCCCCACCCCCACCTCGGCTACTCAGACCACATCTCTGTTATCCTAATTCCAGCATACAGACCACTCGTTAGGCGTTCAAAACCGGTTCTGAAGCAGGTGAAAACCTGGCCAGCAGGAGCCATCTCTGCTCTTCAGGACTGTTTCGAGAACATTGACTGGAACATGTTTAGGGAGGCTGCAACTTACAGCGACTACACCGACTTGGAGGAGTACACGTCATCAGTGACCAGCTACATCAACAAGTGCACCGATGACGTCACTGTCACTTCTGAAGACCAGAGACTCTGCCTTCAGAACGGGAGACAAGGTGGCCCTAAGAACAGCAAGGGCCAAACTGTCCCGGGCCATCAGAGAGGTGAAGCGTGAACACGCCCATCGAATCCACAATCACTTCAGAGACAGCGGTGACACACGGCGCATGTGCCAGGGTATACAAGCCATCACCAACTACAGGACTTCATCACCTGCCTGTGACAGTGACGGCTCCCTTCCGAATGTGCTGAACAGCTTCTATGCACGGTTCGACATACAGAACGACGTGATGGCGAGGAAGACTATCCATCCTCCGAACAACCAGGTGCTGTGTCTCACCACGGCTGATGTGAGGAAAACTCTGCGAAGAGTCAACCCTCGTAAAGCTGCTGGACCAGACAACTTCCCAGGCAGAGTGCTCAGAGAATGTGCAGAACAGCTGGCAGATGTTCTCACCGACATTTTCAACATCTCTCTGAGCAGCGCCGTCGTTCACACATGCTTCACGTCTACCACCATCGTCCCAGTGCCGAAGAAGTCTTCTGTGTCCTGTCTCAATGACTACCGCCCTGTTGCACTCACACCCATCATCATGAAGCGCTTCGAGCGGCTCGTCATGAGACATATCAAGACCCTGCTGCCTCCCTCACTGGACCCGCTGCAGTTTGCGTATCGTCCAAACCGTTCGACGGACGATGCCATCTCCACCACACTCCACCTGGCACTGACACACCTGAACAAGAAGGACACTTGCGTCAGAGTGCTGTACATAGATTTCAGTTCAGCATTCAATACAGTAATCCCCAAACAACTGATCGGGAAGCTGAGCCTGTTGGGACTGAACACCTCCCTCTGTAACTGGATCCTGGACTTCCGGACCGAAAGACCTCAGGCAGTGCGGATTGGGAACTATACCTCCAGCACCACCACACTGAGCACTGGGGCCCCCCAGGGCTGCGTGCTCAGTCCCCTGCTGTTCCAGCACAGCTCCAATCATATCATCAAGTTGGCTGATGACACGACCATGGTGGGTCTCATCAGCAAGAACGACGAGTCCGCGTACAGAGAGGAAGTGCAGAGGCTAACGGACTGGTGTACAGACAACAACCTGTCTCTGAACGTCGATAAGACAAAAGAGATGATTGTTGATTTCAGGAGGACACGGAGCGATCACTCTCCGATCAGCATCGACGGCTCTTCTGTGGAGAGCGTCAAGAGCACGAAATTCCCTCAACACCAGCTCTCTGCATAAGAAAGCCCAACAACGTATTTTCTTCCTGAGAAGGCTGAGAAAGGCACAGCTTCCACCACCAATCCTCACCACTTTCTATAGAGGAACCATCAAGAGCAACCTGAGAAGCTGCATCATTGTCTGGTTTGGGAATTGTTCCATATCAGACCGAAAGTCCCTACAGCGGATAGTGAGGACAGCTGAGAAGATCATCGGGGTCTCTCTCCCCTCTATCGAAGACATCTACACCACACGCTCCATCCGCAAAGCCACCAGCATTGTGGCTGACCGGACACATCCATCACACACACTCTTCACTCTCCTGCCATCTGGAAAAAGGTACCGAAGCATTCGGGCACTCACATCCAGACTATTTAACAGTTTTTACCCACAAGCCATCCGTCTCCTCAACACAAAGAGACTGGACTGATAAACACACACACACACACACACACACACACACACACACACACACACACACACACAAACACACACACACACACAAATCACTAAAACAGACGAACTAAATAACTGATAAACACACATATGCACAATCACACTGATTTACACCCACCTAAATTTGTTCATACCTACCTATCTGAACTGCTCTTTGCAATATTTGCACATTATTTTATTTCACTTTGCGATTTGCACACAATATTTTTGAACACAATGTAAATTGTTTACTTGTTGCTCTCTCCACTACCTCAACCCATACCTTATCACTAAAAAGGTATTTCTTAACTGTAACCTGTTATGTTGTTGTGTTGTCATGTAGCTCTTCATTTGTACATTTGCACGTGCACTTTGTTGTCTGTTGTCTGGTGTCTCTGTTGTCTCTTTTTCGTATAGAAATTGATAGTTTTTTAGGTTAACTTAAAAATGTAAAAAATCTGCATTGTTAAATTTATGTTGTGTTGTTAATTCATGTCGTTGCATGTAGGTAGCACCTTGGTCCTGGAGGAACGTTGTTTCGTTTCACTGTGTACTGAACTGTATATGGTTGAAATGACAATAAAAGCTTACTTGACTTGACCTGACTTGAAAACACAATATAACGGAGCTCCGCCGTCTAGTCCTGGGTCTTTGGCCCTGATCCCTTACCGGTGCTACCTAAATGATTGCACGAAGTACGGCGGTATCAGAACCATGAAATAAACATGCTGCCAGGTGCAGCTCTTTCAGTCTGATTGCCTGACGGCCGCATTGCCTGGCAACCGCGTGTATGAATGGCCGCGCCTTTTCCTTTTCAGAACTTCGCGTGATAGCAGCCTGCGGATCTGCCGCTTCTGAACAGCTTCTGCGCGGCTCTCTGTCGTTACAAATATATTTTAACCATTTAAATTTATTTCAGGTTACCATATGAGCAAGTATACAAACTGTGGGGGGTGTGCACACCGAGCAACACCCCCACCCCCTTTCCAAATGTAGAAAGCTGTTTA